>OU015493.1:73143443-73475943 GCA_907164885.2 Dolomedes plantarius | reverse complement strand
AACCTTTATTGTTAACCTAAACTCTGCTCAATCAAGAAATGCCTCTTTCTTCTTGTTGCTATTGTTTCAGATTCTATTAACTTCAGCAATCATATGAAAATAACCCCTTGACGATCGGATAATTTTCAAGAAAACGGTTATAAAAGTGCCTATTTTTTTCTGGAGGATTCCATTTATTTCATGTTCTGCGACATCTACTTTAAAAAAAAACCCATCCCCAATTACATTATAAATAGTCTGGTGCTGCCATCTGGTATGTAAAATAAGAAATAAAAAAATTTCAGGGTAAATGAAATGGATTGTTTTAATCTTTTTGGTGAGTTACTTTTAAACACTCCAGCTAGGAAATATCACGGTCACGAGGAATAGAAAGCGAAACCTCACCCCGTAATTTTGACGGGAGCAAAAAGGAAGGTGATAAAGAAAAGATAATAGTTTGCTAAAATCAAGTTTTATTCTTTGATAAAGCAACAATATTATTTTTCTATTTTTGTATTTTTGTAGTTATTTTAGCAGGATCCTCTAACTACAGTTTCTATAAGAAAAGCGAAGCAGCACAATTGTTTGCAAAACTTAAATTTAAAAAAAATAAGTATGAAGTGCATCTCTGAAGCTTGTACTGGTCGTAGACAAGACAAACAGAAAAACCTGACTGTTATATGCGCTTTTTTAATGAAACAATTGGCCGTAATGGCACTGCACTACTTTTGACCTTCTTTCAGATTCTCTGGCAGTGTGAATTCCATTAACCCTTCAGCGGGCGCGCCAATTTTTGGGAACACCAGTAGGCGCGCGTGGCACAAAATGCAAAGTCTCTTTCAACCATGATTATTCCTTTTGTAATAAGCTTTTTTGTCCAAATTGAAAATAATAATCCTGTGTTTTATGACAAGATATAAAATGTTGATAATATTGAGATATATTTATAATTAAAGGCCAAAGAGTGCAGATACAATCGCCTTATTTCAAAACTGCTCGATTTATTGGATCTAAGGACAACTTGCAAATCGATTCCTATTTTGTCCAAAAACCTAAAAAACAAAGAGATTGTCCATCTTCGTGATATATGGGATACCGTGCAATAGCTGCACGTTTGATCGACTACATAACTCCTGCTTTTGTCGTATTCTAACCCAATATAATTGCTGGTTTACCACTGTTAAATCACGACTAACAATAAATGGAAAGGAATACAAGGGTCAGAAAATCAGATCTGCGTTAGAAAGGGTGTAGCTATAAACAGAAACTGCTTAGAACATTCAAACCTTACATGTAAAAACAAACCATTCAAAATTGCGAAAATGTTGCACTCTGTACACGGGCGCGCCCTCTGAATGGTTCAGAGTTGAATTCGTGGATGTGTCTTGAGTCTGACATTATAGACTTTGAAAGAAGGTAAATTGTTGGAACCAGTCAAATTGGAACATCGAAGGATGGAAGAGACGAATTATTTAGTGAAAACCAGATGCACATACACCATCACCACCTCACAATCCATTCAAAGTCATGACATCATCCACAGTTAACGATAAAACACCTGTTTCCAAATACCATTGGGGAAGGAGGAAATACAAACTGATTGATTGAGACAGGTTAGCAATAAAGAGAATAGTGACAGCTAATAGGAAAAGAAAGGCGACGGAAGAGTCTGTCGGGAGGAATTTGAGCCCTGTTTTTACCGAGATCCCAGGGCAGGAACATTTTAAACACGTTATTGAAGGCTGTTGTGTACTAAACCCTATTGGATTCGTTGACCTTAAGGCCATCTGCACACGGAGCTACTCAAAGGAAACTGAACTGGTTACTGATTGAAATTACTTACCGGTTACTAACTTGTTAGAGATGTTGTTCCGCACAAGGGCCTACTCAAAAGTTACTAGTGAATACTTTTATCAAACTATAGTATTCAAATCAATAGTTTGCTAACTGTCGTGGAAGGAGGAACATCATAATTCCCGGCTACCATGGATAATGATTGTAGTGATGATTCCAGTGATGAATCAGTGTTGCTTTATTATAATTATCTTTACAGAAGAAATAGAATACGAAAAAAATTTTCTATTCATCCATATATTGAAAGAAATTTTAATTTTAAGTTATATAAAACTGGGTATTTTTCCTCTTCACCAACTAATTTTATGTTAATTTGTTGATCGTTCATTTTTTAGTTAACTTATTATAAGAAATTAATTTATTTTAAAAATTTGTCAAAATAGATTGTGTAATGACACTCACAACGAAAGAGAAACTGTTAACTCAAGTTCCTAGTGACTCGTCCTAGTGACTCGAAAGCAACGCGTTAGTAACCAGTCTGGGTGGCTCCATTCAATTACATAGGTTATGACTCATCGCGGACTGGTTTGTGATAGGAGTCAATGATCAGTTTCTTTTGAGTAGCTCCATGTGTAGACGGCCTAATGGTAACCTATGGAGAAAATTTGTCCAAGGATTGCCGACTTGGATTTAAAGATTTTTTTAAATTGCATTCCTTAATAGAGAAAGAAATTTTACACCTTAGGGAAATTTTTCATTTTTTTAAATGCAAATAATATTTTAGATAGCATTTTAAAATTTAAAGTATTCTAGAAAAAATCCGGTATAGTGTGTTTTAAACGTCCCTAAATTCCTTTGGTCGACGAAATTTATAAAATGAATCCTGTTGCATGGAGCAAAAAAGTTCAGGCTATCTGAAAATACCATTTTTATTGGATCATCAGAATTTATGTAACTGTAAATAGTAGGCAAATTTTCTCCATAGGTTATGAGGTGAGCGAATTCAATAGGGTTAGTACACAACAGCCTTAAGGCAGAGCTGCTATTCTAAGACCCTGGTAACACAGAATAATTGAATCCACTGAGATGAAATTCAGTGTCACAATAAACTCGTATCCTGGACAGATAGTGTAGGAACAGATCGTTGTTCATTCATATAAAACATAACGATATTTAAAATCACGGGATGAGTTTATTAACCGAGAACGCCAAAAGCATTTACGGCTTAGTGCCAAAATTGAGACATTAGAATAGATTTTTCGTGGTTTAGACAGTCATGTTTGTAGTCTTCGGTTGTCTTCTCATCACATTCAAACACAGATTAACCGCGAAGGAATATAGAGATATTTTGGCGAACAGGTGCATCGAGTTGTGCAGACTTTTTTTTAACTCAAGTAAATGACATTTTCCAAAATGTCAACGTCCCTATTCATGCAACTAGAATTATCTAGGCTTTTATATTTTTGCTGATCATGAAAAAAACTCAAATATACCATAAATCCCTGTTCTTCAAAATAACCACACGTACATAAGCGAGTGCACTTTTAATATTTTTTAAGCTAACCAAGTCTTGCACCAATAATCGAGGGAAACGTGTTCCTGTGATGACCCCGTGGGGTCGTTAGACTGTGATCGTATAAGTACCTTTGCGTCTCGTTGCGACCAATTCTGTTTCAGAAACTTATCTAAGTAAAAGGGTACAACTCTCAAGTAAGACACTCTTGTTATACATATTTACATTTATTTACACATATATATTTACATACACATTACTTAGCATAACGCTGAATTCTTAATATTATTCAGTTATATTATACAACTCATTCACGATTACAATTCATCATATCCATAATATATCCGGCAATGCCGACCCTTGCGGGAAAGTGGCGAGTATATAATATGCGAAGATGTGAAATAAATAATGTTAGCAAATATGCTCACCCATGGGGCTGCTGTCACTGTAATCTGAGATCGTCTCCACCACTTGTACACAAATAGTCCGAGTAGTGTTCGTTGGTCACTGTGCCAAAGTTCTATTAAAATAGTTCTGGATCTCGTAAATAAAAAAAATTTTTGGATCTCGTAACTAAAAGAGTTCAGGGTCTCATTGTTCGACGATAACTCGGGAGTACAATTAGGGTGCTCTATGTTGATCTGCGGTTCTGTCAGCAATGGTCGTCGGTTATCGGCACGTTCACCTCGGCACCTCGTAGTAATTTTTCGTTCCGATAAGCTCTGATCAGTAAGCTCTAATCTCCGTAGATAACTGCGTCGTCTAGCCGCTCTAAGAGGGTATGTGCACGTTCATGTAGGTAACGGCCAGGCAGCATTGGTTTATTCAGTTCTTTTCCATACTTGTTGTGTAGTTGAACTTCGTTTCACTTAGCGAACCTCCGCAGGGCAATCAATTTTTATGTAGTCTCAGGTTTCTCGTCAGCCCTGTAGAAGCTTAGTTTATTTTTCTTTTCCTTTAGTATGGGGGCTCTCGCTGGGCATTCAATCTTTTGTAGTATCAGGATTCTCGTCGTCCCTGTATCAGCTTAGTTTATTTTTCTTTTTAAAAGGGGCTCTCGCTGGGCATTCAGTCTTTCGTAGTATCAGGATTCTCGTCGGCCCTGTAGCAGCTTAGTTTATTTTTTTTTTAATATGGGCTCTCGGTGGGCATTCACTCTTTCGCAGTATCAGGATTCTCGTCGGCCCTGTAGCAGCTTAGTTTATTTTTCTTTTATAATAAGGGCTATCGCTGGGTATTCAATCTTTCGTAGTATCAGGATTCTCGTCAGCCCTGTAGCAGCTTAGTTTATTTTTTCTTTTTAATAGGGACTCCCTTGAAGCGCTCCAACACTCGTATATATATTTAATTTTCTTTCTTTACCATTGGCTGTGGCCTTACTGCCTTTTCATTCGCTCGCAACACCCCTTTATTGGAATGAGGGACGGGTCATTCTGTTCCTAGGTTAATTCTGGCCCCTGATCGTGTCTGGAACATTTTCTCCCCGGACAGTTCCTTGCTTCTCATCCTTTGACATCAGCTTTATAGCTGTCACCTTAATTTTCGATGTTTCATGACATCGGTATTGTTGCTCAGTATACAATCTCTATCTGGCGCCCCGAAGAGTTGGTACTGTAAATCTATGACTGACAGCTTCGGGTGGGTGGTTCCTACCAATTTAAATCGCCACCTAATGATAACGCATATTCACATCCCGCTTATTACAGTTCCATTGTGGAATGGTTTGTCAGACTCTATCTTGAATAACTATACAAAACGCCACATGAAAATAAATATAAAAATTCACCTGATAGATTTAAGTTTACATATTTAAAAAAAAATATTTCCGATTTTTTAGCAAGTTCTCTATTGAATTTAATATCATACTTCTAGAATTTATTGTTTCCTGAATGAATATTTTATGGTGCCGGAACCTGAAACCTCTTCGATACAGCTTATGCGTACTCTTCGTAAGTTATCTAGCACATACATTTACATACATATTTTTATCCATTAGGACCTTATCATTAAACTAGAAGAAAAGCTTTCCCTAAATGCAACATCGTATTTGGCAGTTTATGTGAACCAAATACAATTATTATTTTAATTCTAAATTGTGTAGTATTTTTGATAATATCAGAAAACGTTTGCAGTTCTACAGCCGCTAGGTCAAATGAAACCGACTGAAGAACATGACTAAACTAAATCGTGAATGGCGAAAAAAAGACAGTTTAAAATTTTCCTTTCTCGTATTGAAAACAAACTGATAAGAGATAAAAAACAAATAGATTGATACGTTGATGCTGTTGATATGTTTCTAACTATGATTGATCAACAATCCTTATTGAATAATCACATGTCACAGGTTTTGTTTGGCTTGTATCCCATGCAAAGATATTTTTTACAGTGATGCTCTAAAACAAAGTGATACTCTATAGTGATACTCTAATCAGCATTTGCAGTAGAAAGAAATAAACACCTACATACCTTTTATATCATATGTCCTTTTATATCATATGTCTTATGTAGAAAAATTTACTTTCTCGTTTCATACTTACTGAGACAAATACTTACTTACTTAGACTTTTTGCAAACTTATGTGTACTATTGAAATTCATTTATTTATTAAGAGAAAGAGTATTTTCCAGATAAAATACTGTCTAAAAATATAATAAATTATATTCATAATGAATTTATGCAGGAATTTTTTGGGTTTCGTCTAAATAGCTCTAACTGCAGTGTTTTTGATGAATTGCTGGTGTTTGCAGTGTTGCAAAGGATTTATAATTATGCACAAAGTCCAGAGAATGAATTCTTCAAGGAATTATTTAAATCACGCTGTATACATAGGAATAAATTTTATATTCTTATACATAACACATGCATTTTGTCAAAATATATTTTTATATAAACTAATACTTGTTAAAAATTAAAAGGACATTAAAATATTAAAAAGATTTCTTTGTCCTAAATTATACTATTAAATGAAATAATCATAAAGTATCTTGTTTAACTGATTGATATACATAAGAAAGAACTCTGTCACTTAAGTTTCTTTCGTTTTGTCTTGGTGATATTTTTAAACCATAAAAATACTCAATTTTCATCGAATATTTTTGATATAAAAATATTGGATGAAACTCGAATTGGAAGAGCTGTAGATGTGGAATGTTATATAAGTACATTTAATTATAATATGCATTAAAAAAGTTTATTCTAATATTTTTAGGGATTTTTCATCTATCAAATAGATTAGAATGTTATAAAGAGGATTTGAAATGTTTACAGTTAAGGGGGTCCAGGATACATTAAATTTTTTATTTTATTAACTGAGTTGAAATTTTGAATTTTTTGTGATGGTTAACCATATAATTTGTAAACAAAATCACACTATAAAACTTCTCATGAAGTTTTAAAAAAAATTTAAAGTTTAATTTTTTTTTAAAAAATGGGGTAGTTTAAACTTTTGTTATTACTCGAAATATTATTTGTAGAATTTCAAATTTTTTCCCTTAATTAAACAGAAATATATAAGTTTTAATTTCGATTAGGTTTTTTTAAAACATTAATTTAAAAAAATTTAAAATATTTAGAGTAAAAATTTCAAAAAAAATTATGTAACTTATTTTTAAAAAATCTTATTTTCAAAAGTAACTATTTTTTAATTGAAAAAGACATGTTCCAAATTTAAACCATTTATCTTTAATGGTTCTTGACCTATAACAATTTAAAAACAAGAAATGGTGAAAAAACCCATCATGCAGATAAAACGCATTTACAGGTTTAAACATAGATTGGCTACCATTAGAATGTTGCAAAGAAATAAATTAATATATCCTGTTTTAACTAAGATAGAAACATTATTTAAGCGTTTGAGCGGAAAAGAACACAAATTTTTTTAATGCATAAAATGTTATCGAAAATTTGAAGAATTTTGTATCTTGGACCCCCTTAAATAAACTATTGAAAACTGGTATTAGTTAAATACAAACACCTGAATTTGTGTGATTTTTTTTTTCTCTGGAAGGAATTAACAGCTATGTTTTCATTGATTTCAGGCGCTCAAGACGTGGCTAAAGATTTAGCTCGCTTACGTCGCCTTGGAGTGACTCACATTTTGAACGTCGCCACTGGAGTACCTAACTGTTTTCCCGCCGATTTCACGTACAAGCGTCTCAACATCAGGGATCATCCAGACATGGACATTCGCCACTTCTTCGAAGACTGCTTCCGGTTCATTGATCAAGGCAGACGAGAAGGATGGGTTTATGTCCATTGCAACGCCGGCATTTCGAGAGCTGCCACCATCTGCATCGGCTACCTCATGAGCAGGCAGAGCCTGAAGATGGAAGACGCCATAACTAAAGTCAGGGATGCCAGGCCGATCATCTCGCCAAATGAAGGGTTTTTAAGACAGTTGAGATTATACGAGAGAGAACTCTTTGGTGGAGGTTAAGGCGAATTTCACGAAAAGGGAAGGACAAAAAAAAAAGGTTTAAAAGAAATTTCGCGGCAATAAATACATAAGAAGCATTGATGTAATTTATAAGCGCAACTTGTATGTTTATATATATTGCAAGGATTCATGCATACATTCATGGTTTAAATATGAAACGTAAAGTTGGCAATGGTAGTGTCACAGACCGTAGTAGAAATTTCTTTTAAACCTTTTTTTACTCTGTGAAGAGTTACACGCTAAAGTAAAATTCATCTAAGCTTAATCTAGCGTCACAAGTAGTGATCCTGATAAATATTTAAAGAAGATATTTAGCAGAAAAGGGATAAAAAAGTAGAGAATAATACATTAAAATTGTAGCTAAAATATCACATAAAAATTATAATTTACTTATATACTTAAGTGATGAAAAGACGAGTTGATGGTTGAATCCAAGGGATTAATGTATATTCATTATAAAAATAATGAATAGATAACATATAATGATTTTCAAAAAACTCTTTTGCATATTTATTTATATTAAAAACTACTTTAAATTTATTTGTTTTTATTACTTAAAAAGCTATACATTTGGTTATTAAATAAGCATAAAATATGTATGTATTTTTATAAGTGCATTCTTGGTGTAAAAAGATATGAATATTTAAGTTTTATTGAAGTACTTAATTTCGATAGTATGTAGTATTAAATTTCATATTACAAAAAAAAAAGTTTTCAGAATCATTTTTAACAAAGGAATATTTTTATTAACTTATGATTGTTCCGAGAATTTTCTAATATTTTTAAAAGTTAAAATTATTTAAGATTTTTATGATATGTATGGATTGTTTATGAACATACATATACATAGGTAAAATATACCATGTTTGTATAGTATTTATATTTTATTTTATAAAGATATATCTATATATATATATTGAGTATTTTCTGTGGATTTAGATTGCTTAAAATTATTCATATACTGACTTAGATGATTACGACACACGAATTTTATGATTTTGTGCATATTACTTACTCCATGTATTTAAAAAAAATGGTAAACAATAAACGTATATGAAACAAACCGAACTCTTGTTGCGGTTATGTAGACAACTTAATCAATGTACATTCTTTACTGTACAATTTGTAAGAGTAAATAAAATTTTGAAAGTTTGAAAGAGTTATTTCTAGACGATATCACGGATTTTAAAAAAAATTCCTTTACTTTATTTCCTGTCTGTTATGAAAGACAATCCATTAAGAATTTGTTATATTTTTCCAAAATGGGGTAAAATGAGTTATCAAATCCAGGCATGTTTGAAAAATCAAGGGCTACTGCAGGGTACAGAAAACTAAGCCCAATTCCACTCCTAAATATTTTTATTCATGAGTGAAAATTTGGAGTGTTAAATCAAAAATGCCTAAAACGAGTTAACGAACCAGGTATTTTTGAAAAATCAAGGGCTACTGCAGGGTACAGAAAGCTAAGTCCAATTCCACTCCTAAATATTTTTATTCATGAGTTAAAATTTGAGATATGTGAAGCAAAACGCAAACATGTTACTTTTCAATCCCGTTTTTCTCAAAACTACGATTTTTGACTTGACACTCTTTACACAGCAAATACAGGTATATGAATGTGTCTGTTATTATTTGTGTTGTTTATTTTATTATTTTATTTTAGCTCAAGCAGGAAGATTTTGAATCTGGTTGTTAAGTTAGGGTTGTAAGTTAATTTAGAATGATTGAAATTCCCAAACTTCCTCTACTTAATCGCTATACTTAAGTGGGATTAGTAATGCTAGGAATGATAGATAATATAATTCTTGGTTATAAGGTATCAAATGGAAAATGTTGCTGTAATTGATTAATAAAACTAGAAATTTTAACTTAAAAATACGGGCCTTTTTTTGCATTCCGAGCATGAAACTGATTAGGGCCTAAAGCACAACATTAATTTCCATCTGATACAAAATACAGGATATCCGAGCAAAAGGGATCCAAAAATTATGGCTTATTTTTACGGAATTATCCATTAGAATTAAAAAAAAATATATTTAAATAGAAAGAACCTCTCACCAAGTTTTAATATCAATCATAGATTTCGATCACAGTAACATAGATTTCGACGTGTGTACCTTTTGTAGCACGACTAACGTCTAAATGGTAATTCAATTCTCTCCATGTGTTTCGTAGCGTATCAACACTTCTTAGACTTTCTGCTTGGGAAATCATTAAATCTGTTAAGTATAAACAAAGAACTGAAACTTTGGATGAGTTGAAGAAGCGTATCAGTCAAGCAATTCGTGTAACTCATTTTATGCTACGAAACACTTGGAGAGAACTGGATTACAATTTAGACGTTAGTCGTGCTTCAAAGGTTCACACATCGAAATCTATGATACTATGATAGAAATCTATGATTGATATTAAACTTGGTGAGATGTTCTTTCTATTTAAATATTTTTTTAATTCTAATGGGTAGTTCCATAAAAATAAGCCATAAATTTTGGATACCTTTAGCCCGGACACCCTGTATTAATGCAGTTTCCGATATATAAACCCCAAGACCGTAGATTCGAAGAACTGTCCAAGCAATTAGTCAACAATAAAATCGTACTAAAAATAAATATAAGTGCATCTTGTCCCTGGTTAAGCGTAGTCCATTTTAAATCTCTAATTTTTCAAATTTATTAATTTGGGGGACTTTATTACATCCATTAATTTGCAACAGGCTGATGACATTCAGCACAAACACCGTATGCTATTTGAAGGCCTTATTTGAATAGTGGCCAACTCCACTTTTTTAAAAATGGAGTTAGCCTCACTTTCAAGTTCATACAAGTCTTTTCGATCTTATTTTAAAACTGGTACACCTCCAGCTTATTTCTGCTGCCAACAGAGGTCACCACAAATCTGACTTCAGCAGTCATTTTTCAACACTCATTAGACTTTAAGGCTTTGGATCTCAAAATGAACTAAAATGGTTGGCCTACTATTCAAATAAGGTCTTCATTTGGTATTTAGAGTCAATAAAATTTAATCGGTATCTGATTAAAATTTATTTAATACCTTAACAAGACTAAAACCCTAGGCATACGACATCCAAAAATTGTGCATGCCATCACATGTGAAACAGTTTTTAATATTATACACTGAATTATTAAGTGTTTATCGTAGTTGTCTATTAAGCACACATTCTATAGGAAACCGGTTACTGTTAAACAGCAGCATACGCAGGAACTTTCAAAGGGGGGGGGGGGTTACTATGAAAGAGTAGTTTTGAGCAATCAGTGCAAAGCCTAAACTTAATTAAATAATATATGTAATCAGAACCAATGGGGGAGGTGTTAAACCCCATCAACTCCCCTCTGCGTACGCTACTGGTGTTAAATATTGTCTGAAGAAAGTCAATACGACTTATAACCAATTAAATATATGAATTTTAACAGGAAAAAAATTTAAAATATGTGTAAGTGATATTTTTTTTTTACTGAAATCTCTTTTAAATCACTGTGTTTGCTAATTTTAAATTTCTAAATAATTTGAATTTTGTTATGGTGAGCAGTGCTACTTTTTATTATACTATGCTATTTTTTATTATGTTTTCAATTTTTCAGCATATTCGTGTAATAACAGATATAGCCAAGAGCACAAAGCATGAGGTCAATTACCTTTCCTCTTTGTAACTGTCTGTCTAGCTTTTTTTTAGTATATTTTACTGATAGATTACTGTAAGATCCTGAAATAGGAAGATTTCTAAAGATATCTTTCCTTGAATATTAGATAATAGTAACATGATATTTCCTATGGATATCTAAAAAAACACTACCTGGAGCTTTTGATTTTGAGAACTTTCTATACATAAGAAAAAAAATTAAACAAAACAGTTATCGAATTCCTAGATATATTAGTAATATAATATCATAGAAATATAAAAATATATGCCTTTAATGTACGTCAGTTTAATAACATAATGAATGCTGTTTTATCCTGTATTACACAGTCATCAGTTAGATTTGATAGTTATTAGAAATTAGGAACTGAAATTTTTGTAAAGCATATGCTTATTTAAAAAGGTAAAGAAAAATCTGTAGTAATCTGTTCAAGGTTTTAACACACTAGTATATATTTCAGGAAAATTGATAAAGAAACCTGATATTCAAAATGCGTTGTTCTTATGAGGGGTTTTCTCACGCGATTCCGGTTTAATTTTGTTCTTTTGCAATTCATCAGTGAAAAAGTGAATGAAGAAGCACAGGGAATTGCCCCTTAAACATAAATTGGGTATTTTTAGCGATCATTACTTTAAATATGCTCTTTGGTCCTTGTACTGATCATCGAAAACAAGGAATTAAGAGATTAAATATTTCTACAGCTACTGCAGATCTCTTTTAATTTCGTGAGAGTTAAGTACCGATGGAAAAAACCCATCGGTAATAAATTAGGAATCTGGGCTCGAAACATACTATAAAGAGCAATTACCTAGTTTCCGATCCATTGCACATTTCATAATTAAAACTCAGCATTTAATACACCGATTCGGACACATAAATGAGCAAAATATATTCATTATGAAATGCTCCCAAATTCAGTTGTTTCAATCGAATTTGTATTCGCCCGTTTATTCATTCTTCAGCCTCATAGAGAGCAACCCGGAATGATTCATTTAATTACGTTACTTCTGAAATGCTTTTATTCTCTCATAATACTTACAAAATTAGCCGGTTGATAGATGTGCGAAAAGAGACGGGGCTTTATGCAAATTAAGAAAAATGATTCTGGTATCGTTAAGAATCTGACAATATAGAGACAGACTATTATTCAAATGCAGTTCGCGGAGCTTTCTCATTAGCATTTAAATGACAAATATTATCTGTTAATCATAAGAAGGAAATACTTTCTAGCTGTATATTTAACCTACTGAGGCTTTTAATGTTTTTATTACTTTTGTCGCATTAAAATTCTTTTATGTCACCTGATGTAATGAGATTTGAGAAGTTAAAGGATATCGTATTACCTTAAATGCATAATTATTTACTGAATTTGTATTTTCTTGTATAAAAAAATATTTTATATGTATTTCATCCTTTATTTATGAGACAACATTGATAAATTTTTGTAATGCAATCAATATCAGTTTCATTCTACAAGTGATTATATCCCATGAAAATTGTATTTCGAATAATGATAAAAATAATAACCTATTTATACTGCATTATTACGAGATATATATTTCCTACGGTAGAGCATTGTAATGGCGTGCTAGTTCAGGTGTTAGACTTCAAAATTTAGTCTTGCAAAATTGAAGATAGGGGTTTCGATTCTTTACCAGAAATTGTTCATTTTTATTTTGGTAAAAACAGAATAAGTACAGAATAAGTACGCAGAGATGAGATAATTGCAATTTCTTGCAATTTTTTTTTAAAATCTTCAACAATTAGTTATGGAAATTCTCATCCACTTTCACAAATTCATGTTTTCCCCATAAAATTGATGACATTTTGAATTGGCATCATCATTTGCGATTAACATTTTCATTGTATAGGGCTTATTATATTACAGTGCTGTTGTCTAACTTCTCACCTAACACTATAGAATGGATGCGACTCTCTTTCGCGCAACACCAACCATGAAAATAATTTTCCATTCTTTGACTCTTTATCAACGTGATATCATAGAGAGAAACATTTTAAGCTTTATCTTGGTCAGAAATTATGTCCGTCATTTTATGTAGTATACAGGAGAACAATGAATCTACAATAAGCTATGAAATAAAATGTATAAAAGAAAAATATAAACTTTAGCATGTTTAAGGTATCATCGAGGGTCGTCAGATAGCGATGTGATTTATCATTCCATTTATTAAATACAAGGTGCGCCCATAAAGTAACCGGACAATTTTTTTATAAATAAGAAAAATATGACTCACCTTCGAATAAATTTATCTCCTTCAAAATAATCACCAAAGGAGTCTATACAATTTTCCAACGTTTCTTCAAGTCATCGAAACACTCTTTATAGGCGAACTAACCGTTCGAAAAATACGCATAACAATTTATTTAATATCCGAGACGTTTTCAAATCTCTGTCCTTTCATGGATTTTGCATTTTTTGATTACGAAAGACTTATTCACCACGAATTTGTACCTGAAAATCAAACAATTAATCAGTATTTTTACAACAGCAGTGGTCAGATCAGGTTCCTGAGGGTTGTAGAGGAGTTCTTGCAGTGACAAAACAAGTCTGAAAAATGAAGCCACAATGGCAAGACGGTCAAAGATATGTTATGGAGAGAGTTGGGTGTCTGGACAATTTCTGCAGTTGATAAAGGATCGCTTGACATCAGGGTGGATTTTCCTACCCTTAAAATTATTATTTGTTATTCTAGTTGTTGAAGAAGCAATTTATTGTTCTGGAACAGTTAAAGTCAGAAATTAGTGGTTACTTTAGGGGCTGGTTGGATAATCTGCACTTGGTCACTGCTTGAACATCTGCTAGTGTGAAGGAGGAAGAGGTCTTGGCCAAGTTTCGCTCTTCCTTGGCCAGCGAGTCAGCACACCAATTTCCTTCAATCATTCCTGATATAAAAATCTTAATATGGAAGTTAGTGAATCCCTGAAAATAATATTTCAAAAATATTTCAATGGCAGATTTTAAGCTATTGGAATGGATTTTCAAGAAAGTCTGTTATGTTTCTGACGAACAAAGCAAGCTACTCGAATCATAGATTGGAGGTTTAGTTAAAAACTATGTTGTTTGTAGCTCTGCAATAGTAAAGCCTGACTGCATTCACCACCTTAAAGCTTTTGTCTTCTTGATTTTAGTGTTCCTTTTAACAGTAATCCTTGATCTAAAAAATACTCGTGAAATAGGGGATATGATATTAAAAATATTTAGACAATATTGGGTCTTACCAGTTACCCTCAACATATAATTACGATTCCGTAAATGAAAAGTTGACTGGAAACGCTAAACAAATAAAATTAGAAAATCTTGTCAAATAAGATAATTTAATGATTAATAGTGTTGTTTGATTGTTGAAAATAATGGCAATCAATGTTAAAGTAATTTCAGGCATTACATAATTTTTCTAGAAAAACATGAAAAGTGGTGGAAAGGGGGACGTACTTTCGAATAACGTAAACCAACTAATAAGATTTTATATTTTGGCAACTGGGAAATTTTATGCTTTTCATATTTAAAACCTTTTTTGAATTTTTTAAAATTTATGTATTTATTCAGCTTGCATTAAGTTATAACCTATATTACCATGTATGAGTAACTATATATATATATATATATATATATATATATATATATATATATATATATATATATATGTGTGTGTGTGTGTGTGTGTGAGTGTGTGTGCGTGTGTGTGTGTGTGTGTTCGTGTTCGTTCGTGTTCATACGTAAAGAAAATCCAGATCTATTTTTTTAAAAAAAAACAGTTACTAGATAAAGTCCGACAAAACCGTTTCGAACTTCAATTTGAAAAACAACCTGTCATTCTGACGAAAATTCTGCGAAATCTTGGAACGAGGCATAAAAATTAATGAAGACTAAATCTCTTATGATTTATGAGTCGCAGAGAAATCTTTATTTTTTTTTTAAACCCGTAATCCTCTTCTTCTTGCTCTTGAACCACGCTAAGAACAAAATACTGAGAAGATAAAAAGATCATCAATATCTGGATGTTTTCACATGCTTTATCGATATACCCGTTGAAACGACATTGAGCTGAATAACGTCCGAGAGATAATCAATAATAACAATGAGCGGCGACGTGTCGACGACACCCGAAGAAAGAATTTGACGTCAGCGAAGAAATACTTGAATCTAAAAGAAAGATTTTATTAAAATACGGCACTGAGTGTTTAGAGACAAATTTCACTAAATTTGAATTCTCTTGTCTCAGGGTAGGAAATATCTTGTTTTATTTTGCCAGCGAGTTTTTAAACGAAGTATATATATATATATATATATATATATATATATATATATATATATATATATATATATATATATATTTGTGTGTGTGTGTGTATGTATATGCATTACCTTACCTATTGACAGATTACTAAAAAGGAGGAACATACATTAGCTCTAAGGTGTTGTTGACTTTGACAGTTTTCCGTTTTTGTCTTTTTCAAGTTAGCAAAAATATCTAATAAATCAAGTAATATAAAAAAGCATTGGTGAAGCGTAGGAGAGGCAGAAAAAAATAATGAATTTAAACAATCACATCTTGGTGTGTATTTAACGTGTCGAACGAAGTTTCTTTTACAGTTTTTTTTTAAATGATTTATATTTTTAGAAAAAAGATTTTTAAATCGAGCTATGCATCACTATTATTTTCAAGATCTTTTCACGAGGGAACGTGCATAAAGTGATAATAAAATTAAGTCAATTAGCAAACCGCAGATATAACAGTCGTCTGTGCCGCCTATATGATGTAGTGGTTATCGTCGTTAGATTCCATGCATTTGACTTGGGTTCAAATCCTCCCAAAGAGGCTTGGGCTTTACCATGCTGTCCCCTCATAGGGAACAATGCTGTTGGTCCAATACCCTTGGTGTAAGAAAACTTACACCAAGTCCAAGGACCTAGGTCCTCGGCGAAGGGTATTTAGCAGCTTCACTTTAAGGCGAGGTACCACTAGGGCTGAAGTCTGACTTGACCTCGAAGGACATCGGTCCCATAATTTTGAAGCGAGTCAAATGACGAGACCGAAACACTTGACCCCGCATCTCCAGGGGTATTTTGGGAACTTGGAGGACACTGCAGCTACAACAGATATTTTCCGTGCTCCAGCCGCCATTAGTGTACACGTCGGTGGTTTTATCAGAGACGGGCATCGAACAAATGACTTTCAGATCACTGGTCCGCTGCCCTTTAAAACCGGGCCACCGCGCACCATCTAGGGAGCAATACTGGCTCACCAAAATGATGCTCCCGTAATAAAGAAGCCAGCAAGACATCGCGGTGAATAACAAAAGACGAATGGGTCCCGACATGTGCCTGTGCTTTAGGAACCCCCGCCATTAGGGAAAAAATAAATAAATAAATAAATAAAACGATTGGCTGTTCATGATAGAGACATACACCCGATATTTTTTTTTAAAGTTTTGTATGATTTTGGAGTTCCCGTAAAGATCGTTCTCTGACTATTAATTTGATTGGCTTAGTAGGGTAGGTGTCCCAAATATCGCCTACTCTAACTTTTTTTCGACATTTCATCGACTTTTCAGTTTCTGAATTTGCTGGAAACTCTAAGAACATCCCTAAGAACTATTTCCTTTGGTATCCTGAGATCAACCAGCACCAAAACCAGTGCCAGTTATAGAGATTCTATACTCACTTCTACCCAGACTTGGGTGTATATAATTTGAAGTGGCTCTCTATTTGAATTTGAACCACACACAGTTTATACAAGAAACAATGTTTATTGAATTCGTTGCACATATAATTGGCTTTACAGCAATAAGCATGCGTACTACTTGTACGGATTGTATAAACACAGCTTTCAAGAACAATATATTTTTATACTCACGAACAGTAAGTCAAACCAGCAGTACTGCCATGTAAACTTCTGGCCCGCTAAGCACTAGCGCAGGATAACACCTTTTCAACCTTAACAACCTCCTCTTTTCTCTTAGTGACGCTGCGTGGTATTTATACTAAGCGCGTATGCCGAAATTAGCATATCTGAAGCAGCTTCTTTAATTCATTAATTCAAAAGTTCGATTCTTGTGAATCGAATCTTGTGTATACCTTACACTGGCCTCCCTCGAAAAAAAAATTAGGTAACTGAGGTCTGAACGGCTTCAGTTAACTAATTGAAAACGCGTGCTGGTCTGACTTTTTACATAATGGGTGGCAAAGCCAAAAAAACCTTCCACACGTTGTGTGGGGGAAAAACGCCACTACCATTTTACAAAACTAACCCCGAAGGGTCCAGGTGACACCATCAAACAGTGGATTTGCAGAGTTGCGGATACTGGGCTGCCAACTGCGCCCTAAAATATCTATTTTAATTAAAAGTGACAACACAATTGCACAGCATGACATTTCTTGACTGTATCTGCTCTCCCCCAATTTATAATGTACATGTGTCATGTTTTGTGAAGTTAGTACATTAGTGGTTAATTGGTATATTATGCGGTATGTATTTTTTTTTCTAGTCACTACATGTCCCCTTCAAAAATTTATGAAACAACAGTATGCCGTTTTTTTTTCAGTGGCTCACCCCTTCCCCTCAAAATGTTTACACAGTATATACACTGGGGGAACTGCAAACCAATTTGGTTCGGTTTTATTAAAGGGTGGGAGTTAGAATAAGAGAATTGATACAAGACTTGTTCCTCATGAATGCAGCAACTTCCTTGCACCAGTCTGTCCAATCCGTGGAACCTCTCTTGATGGTCGCAGTCCTAGTAAAGGGGTTCGTTGACCGTGTGGGCATCCTTCGTGCAGCAGGTCGTAGGTCCTGAGGCGCTGGTCCGGCTTGACGATGGACAGGAGGTCTCTTGGGAGGAGGCCAACCTTGCTGGGCGGCTGATATCTTGCGTTTCCTGTACTTATGCAAAGGAGCTTTAAAATTGTCATTCTTCCATTTGATAACCTTGTGTACCTTATGTGTACCACGTTCATCCTTTGATAGAGTTTTTGTAGTGCACACCTTACTTTGCTTCGTACTTTTGCTTGTATCGGTATTAGATTTTAATGCAGATACTAGTTTTTCAACAAACTGACTCTGTTTTTCGTATTTGTGCTTATACGACTTCTTGTTTACCGCCTTAATTACTTCAGTATTAGCAGTTTTAATGCTGGAACCTGAAGGCGCTTTTTCACGTTTTTTATCCCCCTTAACTTTAGTTTTATCCTCTTTTGACGAAAAAGTCTCTTTAAAACGTGCTTCTTCAGAATCGCTATCATTTAAATTCTTTAACACTGCTTCAGTTTTAGGAAGATTAAGCTTTTCGTACTGGTGCGTTTTAATGCGAATTACGTCTATAACTTCCGAAGCATCAGGTAAACTACTTACAGTATAACTCTGTGTCAACTTTTCATCCTGATTCTCAGTCTGGTTTTCATGTACTTTATTTAAAACCATATTATCAACCTGGCCTACAGCATCCTCATTCGGATGGAAACTTGAAATAATATCATCATTACCTAGCGAGTTCCTACTATCGTTTAAAGAATTTTTATTGTCGTCAACTAATAAGTATTCACTAACTTCCGTAACGCATACTTCGTCATCTACTAAATTTCCTTCATTAACAGATGTGTGAATATCATCTAAAATATCAGGTATAGCATTAATAATATCAGGTATAGCATTAATAGAAGTGTCAGATGATTTATTTTCTAAACCACTAGCATTAGTATCGGCACTATTTTCAGAAATTTGTACTGGAATTACCGCATTATTCCAGCTAGACTCACTTTCTTTATAAGCCACAAAAATACCCTGACTTTCACTATTCTCAAAATAATGATTACTGCTCGGACAAAATAATACATTTGACCAAACAGTTTCAACAGGTTGAACCATATCATGTGAATCAACTTGCCAGTGCAAGTAAGGTGCTTGCATATTATTTTCTTTAAGTGCACTAATTTCATTATAACGCCGTGCGCTTCTATTATTTTGCCTGCGGTACTGCTTACGCTGCTGGTTTGAAACTCGCGAAAAATTTTGGCGCGGCTGTATAAAACTTCTCGTACCTGAATGACGGTGAGGGGTAGCGAAGAAATGTCTATTGTCATATTTAGCTAAAGCTTGAAGGAGGGTAACCTTGCTTGTAATTGTTTGATTATCTAAAAAATCTTGAACACTTGGCTTCAAACGTTGGATAACTATTTTTAAGATTACCGCTTCCGTTACCCCTTCTAAATATTCCTCACACTTGGAAATCTTTTCCGTAGCAAAATCTAACGCAGACTGACCTTCACGTTGCCTTAGCGAATAAATTTCCGTTTCAATTTCACTTTGATTATAGGTCTTTGGAAAAACGCTAAGAAATTGTTGCTTGAATGACAAATAGTCAAAAATCAGATTACTGCTTGTCATACACGTGTACCACTGATATGCACTACCTCTTAAAGCGGCTAGAGCAATTTTAAGTTTATCCCCCTCTGGGGTGCATTGTTGCTGAAAGTAATGCTCAATTTTCTTTAGGAATTGGCTTGAGGGGCCGCCATTGAAGGTGGCTTCGAATGGCGCAAAATGCTGAACCATAATTACCCGAGGAAAATTTCCAGCAGGATTTTGTTCTACAACACTCATTTTTAAATAGTATATACGTACTTGCAACAAATTTATCAATATAAGTACACAGTACACAGTTTTTAATTTCAATTATGTTGTTCGTTACAAATGTAACGCTAACTACCAGGGTATATATATTTTCGGGCGCCAGTATAGAGAATCTACTTAGGGGGCACTCTATTTTGTATTTTATACAAATTCAGTTTATACATGAAACAATGTTTATTGAATTCGTTGCACATATAATTGGCTTTACAGCAATAAGCATGCGTACTACTTGTACGGATTGTATAAACACAGCTTTCAAGAACAATATATTTTTATACTCACGAACAGTAAGTCAAACCAGCAGTACTGCCATGTAAACTTCTGGCCCGCTAAGCACTAGCGCAGGATAACACCTTTTCAACCTTAACAACCTCCTCTTTTCTCTTAATGACGCTGCGTGGTATTTATACTAAGCGCGTATGCCGAAATTAGCATATCTGAAGCAGCTTCTTTAATTCATTAATTCAAAAGTTCGATTCTTGTGAATCGAATCTTGTGTATACCTTACACAGTTTAAGTTATGTAGCTAAATTAGAAAAATTTAAATTTCCAGTGAACTCCAGAGTGGTTCCTAATATCGCCTACCCCTGTTCCTTTTACCGCCTACCAAGTGGAATAGGAGTACCTGTTAAAAGGCGTTGCTAGCAAAGTCTCTGTTTAACGCACTTTCAAATGGTATAAGTAAAATTAGAATTTAGATGAACCTACCTGGTCATTCACTGGATTCTGATTCTTTGGAGCCAAAATTTACGAAGACAACAGCAAAAACAACTTCAGACGCCATATAGTTTCTGTTGTCAGTGAAAAGACCGTTGTCGCTATCGCCGCTGTTAGTACAAACCCAGAACTAAGAAGTTACTGCGTTTTCTCATACATAGGGCGAATCATACTTTAGAAACACGAGTAGGCGATATTAAGCACAGGGGCTATATCTGGGACACCCACCCTATATTGCAAAAACGTTGTGTTCTGAAACATATCATACAATTCAATACGAACTAGAGATTTGTAAAAATAAATGAAATAGAATCTATAAGAAAGCTGGTTTCGAGATTTTAAATTCTCAGCAAGGTGTTTAGCCTAAATTCATTAAATTTTCATATTCTGTTAAACGTTACCAAGGCATTGCTATATTATTTTTTTATTTTCATTGAAAATTATGGCGAACTTCAAAGAGACCGAAACGCAAATCTGTCAAAGTGATAACTATAGCACCTTAGCGCTATTAATGAGTATGAATATGGAAATTATGCAAACTTTCAATCATAAATTTCTCGATATTTACAAAATATGAATTTTTCTGTTTTTTTAAATATTAAATTGCACATATTTTGAAAATCTGTAAGTAAACAGTTTTAAAAAGCTTAAAATTGTAAACCTAAGTCAAATTTTTAAAAAAGAAAAAAAAAAGTACTTTAAGTTTTTAATAAATAATACTCAGCACTTTATTTAAAGATTTTTGAGTGTCTTCAATAAGAATTTTATTAAAAAATTTTTAAGAACTAAGAAATTTGTCTTTTTTTAGATTTTATCAAGTAATTTTAGTATTTACAATTACTAATTACAGTTCAAAAGTTTTTACTAAAAAATTACTATACAATGTTTTCATTTATTCAAATCTAAAACAAAAAAGGGTCATACCTAGAATAAATAACCATATAACATCCATAAATTAAATCATAAACATAAATTAACCTTAACCATTACCATATTTGAATCATAAATTAAACAAAAATTTAATTTTTGGATTTTGAATACTACAAATTTTTAAGAATTATACATTTTTCAAATTGTACCAAATTTAAAAAAAAAATTTCTATGTATTTTGCGAGAGAATTTTGTAAAAATAAGTAAAAGCATCTGAGAAAAGAGAAACTATTTAATAGTCATTTAGAGACCCTCGATTTTTGAAAATAATACTTCATTAAAAATTTTCAATTACGGAATGATGAGAGCAAGAAATCGAGATAATTTAAACCTGATAATTTACAGAAAAATTCAAAGAACATTAAATTCAATTGATATTGCCTAGGTGTAGGAACAAAATCTGTTAACTTTCGAAGTGATTCCAATTTTCCTTTAATCCTTTCAGTGCAATTTTGACAAAGATAGTGCATGAAATGACTGTAACAGATAAGGAACTTCAAATGTATTCATATAGCGTCCAGGAATAATTTCCTTTTTCCCCACTCTCGGCTTGAAATTTCTGGCGAATATAAAACTGCATTTAAATACTCCAGACTTTACTTGAATGTATTATTCTGTATCATAATTGTTTCTTGCATTTATTTCTCTTATTTGTCATTTGATAATTGGCAGCATTTAGTGACACAAGTAGACATTTTATTTATGTGAAGAAAATTAATTTCTATATGCGGTTTGTGAAGTTAAATACACTGGTGTAAGAAATTAAGAGAATTTGCAGACTTGGTCGATTATCTCTAGAACTAATGTACCGATTTTAATGCAATGCGATATGTACATACATTGATACAATACAAAACAAATAACCATTCAATAATTGTAATACACACGCATGATCGTGCGTAACACTCGTTTGAGTCGGAAGGTATGAAACAGCGGTTGCAGAATAAACAAAAAATGGGTTAATAGATAGGTTAATAGGGGGTATGGTCCCCTCTTACAGATATACAGGTCTCGCAGCGTGATTTCATACTTGAAATAAGGCAGTTTATCATTTCCTGTGGCAATTGGTCCCACTCGTTCAGCAACGCTGTTTTCATTCCCTGGATGGTTCTCGGAGTGGGGTTGCGAGTTGCTATTGCCCTCCCCAGAGCGTCCCAGACATGCTCTATAGGGTTAAGGTCTGGAGATCTGGCTGGCCAATCCATCACTCGGCGAATATCATCACTCTCTAGAAATTCGTCGACCAGAAGAGCTTTATGTGGCCTCGCGTTATCGTCCATTAAAATGAACTCAGGGCCAACTGCACCCTGAAAAGGCGAACATAGGGCTCCAAGACCTCATCCCTATACCTCACACCAGTCACAGTGCCTCTTTCAAAGACATGGAGAGGTGTGCGGCCATCCAACATGATGCCTGCCCAGACCATTAAACCTTCTCCGCCATAATGGTCGATTTCGCGGACATTGGAGGGTAGGTAGCGGGTCCCTAGTTCTCTCCATATGAACGTACGGTGAGAATCGGTGTTTAGGCTGAACCGGGACTCATCAGTGAAGAGAACGGTCGCCCATTGATCCATACTCCAATCTCTATGCTCTCTGCACCATGATAAATGGATTCTTCTGTTCGTAGAAGTAAGCGGGACGCAAACAGCAGGTCTTCTTGCAAACAACCCTCTCTCATGAAGTCTTTTGGAAACAGTCACCCTTGATACACGGGTTCCTGTGGCTGCATACAAGTCACGAGAGAGCTGAGAAGCTGTAGCACTCCTGTTACGCCTCGCAATAATCTACAAATGGTGATCTTCTCTGGCCGTCGTGGCTCTTGGACGACCTTGCCCAGGCTTTCTCTCGATGGATCCGGTATCCTGGAACTGTTTCCATAAGTTACACACGACGCTGGGTGTTAAATTGAACTCTCTACAAATTTGGACTTGAGATTGGCCTGCTTCTAGCCTCCCCACAATTCGCCATCTCATTCCATCATCTAAACTTTGGTGGTTACTCATTTTTACTGTTACAATTTGAAATTAACCGATTGCTGAAAAATAACACCATCTATTAACCCATTTTTTTTTGTTTATTCTGCAACCGCTGTTTCATACCTTCCGACTCCAACGAGTGTTACGCACGATCCTTCGTGTGTATTACAATTATTGAATGGTTATTTGTTTTGTATGGTATTGTATCAATGTATGTACGTATCAAATTTCATTAAAATCGGTACAGTAATTCTAGAGGTAATCGACCAAGTCTGCAAATTCTCTTAATTTCTTATACCAGTGTGATAGCATAGAGAACATAGTAATTTCACGCAAGAGGTTTATAGGTGAAAACTCATTTCAAGGATAGTTTTCGTTATGAGAATTATGAGATAAAATTCACTTAAACATTCATAAAGAACAAAAAAAAAATACAGAAAAAGAGGAATTCGACAAAATCATGCCGGGAAAAACGCTTAATTAAGCCCTTTAAGAGATCTATAATAGTTTTAAAGCATATAAAATACAAATAAAGAGCATAAATGCAGATATTTAAATCTCATTAAAGTAATTAGGCTGTTTTATAAATATGTGGTTGGCTGCCTGTAGTTTGTAGCCACTGTTCGGCAATATTAGACAATTTGTTTATCAAGGAAAAGATTCAAGCAATTTTGGGAACCTGACAATCGGATCTGCGCCATTGTTTGAATCAAATTCTATCATATATTCAGGGGGCTCACAACCTTTAACTACTGGGAAATGACCCTAAACATGATCAAAATCGAGCTACTGAAACTCCAATAATATTAATATATATATATAATCTTTTTGTTTTATATCAAAATTACAAGTCTTCAGTTATATTTTATACAAAAATAGAACTTCTAAAGCCATAAATATTTTTTAGATTTTATTTTTAAATGTACACATTACTAAAATGGGAAAAAAATCATTGGATGTTTCGCGCATCATAAAATTAAGAAATATGCATGCAGAAACTATTTTTTGGTCAAATTAAATTAATAATACACTCAAGTTTAATGTAAAACCAAAATATATACAAAAAATATAGTTTAAATTCAAAAATTTACATAAAATTTAAACAAATTTAAAATTTAGCAATTTTTTAAAACATTTTCAAGTGTAAAAAATTTTTTTACAATTTTTTTTAAACTTTTCTGGTTTTAGTGTGTAAAAAAGCTTATAATACAAATCTGATAAAAATTTTGTGTGTCTAGCGCACATAGTTTGGGAGTAACGGTGCGCGCAATCCAAAAATTCACATATTTGAGAAAACTGAAGTTAAAGTTGGAATAACATGGCTATGGCAACAGAGTGAGCTTTACATAAACTCTCATAACTTCAGAAATAATGCAAATTTTTTTATGCGGTTTTTTTGCATATTGTTCAGAAATGTCCCAAAAATCAGACTATAGCAAAAACCAAAAATCGATTTTTTGAAGTTTCAAAGGTTGTGAGCCCCCTTCATCAATGAGATTCTGGTGGATTATAATATTGTGCATAGGCGTAGCTTGATTCTAACTTTTTTTTCTGGGGGGGGGGTACGAAATGATTTCAGTTACGGCCCTCCCTCATCAGCGCAATAACTGCCGGATGGTCCTTAAAATATGAAACATTATGATTTTTTTTAAATTGAATAATAATAGAATTGCTGCTTGAATAGTATTCAAAAGTTATACAATGAGAAAAATATAATATAAATAAAATGATAAAAAATATAGCATCGAAAGTTTGTTATGGACCATATCATTGTTAAAAACTATGTTAAGGCTAAAGGTATAATCGGAATCTTCAGTTCCACAGTTTGAAAAAGCGGAAAAAAATCAACTTTTTCTACAATTTTCCGATTTTAACTGCAATTCTACTAACGTTTTAATTTAATTGAAGTTAAGTTAGGGGCCCCCCGTGCCCCCCCCCCCGACGCTACGCCTATGTGCCCAAGCGATACAGACTGGGTTGGGCGGAGCTGCCCAAATTATAACTCATGACGCAGGACATCTGAAATTTTGCTTTCCGGATTACCGTTACGGAGGAACGAAATCCTATACGTTAAAAAAATTTCGAAATGTTGAACCCGTTGCAGCCATTTCAAACCGTAGGCTTAAATCTTTCGCTTTATCCGAAACGTCACGAGGTGAAACACGCAATCCGATTAATACCGATAAACTCAAACTCGTGTTCCTTCGACACAGCCAAAGTGCATTCGATTTAATTTGAATCACTCTCTTCATCTGAATCACCACCCCGGGATGCACCCAGTCATCCCAATATTGGGCGACTAAAACTAATGTACTTTAGCGGTGGCGCTCGGCCACAACCAAAGTACATTCACTGACAAACCTTTCGGCACCGGTATTTATACACCAGAATCGAAACTGTCAGTTAAAACTGGTAACTAACGATAATCCCGCTATTCGGCGTCATACCCGATGTCGTCCGGACGTGTTTTGGACGCAGAATTTAAAAAAATATACAAATTAATTGAATAGACTCTCGTTAATAAAGTTTAAAATTAAGAAATATTTAATTGAAAACTTTTAATAATTCACGCCAGATGGCAGGTATCTCCAGTTTTAAAAACAAAATCACCAGATAATCATCCTCGTTATCTGCAAGCCATTTTGATAAGGCTGAAAAAAATTGGGGGCATGGAGCGAAACCACGATGATAATAGACTTCTTATCTATTGCATTTTAATGTAATAAATGTATCGTTAAGACGGTATCGAAGTTTTGAATTTTCTCCAAATACAGTGGAATCTCCATGGATCGTTCCCCGGATCTTCGTTTCCCCGAATGTGTCGTTTACTTTATCCAGTCCCGAGGACATTATTTCTTTGTTATGTTCCCACATCTATACTTTTTCCGCATGTATCGTTCAGTGCAATAGGTCCCTTGAAAAACGATTAATCCAATGTAACTGTTTTCCCGTATGTGTCGTCTATTTATTCCAGTCCCGAAAAAAATTCCATATAAAAGAAGCAAAAACAGACCGCATAGATCGTTTCTCTATCCATCGTTTTACCACTCAATTCGTTTAAAATATTGCAGTTTTATGAATATTTTACTGGTTCTATCGTTTTAACGTAGGATTACGTTCCTTAGTAACGGTCCTCCGGAAAGAGGAAAAGAATTAGTGTCCGTCACGAGTTATAATTTTGGCAGCGCGTCAAACCCAGTAGCAGTAAACAGTTAAACAAAAAAGTATCAAAATGCGTCAAAAAAAAAAAAAAGGTAAGCAAACGATAAGAAATCCGACGTTTAAGATAACCCGCGGTAGTTTCGTTAGAGGAGACCACCTGGAATATTTTTTTTTAAATAACACCAGGTGGTTATATTTAAAAAAAAGTCTGGATTGAGCTCGAATGACACTAATATTAAAATTGGATACATAAATTTTGATATGTTTGTTGCATCGGACGATGAGGTTGCGAGTAAAACAGTTTGTTGCATCAGACGGTTAGGTCCTAATCGTCAAATACGCCGGACTATTTCTCTCATCTCTCTTGCGTTTTTCTGCCGGTTTTTCACTCGTTAGGACACCTGTTTCTTTCTGGATCGCCTCGTAAAGACACCTTTTTCTTTCTTCTTTTCTGCATGTGGACATCTTTTTATTGAAAAAAATAAATAAAATATAGATAAAATAATCATTAAAACTAAATAAATAAATAAATAAAAGTTAAAAATTATTAAAAAAATACAAATAATATAGAATTTGAAAAAAAATATTTAAATTAATTAAAATATTTTCTGTTTCTTTTTTACTTTTTATGTTTCTCTACCTGTTAACGAACTGCTCCTAGTTAATAGTTCGTTTAAATTTAACTTCTCTTAACTCGGCACAATGATAAATCGTAAAGCAATTTTACCTTAAAACCTCTTCTAACCATTTTCACAAGCACACTAAGGTCCTGTTCACATAGGAGTCCGGTAGCGGAAGCGTAAAAGAAAAGATGGCGCTGAGACTGAAATAAACTAATCATAGGTGTTAAAAATTTCGTTGCTGATCGTTTGAAGGTTTGTCATTGGTTAAATACCAGGTGCGTCATAAATTCGTTCAAAGTTCAAAAATTCGCAATGAAAGAAGTAATGCTCGGGAAAAATTTCTGTTTGCGCAAATAAGATCAGAGGGACATTGGATTTTGTTTTCCATGTAAAAAAAAAAAAATATATGTTTCCAGAAGTAACCGAAAGGGGGCGCTCACACGTCATACTGAGAGGCTTTGTGCAAATCAGGCAAATACAAACAGAAAATCAAACAGTTTACAGTAACATGAAACTGGGCATTTTAAAGTAACAGATGTTCAACATTACCACCAGCACAAGGTAATAGGCAAGTGAGGCGCGTCACTACGCCCATTATAGGAGTGTGTAGCATGTCGCCATCCATGTTAGCGACTGTTTGTCGAATGGCATTTTTCAGTTCCACCAAAGTGGTTGGGGAGCTCCGGTACAAACGAGACTTTAAATATCCCCACAACCAAAACATTTGCCGGTATCAAGTCTGGTGATCGTGAGGGCCACTGAACCTTACAACCGCGACTTATCACTCGGTCTTCAGTTAAAGATTCCAACAGGAACGTCTTAGCATCACATCCGTTATTCGAAGCCGGCATGATGCCGGCTTCGAACGACGGATGCATTTCCAGACACGTGTTTCATTGATAGCCTGATTTGCATAAAACATCTCAGAATTACAGGTAAGCGCCCTCTTTCGGTTACTTTTGGAAACATTTTTTCTTACATGGAAAAAAATCCAATGTCCCCTGATCCTATTGACGCAAATAGAAAATTTTTCCAAGCATTACTTATTTTTTTTAAGAATTTTTGAACTTTGCATGAATTTATGACGCACACATGTATATTTCAATACTTTAACGCTTCCGCTTCTGGACTCTTGTGTGAACAGGCCCTTATTCCAATGAATCATAGTCATCACTAATGACGGTGTCTCTCTTGCCTAATTTGGTTCAATAATCCCTGAAAAAAATGGAAACAAATTTTTTTTCCAGGCATGACGTCAAGTAACTCTTAATGGCCAGTGTTTGTAGAAATTGTTCAGGCTCATTAGGCAGTTTCATGCTACATCAAATGGACATGGACAAAAAGTTTTCGCGAGGTTCCAAATAGGGATAAGAAAGCCATTTATCCTCGGTATGGATTTGTGAAGGACTGAAGCTTTTCACGCTTGGTCCAAGAAGGAATGAATTATGTTTTTAAAAAAAGGTAAAGTTAAGTTACAAAATAAATTAAAGAAGTTACAAAAATCAAAATAAAAACATTAGAATTTAGTAAGTTAAAGTTAACACACAAAAATTAAATCAGCAAGACTTGTCAAAATAAAATGTTCCAATAAAAGATAAAATAAAAAGCAAATAAACTCTCAAAAGTCAAAGGCGAGTCATAGAGGACCGCAAGCAGCAAAGATATTAAACGCTGAGATCAAACTACGGATGGGAAAGAACTATCGATCAATCCGTGCTTGAAAACAGGCCGAAAAAGGAAGCAAGATGATGAATTTGTATTACACAGGTTAAAAAAGATCAAGCTTAACTACTGGTCGAGAGCAAAATGTGTCCCGCAACCTGATTGATTGACGAAGCAGTGTCGAGGAGCTTAGCAGAAGATATTATCAGGGAGGAAAGTTCACAAATTGACCATGAGAATTCGCAGAGGCATATTTGCAACATCCCTTTTGCACATGGGCGTAGCGTGCTTCTAACTTCTTTTTTTTTTTGGGGGGGGGGCACGAATTGAATTCAGTTAGGGCCCTCCTCAGCGCATTGACTGCCGGGCGGTCCTTAAAACATGAAATATTATGATGTTTTCAAAATTGAATAGCAATAGAATTGATGTTTGAGTAGTATTCAAAAGATACACAATGAGAAAAATAAATATAATATAAATAAAATGAGAAAAAAAATGTAGCTGACAATTTCTGTTATGGACATATCATTGGTAAAAACTATTTTAAGGCTAAAGACATAATCGGAATCTTCAGTTTCACAGTTTGAGAAAGCGGGAAAAAACCAACTTTCTTAAAAGTTTTCTACAGTTTCCCGATTTTAACGTGCCCCCCCCCCCCCGACGCTACGCCTATGGTACTGTAATCAAATGGACTTAAAATTCACAATAAAGCGTGTATCACTGTCTGCTAATTTAGAATTTAAAGGTATCGCTCTTCAGACCGGAGGGCATAAAAGGCAATTGTCTCTGTGCGAGAATTGCAAAAACAAATTATTAAGCTTCCTCATAAATTTAAAAATTATTAGAAATTATAGATCTTGTACTAACTTTAAAATGAATAAATGAAGGCCTTATTTGAATAGTGGTCCAACTCCACTTTTTAAAAAAATGGAGTTAGCCTCACTTTCATGTTCATACAAGTCGTTTCTTTCTTATTTTCAAACTGGTACATCTCCAGCTTATTTCTGCTGCTAACAGTGGACTTAAAAAATCAGACTTCAGCAGTAATTTCTCAGCACTGATTAGACTTTAAAGCTCTATATCTCAAAATGAACAAGGATGGAGTTGGACCACTATTCAAATAAGGCCTTCAAATATACAAAAAATTGGTCAGTACTCCTCAAAATCATAATTGAAATGATTTAACTTCCTTCCCGTAACATACATCTCTCTAAACAAAATACTCGATGCATTTTTAATCTCTTGAAAAAAAGTGAAAACCACTAACTTTAGTCCCGATAACAGTGTAAAAATCGTCTGCCAGGACGACGAATCGGACTTCCATCTTGTAACGCAAAGCTTGATAGTCCACCGACTAAATCCATTATCTTGACCTAAAACACTCGTATTCTTCTGGCTTCTTTACCTAAGACTCGAACCTCTACCTACGCCCAATCGCCTCGAACAAAAATGAACATGTTTATCACAATAATATATAAAGTTTTCTTGACACATGCCGCTGAAATCAGCCAAGTTGTCAATTGAGATACTTTACCAATAAGATTGCCCAAATCTAAAAAATTCCCGTTGCCGGTAAAAGACTATTCGTTGGCATCCCCCCCTTTAAATTTAATGTTGTTGTTGTTTCTAATGCCCCCTGGTCGGAATTTATTCCAGACCAGGTCCATATAGGCTGGCGGGCTGAGGGGTGTGACTCCGGTTTATAATGGCGCCCCAAGGGTCGGAATCCCATTAAGCCAGGTGCCGCCGCAATTTTGACCGAACGACCCCAGGGTCGGCATCTGTGAGGATCGTACCCTCTCCCACCCTCACTGACGTCATAGAGGGACTTTCCGGTGTACGGAATTAATGTGTCCATATCCGGCCTAGACACGTATGTATTTAATGGTGCTTGTCGGGATTCAATCCGAGCACCCTGAGCACCGAAAGCCGACGCGCTACCACCTAGCTACCCGGAACCCTTCCTTTAAATTTATATCTGTATTAGATGAAAAGAAAAAAATATTTCTTAAATGCTATATATGCTTTTTAAGCATTAAGAGAACAAGGGACCAACAATCTCGAATTTTTTTTATTTTACATTTTTAACTCTATATACAGAATGAGACTAATTATTATTATTTTTTACGACATTAAAGACCCTTAAAATTCAAAATAAAGATTATTCGGCAGAATAATGTCTTTTTTAAAAAACATTTTTCAAAAGTACTAGTATTTTTCAAAATGCTCCATGCACATTCCATATCTTTAAAAACCTTATTTTTTTATATAAGTCTACCATACATATATAAACATAATTGTGCATTGAATATTTTTTTTGAATGAAACAAAAGTCATATTTTTAATCTGTCTGTTATTTTTTAAAGTTTTTGCATGTGTTTACTTCATTTCGTGGTCTATAAATGTGACAAATAGTTCTGGTTTCAAAGTATTATGCACAGTTTTGTGACAAACCCATCAATTAACCTCTAACTTCCGGGGCCCATTTTTCAGATTCCCTCAGATTAGAACAGGAAATTTCATATCCCTTTTTTATGAACGGTCACTAAGGGGGTTATATATATATATATATATATATATATATATATATATATATATATATATATATATATATATATATATATATATATATATATATATATATATATATATATATATATATATATATATATATATATATATATACAAATACATACAGGGATTTTTCTGGGGGGTACGTGGGGATATGGCATGTCTCCACTTTTTTTTTAAAAGTATTATTTTGGCTTAACTCAACAGAAATTTTAAGAAACTTACGAATTAATTGTTAATATATAAGAAAAAAGTATTTTTAAAATTGCGAGTTTTTTGTCCCCCTGAGACGTGACGTGTGAGCACGTGCTAAAAATGCGCACCTTTATTTGAGAAAACACAGTAAACCCACCTATTTGTTTAGAAAAAAGCACTATATATATACATACTAACACACACACACACACACACATATATATATATATATATATATATATATTTATTCATTCATTCTTGGGATACATGCTATCCCACCCCGCAAGGAAACGATTAACAATCCTGAGAAATTTGTAAGAAATCAGAAGAAAGTTAATGCACATGGAGCATTTTGAAAAATGCTAGCATTTTTGATGAGTTTTTTTTAGAATAGGTCTTATACCTCCACGAAATACTTATTTGTAAATTTTAAGTGTCTTCAATGCATTAAAATAGAATATTAATTATTATCATTTTATATATACAATAAAATATTGAATTTTTTTTTAAAAAGGAGGTTAAAGGTTCCTTGTCCCCTTAAAGCCAGACATTTCGTGTCAAAAGAGAGGCAGGATTAAAGAAAATTAAATTTAATGTTATTGTGGTATAATATAAAAGAATTAATGAGCACTCGCCTTTGTCCAAATGTGGGAAAGTTTAAAAATTTATCTCTCGGCTTTGACGTAAATTTCCTGGTTATATTCCAAAACTCTTAGCTTAGGAACACCGAAATAGATTGAAATGCATTTATATTCATTTTAAAGAGAAAACCTTAAAGTTTAAATAATTAGTCTCCTAAGCTGCTTTTCAAGTTCAAATTAAGATCATTTCCGGGAGTAAAGAATAGTCTAGGATTTCATGAATTGCGAAAAGAAGCGTTTATAAATTCCTTCGTCTGAAGGGAAGCCATCGATTAGGTATGTCCTTTGTCACGTCATTTAACTCATGCCACTCTCCTGTGTGAAATATACACGTGATTATGAATTGTGACAAACAAACGGGACATAAATAGCTACAGATATGCTCGGCGACACAGCGACGGTTGCATGAATGGGAGGACGCTATTCCAGAGGACGGAGATATCATTAAAGATTTCGCCTCTTAAAAGAAGGAGAATACCATCAATCGATGAGTCTCCGATTTGTCACCACCTACTCTGGGAGATATTTCGAAGATATTAATATCGCAAACGGGAATGCCAAAGGATGTTAATGTAGAAAGTGTTTAAAAGAGACACACGTTCACTTTATTGTAAATTGGATCATTTATCACTTGTCGAAGCATTAAAAATACAAAGACAGAGCATTTATACAGAGGTTAAAATCATATTGATTGAATTCCGATCGATGAGTAACTATAAAAAAAATGTTGGACAGCTTAAAAAGAGCACGGAGAAGATAATTAGAGAATTAAGGGGAAAAAGATCGTTCTAAAGCCATTAAGTGGTGTGGGAAGAATTCTTATATTAAATAAAAAACCTTATTATGATGATTCGAGATTTTCAGATACGAAACCATCTGTAAGCAGAAAAAAGCATAATACGACTTAGTCCTCAGTTTAACTTGATGCACAAACAAAGGAATAGTTGAAACATGCTGTGACTCTTTCAGAATAGCGATCGATTCAACTTTTACCTTGTAAATTCGTCTTTTCAAACTGCTACTGGGAATCTAAAAAGGAAATCACTTTCTGTTAAACGGGCGTCTGTTTCTTGACGGAGCATCTTCACTCAAATGATTCATTTTTTCAAATTTCATTGTCGAGTTCCTTAGCAACAAGCGTTCCTTCCTGAAGTCTTCAAGGTGTCAATATTTGCAAAATGTAGCTGCGGCCTCACTGAAATTTTCACCAAAAAGTTTTACGTGCAAACCTTGGTCTTCAATGCAGACACCAATCCCAAGTAACACACTTCATTGGCCCAAACGCTTATTTTCGCTACATCGTTGGGGGAATGGTTACCGTTAGCGGAACTTCCAGAAACAAATATAGGCCAACTGCAAAATGTTTATGCTGGGCCAACAATTTTAAACTGTTGTTGTCTCAACTGCAAATGAGAGTTGAACTGCTCTACAAACGGTTGGGCCAAATAACATACAACCGTGAGCTGCAATGCCAACCGTAGTTTCAACATAACCCCAACGGCCAAATCCAAATGTTGACCAACTATGCTAATGGTTGCACAAGAATTTCCTAGAAGTCTTATGTTACTTGGGATGATGTCTTTTAGAGATTACGGCATACACATCCAACTGAAAATATATCTCACTCGACTCTAATGACCGATGTCTCAACTCCGTTTGGCGGCACTAGAAACTCCGTTTTGAATTCGCAAATTAATTCTCCATCAAATTCTCCATTATCTTATTTGAAAGGGAAAGACATTAGAAGTGTAACTTTTCTAAATCGTAGTTTCTAATCGTCGGAGTGACTTGATTAAGAGAATACCACCCTCGAAGTTTTTAACGCTATTCCAAACTTCGCCCGCTGAAATGCTGTCTCTACATTGATATCGATTACTGACCGTTAGTCAATCGTATGATAACAATTCATCGTGAGAAGGAACTACGCATCATAAGTATCAAATAGATGTATTACAACCCATAAAAAGTTACCTTAAGATAGACGCGTTAATTTCATGGGAGAGAGAAAAAAAGCCCCATTCAAGGCTAAATTGCCGATTTTCATGTTTGTACGTCAGCTGATTCTAGTAACATTTGACAACACGTATAGAAAAGTTTATCCAACTGCAATATATAATTTGTTGTGCAGAGTCAATTCTTTCCAGAGAGTCAGATGAAAGCAGTCAGTGTGTTTGCATTTACTCCGCAGATGTACGGATATCTAACCAGGCCCTGATTTTCCATTAGGCCAGTAGGCCCGGGCCTAGGGGAACCCCCAAAATTTTTATTTTAAAAGAAAAAAAAAAAAATTCCCAGTTCAAATTTTTTTTTAATTTTACCTTTTTCATAGCAATATTTTTTATATATCCTTTCAAATTTGATTGGTTCATCATATGTACAGTTATACGTATAGTTCATCATACGTATGTTATAGGCGATATACGGGATTAATAAGTTTTTCTGGTTGCATTGTATTGGGGATTTAATGATGAAGTTAATATGTTGCTATTTGTTATTTAATAATATTCTAGGTTTCTATGCTTCAAATAGCTAATTCTTGGTAAAATGTTACTTTTGCAATTTTTCATAATTTTTTTGTGTGTCAATTTTGGAAATTTTACACCCACATCAGTGTTAGGGGCCCCCCCCCATCCGGAGTTGTGCCTATAGTCAAGAATTTTCTAAATCGGGCCCTGTATCTAACCGATTAAGCTATGTTTTAAAAATACCCCCTTTAAATTCTGCTGTATAAGATGCATTCAAATACTGGAAATTGAGTATTGGTAGTATAGTTTTATTGGTGCATTTCTGTAGTAATGGGTTAACTAAAAAGTTCGATCGGTTTTTGGTAATGCTTAAGATTACGTCGTCCCGGACGGTCGGTCCACTCGACAAGTTTCAAATTGGAGACCGGGCTGCGTAGCATGAGCCTGCATACTCAGACGAAGGTTTATTTCCCCTGTTCGGTGATGTTTCTTATGGGCCTGGGAGCCGGACGGACAGTACAAATCTGCCAACCAATTGGGGCAACTCAAGTAGTGCTTGGTTGTCTTTGACGTCATTTGAAACAATTTTATTTGGTTGTGTTACGACAGCTGTCGTATCAGCGCGCATGGGAAAAAGAAAAAAACTTATAATTGATTTTTTGTGTAGCCATTTTAATATTGAAGATGGAAGAAAATTATCAACATTTGCGGCATATTACGCTTTATTATATCAAGAGAGGTAAAAGCGCAACTGAAAAAAAAAAAAAAAGATTTTTGCATTGTAAGTTTTGGGAAGATAGATTGATGAATTTGCAGGAAAAATTGCAGAAGGTAGTGGGGCAAAACACTAAACATGTTATTCGATAAAGTTATTGGTGACAATCAAAGATGTGTCTTTCATTTTTACTTAAAAACAGAACGAACATTTTGGGTCAACCTAATACATCTAAACTTTAAATTTTTTTCTACCCAAACTTAAAAAGTCTTTTTCTCGAAACTACGATTTTTTAAAACTATTTTTAAAACGCTGTATCTCCCCCATTTTAAATCCGATCAAGCTGATTTAAAAATAATTACAAGATAAAAGGAACTTTTTATATACGATATATTTAAATTTTCTGTTGAATCATATAAACTTGACAATTCTATGTATTAATAAATACTTTTTCAAAATTCTTTTTGATGAATTATCCCATCAACTTGAAAGAAAATGATCAAATGCGTAACCGATCGTTTAGCTCGAGACTTGGAAGTTAACTTGCTTTAACGTTTCGTTCCCGTCTCGGCCGATAGATGGCGGCACCATTCTACAAAACAAAATTAACTGAAAATTGATTCAATTCTAATTAAAGATGGCTAAAAGTATTGTAATCGTGTTCTGAGCTATTCTAAAGGTTTCAAATGTCTAGCTAGTCGGGAAGTTAGTTAAAAATCGATAGCAAGATTTGTACTGGACAAACACGCACACAAACAAACAAACAAGAAAGCGAGGTAATAAAACCATGGTAAAGAAAAATTGGCTACAAAGTCTGCTGAATGAGATGCTGATAAGCTAGAAATAGATTTTCCGTCTTTAGCTACCCTTTTCTGGGCTGCATCACAAATAGATAAAAATATATTCCAGCCAATATGTCGTGTCAGTCTGAAACAGAGAGAGATAAAAAAAAAAGTCATTGGATATGACTTCCCTCATTTCTGAGAAGTAGCTCATGTTTGGTTGACTGCAGGTCTACAAGTCTCGAAACGAAATTTCGATCCTCGGGCCTCGCGAAGGTGGCTGTCACGCTGGTAGGTAATATTTTAATTAACGTTTGAACACCATTTTTCAAACGTATAACTAAGAATCATAAAAGAATTTTTAAAAAAATCAGTGGTTTCGCAAACAATCAAATAAACATAACTATATATAGTCTGTAGCCTTTGTTGAAAATCAAGGGGGTGGGAAATGTGAAGGAAAGTAATTGGAATTAACATCTCCTCACATCGTCGGACTTTGTTGAGTTTGTAGAGTACTAGTCTTAATACTTTCGTACCCAGGGTGCTCCCGTGATATAGTGGTTATCGGCTTTAGCTTCCACGCAGTGGGCTTGGATTAAAATCTCGAATAAGACTTGGTTTTTAACGTGTTCCCCCCTCATCGGAAGCAATGTTGGCTCACCTAAGTGATGCTCCCATAATAAAGTAGCCAGCAAGGCATCGCGATACATAACAAAAGGTGAATGTCACACGCCATGGGCATCCGGATTATATATATACACACACACATTATATATATATATATATATACCGGGTGCGTCATAAATTCGTGCAAACTTCAAAAATTCATAATAAAAGAAATAATGCTCGGAAAATTTTTCTGTTTGCGCCAATATGATCACAGGAATTTTGGAATTTTTTTCATGTAAAAAAAAAAAAAGTTTCCAAAAGTAACCGAAAGAGGGCGCTCACACGTCCTACTGAGACATTTTATGCAAATCAGGATATCAATAAAACACCTGGTTGGAAATGGATCCGTCATTCGAAGCCGGCAGCATGCTTTCTTTACTAGATCGAGTGCTGGTTGTTAAACTTTTCTACAAGAATCGTGAATCCCCAACTGTTGCATTGCGAAAGTTTCGCACGGAGAAAGGACTGAAGGCGCGAAAAAGGTCTATTTCATTGAATGGGATACTGAATTTAGTACGACGTTTTGAGGAAGCGGGGAGTTTGGAGGATCGTCCACGAATTGGCAGACCATCCTTGAGCGCGGACCGCGTCCATGTTGTACAAAGTTCCATGGAAAATTTGGCAGCCGAGACATCAACGGGAAGTAGCAGTGCTCGTGAAGCTGGGAGAAGAACGGGGATTCCGGAACCGTCGATTCGACGTATTCTGCACGGAATGTTGAATCTGTATCCGTACAAAATCCATGCACTTCACCAGTTATTACCGGCAGATACAGATGCAAGACAAATCTTTGCTACATGGGCTCTGGCACAAATGGGATGTAACCCACAATGGTTGCTGAATGTCATGTGGACGGATGAAGCCCACTTTTCACTGCATGGTGACGTTAATACGCAAAACAATCGTATCTGGGCGACTTCAAACCCTCGGGAGTATCTGAACCGGCTACTACATTCTCCTCGTGTGACTGTTTGGTGCGGTTTCACCACGTCTTTTATTCTGGGCCCTTTCATTTTTGAAGAGCCTTGTCCTGTATTCGGGTGGAAAACCTGTACAGTCACTGCAGCACGGTATCTTACGCTTTTGCGTGACCACGTTAAGCCTGCATTGCAGGAAAGACATGCGTTCCCTGTAGTCACATTCATGCAAGATGGTGCCCCGCCCCACATTTTACATGATGTCAAGACGTTCCTGTTGGAATCTTCCACTTAAGACCGAGTAATAAGTCGAGGTTGTAAGGTTCAGTGGCCCTCATAATCACCAGACTTGAACCCGGCGGATTTTTGGTTGTGGGGAAGTCTCATTTGTACCGGGGTTCCTCAACCACTTTGGTGGAACTGAAAAATTCCATTCGACAGACAGTCGCTGCCATCGATGGCGACATGCTACACTCCGCTATAATGGGCGTAGTGACGCGCCTCACTTGCCTATTACCTTGTGCTGGTGGTAATGTTGAACATCTATTACTTTAAAATCAATGTACAGTCTCATGTTATTGTGATATGTTTGATTTTCTGTTTGTGCTTGCCTGATTTGCATAAAACGTCTCAGTATGACGCGTGAGCGCCCTCTTTCGGTTACTTTTGGAAACTTTTTTTTTTACATGGAAAGAAATCCAAAATCCATGTTGTCGCAAACACAAAAATTTTCCGAGCATTATTTCTTTTATTATGAACTAGCGGCCCGTCCCGACATTGTCCGGGTGGAACAATTATCTATCTTAATTAGATATTAGGTAGGTATAATTTATTTTAAAACTTCATGGTATAACAAATTTTTTGTTTCGTTCTATACTACTTTATATATTATTTTTAAATGAATAAATTGCTGATTTCTACACCACGCTAGGCGTACAGCAAAGGCGCCTTATCCTCCTTTTGCGATATTTGCAAGGCGAGGATTCTCCAGTAGGGATATTTTTCCTTATCAGCCTTTCATCATGTTTCATTAGGTAGGTATAATTTATTTTAAAACTTCATGGTATACCACATTTTTTGTTTCGTTTTTCTGAGGTTTTAAAATAAATTGATTCTTCGCATTTCCTGACCTAGAGAGACCAACATATAATTGTCCATGACTAAAGCAATCTTCCCGTAAGTCAAGTCCAATATATTTGTATGTTTGACGTTGGGATTTGTTGATGATGATGGCAAAAGAAATTTTTATTGGAAACTGTAATCGCTTAAATTGGAAAGGTAAATCTGTAGGGATCATGGGAATGCGGGGAATATGAGCCAACTGACCTGCCGCTGGTCCTGTAAGAATAATACTTTCAATCACATTATTTCGTAGCGATTTTACTCGGAGTCTAGTTCCATTGCACAGATTAGGTGGATTTAGGTTTCGCAATAAAATTATTGGAATACCGACTTTAATATTTAGTGTATGAGGGGGAGTCCTGAAGGGCTAAGGGAATTAAGGAATTCCTGTGGATAATGTACAGCGTCCTCTGTATCTAATACGGTATCAATGGATTTATATATTTTTTTTATCACCTGGTATTCTTATTAATATTTGTTCATTGATATGATCAACAGAAGAATTTCTTGGCGAAACTATCGCCCTCTCGCACATCCACATGTAATCTTTCTGACAAAGATTCTCAATTTCTGGGCACACATTTAAGATCAAATCATTTAGATTTGAGACAGACTTTCCTAACTCATCTACTTTGATAAGGCCATCTTGTTCAGGTATTTTCCCGTCACCTACTTGTAATAGAAGACTCGAGAAATGCCTATCACCACCTCCTAAGTGGGCTCTCATGTATGTTCTTAAGGTGATTGATTGTACAGAGCTTCATAAAGGAGACGACTTTAAGCAGGCTTTCAGTATATCTGCACGCGTTCCTCTAGGCACCGCAGGAAGATTTTGACGAAAGTCACCGGCAAATACGAAGGTGACGCCTCCCATAATTTTGTCTGAACTTCTTAGGTCTTTTAGAGTTCTGTTTACGGCTTCTATATGTGAGCGGTGACTCATCGTACATTCGTACGACATTATGAGACAGACCTGTTGAAGAAGTTGGCCCAACGGCCCATTTTTTCTTATGGAACATACGGATTCTTTCTGGAGGGAGACATTCAAAGGCAGTTTAAATGTTGAATGGGCAGTTTTTCCACCACTAAGTAAAGTCGCGGCAATTCCAGAAGAAGCCACCGCAAGAGCCAGTCTTTCTGTTGATCGAATTTTGGCCAGTATTAAATTTATCAAGTAAGTTTTTCCGGTTCCACCGGGTGCATCGATAAACAATAATTTGCCTTCATTGTTTTCAACGGTATTCACTATGGCGTCAAAGGCGAGTCGCTGATCGGGTACTAAATTTGGTACGTGATTAGAAACGTACTCACTCAGTTGGTTGCAGTCATGTACCAATGTTGTCCTTACAGAATTGCTTTTGTTGATTATCTGTGGTGACGGCAGGCCAAAGTCTCCTAATGACTTTTCGCTTAATAGATAAATTTTGTCTTCTATTTGAATGAGACCTTGGTTTATGATATCATTTGATAATGGCATACAGTCGTCATTATTCTGCTGGCGAGCTCGATGCAATATGTCTTCACATAGATCTTTTTTAAATGTTTACCATAAAGCAATGGGATCTGAAGGTTGACATAATAACAAAATTGTCACAAACAATTCTCTCAGTTTAGGAGCCGAATCCGAAAGCACAGCATCAGCTAAGGTATACTTCCAATGTTCGTCGTCCTCAATAAGACAGAGTTCTTTACAGGCTGCTTGATAGGTTGGCATGACCTGTCCATTAACTGACAAAAGACTTTGGAAAGATGTTGGACCGCGAATATGTTGTAAAAGAATCCTTAAATGAAAGCATTCAGATTGGCTAGGATGAATACTGTACATTCTACCAAGAGCAGAGTCTTTCCTAATTCCGGGATGCCCTTTGACCTCTTGTCCTCGTTTTCTTGGCGAAAACTTGTTATTTGCCCATGTGTAGTACTGAGGAACTTCGTGGTATAACAAAGTCTTCGCGAAATCATCTGTGCTACATAAATCATAGAACGCCGTAAGTGTTGTTGCAGGAGGGCTTTCAATTCTTTGTTGGATATTGTTTTCTGTAAAATACACTCTCTGGCCATTTTCTAGGTGCACCGATAAATGGGTTACTGTTGTATGCCTCTCATGAATGTTAAACTCGAGAATTCTCCAAACAGCTTCCGATGTGCTAATATAACAGCCATTTAAATATGTTTCGATCTCATTTTGTTTGTTTTCAACAGAGACAGTGGCCTGATCGGATCCTTTGTTGATATATTTGCAGATATATTTAATCGCTTGAACTGATTGACAGTATTCAACATTGATGTGGGCATTAAAGCTTCTGCACAGTACAGGGGAATATGGAACAACCCATTTATTATTAACAGTGACCTCCTCTCCTCTAACTGTCATTGTCACAGTATTGCCGCCACCTTCAGGGCTTCTTCGACGATAAACTCGATATCCGTTCACCCCTGTTTCCGTCTCAGCTATAAGTTTCCGTGGGTATTTCTTACTGCAGATTCCATTGGTCATGCAAGGAGAATTTATGTTATATTCCCCACATGGGTTATGGATTTGTTTTTAACCACAATATCAAATAATAAGGGATCCCGTTGGGGATCTGGAAGCTCGGCTGATATTATGTTATCGACCTCGTCAGGTTTTATTTTGGTTTCAAGCCATAACAAAATATGTACGTGAGGTAATCCTCTCTTCTGCCATTCAATGCTAAATAAGTAAGCTTTTGTGGTACCGAAAATGGCATTTTTCGTTAAAAGTGTCATAAGTTTTTTTACCTTTAAATTAAACACACGTGCCAGAATGTCATGCCTATCGTAGGATCTTTGTCCGGGGAATAATTCCCTTTTAATTTCAAGCCATTCGGGATTACACGTGAACGTTATAAACAAATCAGGTCTGCCAAAGTTTCGGACGTATGACATTGCATCCTGCGTCTTTTCGTGCATGTACCTGGGAGAACCTGTGAATGTTGAGGGTAATATTATGTGTTGACCAATATTTTGTGCTTTCACGTTCTGATCTTGATTTACAGCATCTCTTAGATGGATGTAGTTTTCAGCTTTAAGTTTTGTTTGATTCCTGCGGATAAGTCGTTCAGTAATTATCTTAGATATCATATCAACAATATATTGGTTAAATAGATTTCTGAAATGATGTAACGTATTCAAGCTGTCTGCTCTAATCATAAGCATATACGCATAAAACTGCATGCATGTGACAGTCTTATTACGTGCAGAATTTTCTTGTGGTATATTCAGACAATAGCCATCTTCACCTCTTGGGGAAAGAAGGGGTATTGTAAAGGGTCATAGGATCTATGCAATTCTGAAACCCTACGTAATTGTCCATCCCGACCCTGTAAAATTATGTCTCTTGGTCCTTTGTATTCGTTCACTAAAAGAACAGCAACTTCATCAGTGGTAGGAGCATTATACCTCCCTCTATGTGTATTAGCTGGACGACGATCTGCGTGGATAATTAGTTGTAATTCTTCTGAATCTTATATTCTTTTCCAAGTTGTACTTAATGGATTGAATGTAACCGTTATTTTCGTGTAAAGTTTGCTGAAGCTGTGTTATAAGCTCTGCGTTTAAATTAGGTACCATGCGTGATCGTGCGTTCCCTTGATTTTGTTCAGACAGGAAATATATTTGTAAGAATTGTGCATTATTGCCTTCGGGTGGAAGTAGACTGCCAATTAAGTGGTAAATTTGTCCACGAACTTTAAAGGTGGGCATAAAATTACCTTCCCTGACTTCATTCGCCCCGAAGGAAGTCATTTGAAAAATTGTATTGTAACGTCTTGTATTATTTAAGAAATGTGTCGAAAGTGGATGATTTCCCATTATGAGATCTTTCATTAGTTGCGGCGGCTCAGGAATATCTATTAAATGTACTTTTTTCCGCAGCGCAACAAGTCCTTGAGCTTCGTCCTTCCATTTCTTGGCTTTGCATTTATTACAAACTTTGTTCATGTTTCCAATTTGGATATCTTTGTGTTCACTGTAGTTATTATCTGGATAGTATTGGAAAGCAGATCGAATTTCATGTACAAACTGAACATTTTGCTGTTGGGTTCTTGGGATCTTGGGATCTTTGGGATCTTGTTATTTGACGTCTCCTTTTTTCAGACCTAGCATTTGAGGTATTTCTAGAAAGTTTAGATTTTCTTTTAGGCATGGTGTATTTCGTTTCGAGGAAGATTTCCGACCTCCGTGCCTGTATTATTTTCAGAAATGTTGGTATGTATCTAGGTATGTATCCATCACTAAATATTTACAAGAAAAAAACAACTTTCAAATGCAGTCTAGATTATCTATTTTTAATATATCTAACCAAAGTTTTGATCAATCAAATTTGAAAAATGAATATCTAAATTAACGCCAAATGTTACATGAGTAAGTAAAATGTACAACAACAAATACGTTTGAAACGAACTAACTTGTAAACATTTATTTCATATTCCGAGATGATCTTTTTAACTATTGTTGTCAATTCTAAGACAGCGAAAATAATATTTCCTTTCTAACAACAAAAGTATTTTCACGTGAAAATTAAAAAGTGAATGAAATCTTTGGTGAAAATTACGTCAGATTATAAAACGATACATCTATACTAATATTATAAAGAGACATTGATATTTGTTGCCAAATGAGACATGAATAAGTGATATGTACAACAACAAATACGTTTAAAACGATAGGAGTGAATTTATTTTGCGATATCATGGACAATATTTTGCTTTACTCATGGACAATTATATGTTGAACTCTCTAGGTCAGGAAATATGGAGAATCAATTTATTTTAAAACCTCAGAAAAACGAAAAATGTGGTACACCAAGAAGTTTTAAAATAAGTTATACCTGCTTAATATCTACTTAAGATAGATAATTGTTCAACCCGGACAAAGTCTGGACAAAAGTAAGCTAGTACAAAAATAAAAAAAGGATTTTAAGTAAAGAATGTTTTTTAAAATTATTTTAAGCACCTAAAATAGTATTCAAATTAATATTACGTTAGTTATTAATTAAAGTTAATTTTTTAAAAGAAAGAGGCGTGCTTGAGACCGTAGTTTTATTCAAAAATAAAAAAAAGATTTTAAGAAAGGAATGCTTTTTTTAATTATTTTAAGCACCTAAAATAGTATTCAAATTAATAGAAAGAGGTTAAGAGATGAAATAAAAATACAAAAATAAAAAAAAGGATTTTAAGTAAAGAATGTTTTTTTTAAATATTCAATTTTTTTAAAATTATATTCTTAAAATAATATTCAACTTAATATTACGTTAGTTAAATTTTAACGTTAATTTTTTAAAAGAAAAGAGCGTGCCGGAGAAAGGCTATTTTCGAACCGCTAACGTCAGAACAGAAGCCCACCGCGATAGCACCACGCCAAAGATCGTTGAAGTGTTTGGTACAAAAAGAGGTAGAGGACAGTAGCGGTAACAATGGAGATTGTTAGGATTGTTGCGTACTTAAATATCAATCGGTTCGGGAAAGAAATACATCGATAGTCAAACACAACAACTAACTTTATTCGTATCTTACAGGCGACGATAGAACACACACAGCTCTCGGCCAAAATATATACAGCTCTTCTATTTGGTTATGCGCAAGCACAATGCGCATTGCGTAAGGCGAGATCTCTTCTGTTGCCACATACACTCCCACCTTTTGAGTGGGTAACTATACACTCAAAATAAACATACACAGAATGATATATATAGCTTACAATACTTATACAAATAACATACATTTGAACACATAATAAAAAGAAGTGAAACCGAGTAAAGTGAATTTTGAAATAAAATAGTCTGAATACAAAATTACCTTAAAAGTGTTTTAACAATTCTGCCACTACTAGTTGTTAAAGGCGTAGGCTCGTCATAATCGTCTGTTATTGCATTTTCCAGTTCTAATCTGTACAATCTTTGAACCGGTCTTAATAATTCTGAATTATTAGTTTTTATAAGCGCTAGTCTTATTTGGCCATCTCGACCAGGTATAACCTTTAAAACACGAGCCAGGTTCCAAAAAGAACGTTTTTTATTAGTATCTTCAAGCAGGACAATTTCTCCCACCTTAAGTGGTTTGTTTTTATAGCATTTTAAGGCATGCTGCCGTAACTGCCCTAAATACTCTGAACGGAATCTAACTCTTAATGTTTCTCTTAGCCTTTGCAAATACTTTGTTCTTTTACTCAATTTCACTTTATCCACATTATCAATATCTGGTACACCTGAATGCGGAGTTTCGTGCAAGAATTTTTCAGGGGTTATAGGAAAGTCATCATCAATGTCTTCTGATACATAGGTAAGAGGTCTGGAGTTAACAACTCTCTCACAGTCGCACAGTACAGTAAGTAATTCCTCGTAATCAAGACAAGCTTGACCCAATATTTTTCTTAAGATTTGTTTTACAATTTGAATTAAGCGTTCCCACCATCCGCCCCACCAGGCTGCGGATGGAGGATTAAACTTCCATTCAATTTTTTGTTCTGCAGCCTTAAAACGGAGACCATCCCAGTCAATAGCTCGCAAAAATTTATCTGCACCTTTGAAATTTTTTCCATTATCTGAGTATATGGTCCTAGGTCGCCCTCGACGAGCGATAAAACGCCTTAAAGATTGAAAAAAGGTTTCAGTGGATAACGAAGTTATCAATTCTAAGTGGACGGCCCGATATACAGAACAAGTAAAAAGTACAATATATGATTTTCGACCATCTTTCAAATACAATGGACCAGCAAGATCACATCTTACTATTTCAAACATACATGCATCGCGAACCCTATCACTTGGTAAAATTCCTGGGATTGTCTCACATTTTTTAGCTTTGAATTTTTGACATCTTACACATTTTCTTATGCAATTTCTTATTGTCTTACGTGATTTTAAAATCCAAAAATTTTCTCGTAACTTTGACATTAACAATGAAGTACCAGCATGTAATAAATCATTATGCACACTTATTATTAACAATTTTACAACAGGATGATCAGAAGGTAATATGATAGGAAACTTAAAATCATATTTATCATCTCTATAAGCAACCTTTGATTGAGCTCTTATAAGACCATGACAGTCAACTATTGGTCTAAGTTGTCTTAATTTGTCATCATTTTCTCCCTTAAAAGATTCCCTTTGAATCAGTAGCATTAACGCTTTCTCTCCTCTTTCCATTTCATGCACAGATAAGTCCTTTGAGAGATTTTTGTCAAATTTCCTTACATTGTTATAAAATCTAAAAATCCAAGATAACATTCTTACAATTTTCTTAAACGAAGAAAAATATTTATAATACCATTTATGATTTTCATCATTTTTCACCAATGTCACGAGAACAGTTTTACGAATTTCAGCATTGATTAAGTCCTCATTTGGGTCCTCATACGACTTCGGCCAATCTCCTTCCCTTTCGCGCAACCAGTTCGGTCCCTCCCACCATTTTCGTTCAACTAAATGTTCTGCAGAACATCCTCTAGATAGTAAATCGGCGGGGTTAAGAGAACCTGAGATATGGTGCCACATTGCATTAGAGGTCAAAGAACGAATCTCTAGAACGCGATTATGAATAAATGTTGCCCAATTTTGATCTCGTTGAATCCAACATAAAGCCGTTGTCGAGTCAGTCCAGCAATAAATATTTACCCCCTCTAAATTAAGATCTTTGAGTACGGAAGATAACAACCTAGCCCCTATACTACAAGCTAAAAGTTCTAAGCGAGGTATGGTAATAGGTTTTAAAGGGGTTACTCTAGATCTTGCCTCCACTAAACTAATTCTGACCCCATTGTCATTTTCGACTCTTAAAAAAACACATGCACCATATGCCCTTTTACTGGAGTCGCAAAAAAGATGTAAGCTTATTGAGTCATCAGTGGATTGGAGACCGAACCATCTAGATATACTTATACTTGAAAGCAAATGCAATCTTTTATTCCATAATTTAAATTTTTGGGCTAAATCATCAGGAAGGACATCATCCCATTTAATTTTTAAGTTCCAGGTTTCCTGCAAAATAAATTTTGCAATTAACACCACTGGAGCCGTATAGCCTATAACATCAAATACTTGGTTGGTTACGGCTAAAACCAGTCTTTTTGTGATCGGGGTATCGATAGCCTCTTCCACTTTGCATGATAACGTATCAGTACATGTATTCCATACAAGGCCCAAGAGAGGTACACTTTCCTTTGTGGAGTAAACCTCTTCAAATATTTCACTATTTAAGTTCGAATTCCAACATCTTAGATTAAAATGACCTGAAGCCATAATTGCCTTTGATTCCAAGAAAAACTTTTTCATTTCGAGCTCAGACTTCAAACTTGTCACACAATTATCTACATAGAAAGCTGTTTTCAGTATATCTGCGGTGTGCTTTAAATTTTCCGGAACCTTACTCAAATGATACTGTAAAGTTGCGTTTAATAAATATGGGCTGCACGTAATGCCAAACACTACCCTTCGATGCCGATATCCCTCCACCAGTTCCCGATTTTCTCGACTGAACCAAAGAAACCTTAAAAAATCGCGATCCTTTTCTCTGATTGCGATCTGCAAGAACGCCTTCTCAATGTCAGAGGTAACACCTACGTAATTCATCCGAAAACGATTTAAAATTGATGGAATCGTTTCAATTAAATTTGGTCCAGTAGACAAACACTCGTTTAATGATGGGAAGCCTGGTAAATGGGAACTAGCATTAAAAACTGGCCTAATACTCGTAGTACTAGCTTCTTTAATCACTGCCCTATGCGGCAAATAATGAACACCCCTTAGTTTATCATTTGGTGCCTTTTCAATTATGCCAAGAGCTAACCAGTCCTCAAAAACATTACAGTAATCGTTAAATTTTCCAGAATTTGTTAATTTTCTTTTGGCACTTAACATAGATTTCTCAGCATTTATTTTGTTATCGGGTAAAAGTGAACTGTCATGAACCCAAGGCAATGCTACCTCGTATCGCCCCTCACTGTTTACACTAAGAGTCTCTTCAAAATATTTCTGCGTATCCTCCTGTAACTGAGCTTTAGTTTTGCTTAGCGAAGGTTCTGCAATCCCCAAAACATCCAGATTCCAAAGATTACTTATACAACGATCCTTTACAAGCAGAGACGAAATAAGGGAAGCTGAACTCGCAGAATTTGGCTCAGTGCCAGGATTCGCATTTAATTTTCCCATAACAGTCCATCCCAATTTTGTATTTATAGCCGTAATGCCACATTTGAGACTCACAATTTTTCCAGTTAACAATTTTCCAGCAATGTCTGCACCAATTAACAATTTTATTTCTTTATTAACCCCCAATTTATTATTTTCCAAATCATTTAATTTTATTCCGCGTAACTTTAGTTCATGCAACCAAGGACCACATGGAACCTGTTTAATTTCAGAACAAATACGGTTTTGACCAAGTACTTGTAATTTACACTTATTTCTACCATCAATATCACTTAATTTAATTAAATAATTTCTATATACGCTTTCAGGGGTTTCAACACCACCAAACAGAGATTGCTTAATTTTTGTTTCTGCAATGCACTTACATTTCATACTTTGAGCAACATCTTCACAAATATAAGATTTCATACTCCCACTATCATAAACAGCTCGAATAAGCATTTGCTTGGAACCATTCTGAATTCTTACAACAATAGTTTGTAAAAATACATCTGACATATCAACATGATTGTTAAGAGTGCTTGTTTTGTTTTCACTTCCCTCTACGTTAGAGACATTATCAACTTTGTTATTTGTTAAATCTTGACATAAAATCACGAAATGTCGATTTTTGCAAATGGGACACCTATGCTTTGACTTACACTGATTAGCCCTGTGATTTCTTTTCAAGCATACAAAACAAGCATTCTTTTTTCTAACAATATCTTTTTTACAATCCAAACTCATTGAAGATGCTTCATTACAATTTTCTGACGTATGTGATTTCTCACAAAAAATACACTCAAACTTTTTAAACTTATTTAAATTTTCACTAGCGTTACTACTACTCTTAATATTAGCATTAAGCAGTTCACATGTAGTCGGTATACCAAGTTTTTGTTCAGAGTACTTATTTTTCTTAACATTAGTTTTTTCTGAACTAAAAGTATCATGAGTCATTTTAATTCTGAACTCCGTTTCCACCTCATTTTTTAGAAAATCCATTAATAAATCTAAATCACTCTTACCTGTTTCAATACAAGTGTTTCTCTGCCTTTCCCATATCTTTATTAAATCCGTGGGGAGTGCTGATTCGATGAGGGGAAAGAGCATATAAGCAAACTTATCTTGGCCGAAGGACTCTAATGCACGTAACTGCGTTTGTAGTTTATCGTGTAGTTCCATCAAGTTCATTTGTGTTTTGTCCTTTATAACAAGCTTCAATAGTTCACGCACGTAAATCTGTATTAAAGTACTTTCATTGCCAAATCTCTCCTTTAAGTAGCTGACCGCTTTTCCGTAGTTTGTTTCAGTTGCAGGAAAACTCATGACAATTTGTCTTGCTATTGAATCGGGCTTTGTAGATTGCAATAGATACTGGAACTTGTCACGCACATCAATTAGTTTATCTTCATTAATTTTGCTGAATTGAGTCCAGAAGGTGAGCCAGTTTCTTGGATCTCTATCAAACTTCATAAGCTCAATTTCTGGTAATTTCTGTTTTGCAACAGTCCTTGCTTCTGAAGACTTATCACTTTCGGCGCACATATTTAGGTTTGCTTTAATTCTGTTGCACTTCACTTTGATCTCAGATACCTTTTCGTAATAATCCATGGCTGCTTCGTACTCCTTATCGTATTCATCTTGCGTGCAGCCTTTTAATTGCAATAATTCTAAAAACTTCTCTTGAGCACTTCTTAGCATTTTTTGTTTTTCCAATAATTGATCCAACAACATTTCCATGTTATCTAAGTCAGGTTTATCTTCAGCAATCAATTCTGCTAACTTATTTACAGTTCTTGTAAATGATGCTCTACATGACTTTCGATGCTGTCTGGCGTTGTCAAAATTCTCATACGGTTTCGCTGGTTTTGACGTTTCCATTTCTTAATAAAACGTATTTTAGTTCGTATTTAAATTTAACTTAATTTGACTATCGGAATAATACTCACGTCCCGGCAGGGATGCCAAATGTTGCGTACTTAAATATCAATCGGTTCGGGAAAGAAATACATCGATAGTCAAACACAACAACTAACTTTATTCGTATCTTACAGGCGACGATAGAACACACACAGCTCTCGGCCAAAATATATACAGCTCTTCTATTTGGTTATGCGCAAGCACAATGCGCATTGCGTAAGGCGAGATCTCTTCTGTTGCCACAAGGATTAAGCCCCTAACTTTATTTCTACTGATCAGATATACATAATATATAGACTATGTCCATCTGGAATAATGTACCTTTCAAACAGTGAAAGAATTTTTCAAATAGGTGCAGTGGTTCCTGAGATTACCCTCCACGTACAAAATCGCTCTCTCTCTCTTTATATATAAGTATAGATTATAGAAGTATAGATACACATTGGTATCTCAAAATTAGAGTAAGAGATGAAATAAAAATACAAAAATAAAAAAAGGATTTTAAGTAAAGAATGTTTTTTTAATTATTTTAAGCACCTAAAATAATATTCAAATTAATATTACGTTACTTAATAATTGTGTGCACGGCCGCCATCTTGGATTTTTTTGCGCCAACTTGGCGATTTTACCGTGTTTTGAGGAGTGGAAAATTTCTTGCCAATGTGTTTTAAGCGGTGTTTTCAAAACGCTGGACTTTGAATTTTTTTAGCTTTTTTAATAAAAATCACCTGTTTAAATTATGAGATTTTTTTTGTCATTTTTAATTAAAAACTACCTTTTCAAATTATGATCCATATGAAAAATTTGGTCAAATGAATTTTACCTACAGATAAAATTTCAATGCCATCTATTCAGTTTGCCTTAACTCTTTCACTAATAGCAATGAATCACCAAAATATTATGCCAATATATTGTTAATTAGAAAAAAATTACAGCATTTTCGTACCACCTAAATAACTTGCAATTTAAAAATTATCTAAAATTCAGCTTTGAAAAATGTAAAATAATTATGAACCCATAAATTTATGGTGAGTAATCAGATCCTCTTTTATTTTTTTTTTTTGGGGGGGGGGGGTTTAGGGCATTGTGGTAATGAAATTTTACTTCAGATTTGACCTTAACCAAATATTTGGTGCATACAATAAAATCGGGACAAGGATTATTTGACCATTTATCCTGCTGTGTTGGAAATATGAAAAAAAAAACCTTTTCCTAAACCAATAACTTAACCTTAACTAACTTTTTAATTTAGGTTCCTGGGGACAGAGAAGTTGAACTTCAGTTATTTAAATTTATTTGTAATCCACTACAACTTGGAATTATAAAATATTTTAAAATATATTGTATTTAAAATGTATACTGTATTTTACATTTTACGAAAAAATGATGGCAGATAATTTTTACTTCAAATAAATGAAATGGTGTATCATTATAGTATACTAATTGACAATCGATAAACAAAATTAAAAGCAACTTAAATTTAATAAGTTAACGAAAAACTGATAATGGATTCAAAAATTTTCAACAAAAAGACTCTTAGTTTTAAAAATAATTTACTCTTTTGAGTATAGTCAATTTGACTCAGATTTCCAGGTCAAGGCCAAGATCTGACCTAAAATTATTATACTGTAATTAAAAGATCACATCAGAAATAACTGTTTCATCTTAAAATTAGAGAATTTGACATTGGGTTATTTTTACCAGAACGCAATAATTATCGCCATGCGAAAAGCGCCAAACCCTGGCGGAAAAATCCAAGATGGCGGCCGTGCACACAAATCTAGAGTATCCCCCCTAACTTTATTTCTACTGATCAGATATACATGATATATAGCCTATGTCCATCTGGAATAATGTACCTTTCAAACAGTGAAAGAATTTTTCAAATAGGTGCAGCGGTTCCGGAGATTACCCTCCACGTACAAAATCGCTCTCTCTCTTTATATATAAGTATAGATTTCTGAAGTTTGCACGAATTTATGACGCACCCGGTATATATACACACATGTCTTAATACCCAATTTCGATTCTCTTTCTTGTCAGGTCGTTACAATGTATGTACAGTAAAACCTCGTTTATCCGTACTAACTGGGACCATAGGCAATTCGCACAATTGAAAATCCGGATAATATGGGTAATAAGCAAAACAAAATCCTTAACTAAGCAGACTTACCGTTTAATAAGATAAAAAAAAACTATTTTTTAGAAACAAGATTACATAGTATTGCTTACAAGACCTTAAAAAATATAAGAATAACTTTTCCCATCATTTCTTATCAAAGAATTTGTAAGTCTAGTAAAGCTTTCTTTAACTCAACAGAAAGCATTTCATTACCAGAATTTATTGTACAATCTATACAGGAACTGTACTTTGAATTAAACTAAAAAGCGAATATTTGGCGTACGCGTAGTTACGTTCTTTCTATCAGAGTTAAAAATTATTATCTAATGTGAATATTAAATAAAAATAATGTCTACAAATCTGATCCGTATTATCCGGATCAACGAGGTTTTACTGTACCAATATTTGGTGAGATTTGTTTTGCGGATTTCTTAGTATGAATGTGAAAATAAGCTATTTTATTATAGAATTCGATTGGGGAATAGGGTGAACCGAAACACCAACTTTTGATTTTTAATAAGCCTATGTTTGGAAAAATGGTCTACCAAGGAGTAAAAAAGAAGGGCGAAATTTAAAAGAAATCGGAGTAGATTTTCCGGTGCCGCAACACGTGTGAAGTTTGTAGCATTGCAGTAATCTGTGCTTACTTCGCAAGAAGCATCTGAATCGGTAACCCCGCCAGCCGCCATCCATAAGCGCCAACTTCCTGTCTGACGCCTGGATTTTCCTACTTTTGGCCAAGACAATAAAGATTTACATTCACACCTCATTTGTGTACTTGCTCTAGGGATGCGACATCGATGTCGATGTTTTCAAAATATCGATGTTTTGATAAAAGCATCGATGTTATAAACATCGATTTACTGAAGCAGATTTTTTTTAAACATCGATGTTTTGTGATCGATGTTTTACGATGTTTCGATGTTTTTTTAAATGAAAAAGTACCATAATAAGTAAAATTAACCACGTAGCATAGCTTTCACACTCAGTTAATATAAGTCTGAATTCTGAAAAGGACGAATACAAAAGGGGGAACGATCCCCTAGCAACGAGACAAGTGGCAATCAACAACTAATGAACCAATTAGAGCGCTTGGAATGTTCTCGACACTCCAGAACCATCCATGGGGTTTCATTTTATAAATAGTATAAACACGAGAGCGGCCGTTTAAATTTTTGTTTTGTTCCGGTTTTATATAAGTTAACGTTAATATTATTAGTAAGATGCCTCCCAAAAGTACCGTTTGGAAATATTTTTCCAAAACCTGACAAGTTGGCGAAATGCAATATTTGCCCTAGTCCCTCAATCTTTTGGTAATACCAGGAATTTATCTGTACATTTGAAGCTAAAATATGGTGATATTTACAAAGAGTATTTTGAGTCAATGAAGCCCAAGGCAAAAAGTAAACCACACAATCTAGATGCTGTTGCTCCAGGCATTCCAAGCATTTCGGTGACTGAAACGGAACATAGAGAAGAAACCGTAAGTTCGTATTCCAATATTCCTAGGTTCCATCAAAAAACTTTAAACATTTTCACAAATGTGATTTCTTTTAAAGATAGTGGAGATATGCACAGCAAAATTTCTCAAGCTTTCCTTTACATAATATGTAGAGATGCTCAGCCGATTTCATTCATTGAAGACGAGGGTTTTAAACACTTGTTAAAAGTAACTATGCCTTTATAAACTGTTCCATCATGAAGAACAACAAATTCAATGATAGATCAGAAGTACGAAACAGTGTCATTTATGTTAAAAGAGCGATTGAGAAATGTCTCAAATGTGTCTCACAACAGATATTTGGACAGAAACATCGATGATCAAAAACATCGATGGTTTTGGGGCGATGTTTTATTAGCATTGATGTTTTAATATTGAATATCGATGTTTCAAAACATCTATGTTTTGTTGTCGATGTCGCATCCCTAACTTGGTCTGGTCTGGAAAGGTCAAAGTAAACCGAAGGATATGTAAGTTCTTTTATTTTTGTTATAATATATTGAAATTGCTCTCCTTCAATATGCGCAAAACTAGAAAAAAATCCAACTGCCCTATAGTTGGAGCATCGTCACAATTTCATGCTAATGTGTTACCTTCATATGCTGATATGATTCGGAACTATTTATATATCAGAGAAAATTTCTTGAATGCCTCGAACCAAAAAAAGCCAACGCTTCGGCAAATTTCTGAAATTTTGATCACATATTGTGACCCTTTCAAGATTAAATTAAATTAAAGCAGTTTACAGAAAAATAACACTTAAATTCAAATGACCAAAAGAAAAGGCTTGACAATTATATTTTTAAACTTAACAACAATTTATTCAGACCTTACATGATTAAACGTTACAATAATTTTTTTTTACCCTTAAGACTATTCTCATCATAAATTAAATCTGCACTTATCCATTTACTTATATATATATATAATAATCACAATGGTTACACTCACATATTACATAAGAACGGATGGCTGGTGACCTGTAGGTATTTAACACTTTATATGAGCTCAATATAACTATAATAGAATTAAATTTAATATTACCTCAGTCGACTGTAGGCTAAAAAAATTTGAGAGAGAAATGTAAGGAAAGGAAGAAAAGAAAACAAAAAAATCGAAATTGCAGGCTCCATAGCTGCTTCAATGACCAGGGAATACTTCAATTTTCCGGGATCGGACGGAGAGACGCTGAAGGGGTAAAACGGCCAAACGCTCCGAAGTCACGACAGTACTCCATCCGTTTTTCTACACCACCCCCTCCGAAGAAAAAACCCGCGAAGGGGAAAACTTTTTTTTTTACTCCTCTCGCCTGCGCGTAGGAATGGAAGACGTAAAATAGTTCTTTTCGGCTCCTTGCGTTACGGGCATACAACCACCTTAACTCTGGAATGCCCTGGCCCTTCTTGGATGTTAGAGGCTGAATTATTTTTTCCATGCATTGGTACTTGGCTGTTTTTCCTTTATTAATATGCTGCGGAGGAACTCGCCTTCTTCAGGTGTTGTATCCCACCGCGGAAGAAAAAAGCTCCTCCTCGAGCCGGCCTGAGTGCAGAATCACTTAACATTCCTTTGGGCTGTGTTTTTGGTACGAAGCTAGATGGACACTCCGAGATCCCACGGGGTCCTGCGAAAGCGTAAGACAAAAAATGGCAAGGAAGGAGGTATAGAGTTACCGTGGCATAGATTTTGAAAAGAAAAAGGCTACTCTAAGGAAAACAGAGTTTAGGGAAAGAGAAGGGGTTTTACCAAATATCTAATTTTATATTATTAAATTAAATTTTACAAAACAACCTTATACAGCCATCCAATAGAATAATCCAACCACCTTACATTATATCTATAAATATACATATATCATAACAGAGAAAGACGTGATATTAGAAATAAAACATACAGTCTTACATTAACCATAACAACATCCCTCTTGTACGAAAAAAAAACTTTTTTAACGAAGGGAAAAAATTTTTTTCACTCTCCCCTTACAGAGACAAAAATAATTTTAAAAAACTTAAAGAAGTCATGTTGGGTATTCGTACACAGATGTTGTAAAAAACAAATGGAACACTAACATAAGATACACACTTCGATTGTCTAAGACTTAAAAACTTTTACATCTGAGAGAAAGTTCTCTACAACCAAAGTTTCCAACTGAAACAGTAGCTTACTCGTTAGCCTGCCTGAACTAGGAACAACCTAGCTGAAGAGGCTACCACCTGATCAAGCAAGCCACTAACTGCGATTGATTTTACTTAAAAAATTTACACATTATGTTTCCAAAATACAAAAAAAAACTACACATTACATTTTAATTACAACAAAACAATACGTTACCACAAGGCGCAGAAGAAGAGTGTCCTTAAACGTGCAAATATATACACCTCAAACAGCTTTAACTCTTGGGACTAGCGTGGAGTGCATGGACATGACGTTATGAAGTTCCCAAAGGGAAAAAGAAGACAAGATCGGGACTTTACAGTACATGCAGGGTGACTTGGCAAGCATGCATTGCCTTACAAAGGATGATACGATAAATTTGTGGAAATATGTTGGTAGCTGGACACATTCTTCTTCTTCTTCTTCTTCTTTTTTTTTTTTTAAGATGGAACAGCCAGTGAATCTTTATTTATTTATTTATTTATTTTTCGCTGCATACACAACTGCTATTTAATAGTCCTTATCCTATCTTGTGTGTATTAGCTGACCGCTGAGTCTTTTCGTTGTCACGGCTGAATTCGCATCCGCACGGATTACATTTCATCCAGTTTTTTTTTTTTTTTTTTTTTTTTTTTTTACAATTCACTGGGGAAAACACAATGCAAACTATAAACAAAATTTTCTATAGAATACTTTACATAAAAAAAAACTTTGTTCTATCAAAAGACCAAGTAGAGACACCTTGACATGTGGTAACATACACAACAATTCACTTTTATTATTATTTTTTTTTCGGATAATTGTACAAAAATAAGTGATATATACACGCGGCCGTAATTCTATTAAGCACGAAAAGCAAATTGCCAGAGCCTAGTTTCCAGATGGGCTCTGCCTAGTCTGAGACCTGATCCTCATGTTAGAAGGGGGAAGGTTATCCCACCTGGAACTCCTGACCTGCACACACTGAGAACTACCTTGCTGAGTAGGCGAATCCTTAGAGCCAACCCTAAGAGAGCCCCGCGGACAGTAATTTTCACCCCGGCTCAGTCCCACCGCTCTTGCCTGGGGACGGCTCCCACTCCTAGCCGTGTTTATGAAAAAACGGGTCCTCTGCTTAGAAGACCTAGGAGGAGGATTAAAATTTTCTGCGTCACAATTCCTGGGCTGGGTAACCTTATCCTCAGCTGACACAACAACCTCCTCTTTCTCAGGCCAAGCGGGAAAAATTTTCCTGTCGGGGACTTTGGACAACCTATCAACATGTACTACATCCGAATGGGATGGATCGGCAACTAATTGAATATTAAAGTTAACTTTAGATGTTTGTGCAACTACGCGAAAAGGGCCTTTATTCAATTTGGAAAACTTTTTACACAAACCGGGCTTAATTGCCGGGGAATACAGCATTACCAAATCACCAATTTTAATGTTTTTATCTATTGCAAATTTCTTTCTATAGTTTTCTTGTGATTCGGCTGAATTTTCTAGATGGGATTTAACTTGTTTAAAAACGTTACGAAGGGAGGGTATTAAATTTTGACAATAACTAGGGGCATCACAATAAGAAAATTTACTTTCCCCTGCTAAAATATTATAAGGGAGAACCAAATCTCTACCATAAGTTACAAAGGAGGGGGATTCATTAGTGGACAAATGGACTGCAGTACGGATTGCCAAAAGGGCAAATTTTAATTTTACATCCCAGTCGGTGTGACTCTCATTTACCAGATGGGCTAAAGCTGAAGAAATTGTGGCATGCTGACGCTCAATTTTAGCATTCCCTGATGGATGAAACGCCGACGTGCTGATATGCCTAATATTTAAATCCTTATACACTCTAGAAATAGCTTCCCCAATTAAGTTTGCACCTTTGTCTGTTACGATGACTTTGAGACACCCATGGCGAGAAATAAACTCAGCTAAAGTATCAGCGATGGCGTCAGAAGTTATGTTAGAAACAGGATACGCCTCAGGCCACTTAGAAAAAGCGCAAACATACGCCACGATATATTTGTTTCCCTGAAAAGTTTGCGGATACGGGCCTGAAATGTCTAAATGGACTGTCTGCATAGGGGCATCCTGAATCTTCAGACGCTGTAACTCAGCCAAACCACCTGGTTTATGAGCTCGCTTCTCAAGACATTTCATACAGGATTTTACAAGGTTTTTAACCTTGGAACACAAGCCTGGACAAAAGAAATATTGTTTGAGACGCTGGTAAGTTTTGAAGTGACCCATATGGCAGGCAATTAAAGAATCATGAGCTAACGAAAAAACTTTGTTTAAAAGACTAATAGGGAGAACCACCTTTTCTTGGGAATCCCTCCTGGATTTTCCCCTTAAATCAATACAACTTAACACTTCATCATTACTTACATAAAATTTTATATACTCAGGCTTAATATTTACATTCTTTTCTAATAAATTTGCAATTTTCTTACAAAAAGAGTCCTTCTTCTGGGCTGCCCTAAGTTCAATTACAAAATTCTCCTCCTCCATGACTTCAATGGAAACCTTTTCTTTAGAAATAGCATGGCACTGTTCGCTGCCAATAGGATCCTGGATAACGTTTACCTCCTCCTGGATTTCAAAATGAACATAACGGGAAAGAAAATCTGCCGTGGAGTTACATTTACCTTTAATGAATCGCGTTTCAAAATCAAAATCTGCTAAGGAACATAGCCAACGGGCAATACGGGAGGTGGGGTCTTTAAGTTTCAAGGCATGATTAAGGGCAGCATGATCCGTAAACAATAAAAATTTTGAATTAAAAAGATAACATTTGAAATAATTGACTGCCCAAACTACCGCTAAAAGCTCGCGCTCTGTCACCGAATACCGCGTTTCTACCTCTTTTAATTTACGGCTTGCAAACGCCACAGGGCGAAGAAAATTATCCTCATCCAACTGTGCTAACACTGCACCTGAGGCAAAACCCGAAGAATCAGTGTAAAGAATAAATGGCTTGTCTAGCTCGGGAAGTTTTAAAGTAGGGATAGCCGCAAGACCCGCACGTAAATCGTCAAATTCCGCCTGCGCTTCTCTAGTCCAAAAACATTTTCCTCTATCTTTAGTTAAATTAGTTAAGTGGAGGGCTCTTTTAGAAAAATCCGGCAAAAACTTCCTGTAGAAATTCAAAGTGCCTAAAAAGCTGCGAACCTGCTTACGGGAAGTAGGAATTTTAAATTTCTTAATTACACTAACATTCCTATCGGTAGGAGAAATCTGACCATTCTGAACTTTAAATCCTAGAAAAGTAATAGATGTTTTAAAAAAGAACACTTACTGGGTTTTAATTTTAAATTATGCTGCCTTAACCTATCAAAAAGAAGTTGAAGTTTCTCAAAATGGGACGGAATATCTTTTGAAGCGACGGCAATGTCGTCTATGTAAATTTGAATGGAGAGGTCATTTAAATCGCCTAAAACCACGTTCATTAGCCTTTGAAAGGCGTTGGGACTTGTCGCAAGCCCAAAGGGACTACGGGTAAAATTAAAGAGACCTTTATGGGTCGAAATGGCCAGTTTGAATTGATCTTCCTCTTTGAATAGCTGTTGAAAAAAACCAGAGGTCAAATCCAAAGTTGAAAAAAAATTTGCACCCGATAAAGAGTCAATCGTCTCATTAATATTGGGAATGGGGAAAGAATCTTTAATTAACTTCTTATTTAATTTTCTAAAGTCGACCGCTAGCCGATAACCACCATCAGCTTTTTTAACGAGCATAACCGGCGCTGCAAACTCCGACGTTGAGGGGACTAAAATTCCACTTTCTAATAAAATATTTAACTGATCGTTCATCTCATTTCTTAAATGATACGGCACTCTATACGGCTTAGACTTAACGGGCACATCATCAATTAAATTAATATTATGGGGAACCGTTGAACACCCAGGGAGATCTAAAACTGAGGCAGCAAAAACATCAGAGTTGTGATTTAAAAAATTTTGAACTTTAAGTTTTAAAGGGGAAGACAAATGGTTAAGGTCGAATTTAGTGTCCCAAGTTAAATCAGCATGGTCCAAGGTAGCAATATCATTTTGCTCAACATAATTTACATAATCCATTTTATTTACACTAAAAAGAGGTTCCACATAACCTAACTCTGATCCTTTATTTATATGTACGTGTTCTGCACCAAAATTTGCAATCCGAACAAAAAGAGACTGCTCTTCATTTTTACAAATGGCGTTAGCGACCAAAACATTCGAAATACTAGTATTAGGGATAATTAGAATTAAATCGGAATCAGATGGAAGGGGTGATTTCACTTTAGCCGGTATAATAATCTGCTTCCCTGGGGGTAAGATTACTTTACTTCTAGAAACAATTTTAATTTTGGGATCTTCTATACTAACAGCATTGACCTCCCTATCTACAGCAACATTAAAAGGGATACTCGTGGAATCGGGGCACAAAATTTGATTATTTCTAAAATCAATAACAATGTTATACTTCGTTAGGAAAGGAATCCCCAAAATTAAGTCAAAATTCTTGGAAATGGGACCCTGAATTACATTAAAAACCTCACAACATTTAAAATTAGCAAAATCAAAAAACAACTGAGCTTGAGAGGCAATTTTCACGGCATGCCCCGAAACAGTTCTAAGAGGAATACTACACTTCTTGACACTTAATGATTTAAAATGATCACTTGTCTGGGTACCAATTAAATTTACCGAGCTACCCGAATCCAACAGTGCCACAAAAATATTATCAGAGGTATAAATATTGACAATGGGCAGATTAAAAAACTGAGGGCTAACCATGGTGAAAAAATTCTCAGCGTGTGGCCAGTCTGAAGGCCCCTTTCTATCACTAAGCTGGCTACTTAATGAGGGCTCTAGTAGTTTAAATTCCGTTGATTAAAATTTGTGCCATTTCCCCTGAAATTCCCTCGCCCTCTAAAATTATTAACTTGTTGTGAATTTTCTTCTTCAAAATGGACCCATCTTTGTTGACCCTGAAAATTCGGCTGGGGAGTGAAGTTTTGGTTATAAACAGTTCGGCTACCTCTGAATAGAGGACTAGGGGACCTGCCATAATAGCCCCTCTCCCGCCTAGGTGCCCTATACGAATTTCCCCTCGCGAACTGATCGCTCTCCCTGCTAGGGGACGGCTCAAAATTTCGCCACCCGCGGCTGGGAGACCTGGCAAAATTTTGCGGGGACTGATGTCTCGGACTAGGCTGACCCCGGAACGCGGAACCCCTCTCAGAATTACGCTCGCGCTGGGGACACTGATTTCTTCGGTGACCCAGCTGCTTACAGAGGAAACACCTGCCTTGAGGCGGAGCCTGCAGAGGTGGGGTAATCGCTAGATTTTACAACTTTGTGGAAAGAAGGCTGACAGAATCCTGGAGCTTTACTACTATATTCTCCAACTTTGTTTGCCTATCCTCGCTGAAAGCACCTTTTTCCTGACCAATGGCATACACCACCGCTGGTGGCTCCGGCTCTAGCATAGCACCCACCTCCTTCATAGCCCTTTCTTCCAGACATGCTATGTCTATTAATTCCTGCAGCTTTTCGGGATTCCTAGCTATGACGGCTCTACGTATGGGGGGTAACAAGTTTTTTAACAACATGGCCATTAGCCACTGCTCCTCCATCTCTTTTCTCGTCGCATCAGGTAAATTATGGGTTTTGATAAGTACTTTCACTTTCGACCTCGCTATAGCCAAAAATTCTTTGACTGGGGTATGCTTATCTTGTTTAAATGCCCAAAATTCTGCCAATAGGGTAGCCGGGTCCTTTTCGTTTTCGAATCTCTCTCCCAAAATCCTGAATAGGTCTTTTACAGAACAAATTTCCTCCCTAAAGTTTGCAAAAACCGTTTGGGCTTGCCCAGCAAGCCGCTGCTGAACAGCAAAAAATTGGTCTTCTGGGGACCACTGTAAAAATTTCGCTATTTCCTCAAATTTATTTTTAAATCGAGAAAAGTGGATATGTGGATCCGCACCAGTAAAGGTCGGAATTAACTCTAAGTGATTTAGCAGAAGATCACGCCTCTGGAAAGTTATAGCCCCTAAAACCTGCTGTGCCTCATCACTAGCTACATCACCCCTCTCACTACCGGCAGTACACTGCTCGGAACCAACTGAGTCAGGCATTACTACAAGAACAAATTATCCCCCAAACAGAAAAAGAGCATCCAAACCTTTCTCTCACAATTACACTATAAAGAAATCATCCCCCAAAATTTTTTCACATACAACATGATTAAAATACACATTTTAAACAATTACACACTTTAAACAATACAACAAAATAAATGAAATAAATTCCCCAAGTACACATAAGAACACTTGAATACATTCATTAAACATATCATCATCATAATCAATTAAAATTTAACTAAATTTCAATTATCTTCTTCCTTTAACATTTTCTTTATTAAACAAAAAAATTTCTCCTTTAAGTTTAATTTTTTTACTGAGAGTCAACATCAACATTGTGTTAAACCCAGAAAGGTCAACGACACCATTTTATTGTGACCCTTTCAAGATTAAATTAAATTAAAGCAGTTTACAGAAAAATAACACTTAAATTCAAATGACCAAAAGAAAAGGCTTGACAATTATATTTTTAAACTTAACAACAATTTATTCAGACCTTACATGATTTAACGTTACAATAATTTTTTTTTACCCTTAAGACTATCCTCATCATAAATTAAATCTGCACTTATCCATTTACTTATATATATATATAATAATCACAATGGTTACACTCACATATTACATAAGAACGGATGGCTGGTGACCTGTAGGTATTTAACACTTTATATGAGCTCAATATAACTATAATAGAATTAAATTTAATATTACCTCAGTCGACTGTAGGCTAAAAAAATTTGAGAGGGAAATGTAAGGAAAGGAAGAAAAGAAAACAAAAAAATCGAAATTGCAGGCTCCATAGCTGCTTCAATGACCAGGGAATACTTCAATTTTCCGGGATCGGACGGAGAGACGCTGAAGGGGCAAAACGGCCAAACGCTCCGAAGTCACGACAGTACTCCATCCGTTTTTCTACACCACCCCCTCCGAAGAAAAAACCCGCGAAGGGGAAAACTTTTTTTTTTTACTCCTCTCGCCTGCGCGTAGGAATGGAAGACGTAAAATAGTTCTTTTCGGCTCCTTGCGTTACGGGCATACAACCACCTTAACTCTGGAATGCCCTGGCCCTTCTTGGATGTTAGAGGCTGAATTATTTTTTCCATGCATTGGTACTTGGCTGTTTTTCCTTTATTAATATACTGCGGAGGAACTCGCCTTCTTCAGGTGTTGTATCCCACCGCGGAAGAAAAAAGCTCCTCCTCGAGCCGGCCTGAGTGCAGAATCACTTAACATTCCTTTGGGCTGTGTTTTTGGTACGAAGCTAGATGGACACTCCGAGATCCCACGGGGTCCTGCGAAAGCGTAAGACAAAAAATGGCAAGGAAGGAGGTATAGAGTTACCGTGGCATAGATTTTGAAAAGAAAAAGGCTACTCTAAGGAAAACAGAGTTTAGGGAAAGAGAAGGGGTTTTACCAAATATCTAATTTTATATTATTAAATTAAATTTTACAAAACAACCTTATACAGCCATCCAATAGAATAATCCAACCACCTTACATTATATCTATAAATATACATATATCATAACAGAGAAAGACGTGATATTATAAATAAAACATACAGTCTTACATTAACCATAACACACATAACTTTAACTAATATGGAACCAGGCCACTCTTCCAACTGTATCGGATTCTCAAATGAACCATTTGATTAAAGAATATCATAAAAAATATCGAAATATAAAAAAATCAGCAAAAAGGGTTAATGCTACTTATAGTCGAAAAATGAGTTAGTTCAAAGTATCAGCAGAAAAGAAATTATTCGACGTATCTGCGTGTAAGTGCAGCGATTATACGACTTGCAAATGCAAGAAAAAATTCCAATAACAGAAAGGGATTTTCTGCATGACCAACGTTATGACAGAGAAATGTTCATTGGTGGTGATGTTAAAACAACAAAAAAGCTCATGCGTATATCTTATAAAAAGAAGGTGTAGACAAAATCTTTGATTGAACCCTCGGCTTCTAAATTAGAAGAAAAAATTGATCAATTAAGTAGTACGAGCAGTGAAGAATCAATAATAGATGAAGAAGACCCCAATTATAACGATGATTGCAATATAATGGATATATCTGCAGTAAATGAAATGAAAATGAAACAAATGCAGTTAAAATTGCCAAGTTTGGCACAAGCTTGCGATCGCACGGGTATTTCCGATAGGTCAGCTGCTATAATTATAAATTCTGTGCTGAAAGATTTAGGCTTAATAACAGAAGATAATAGTAATCTCATTATCAACCGGAATAAAGTCAGACGTGAACAAAAAAGCAAACGTCAAGAAATAAGGGATAACGTGGTGGTTGAAAGTGAGGTAGTTAATGCTATTTATTTTGGTGGTCGGAAAGATAAAACCATTGTGCAGAAGAAGAGAGGTGCAAAATTTTACAGAATGACAGTCAATGCAGAACATATTGTACTCTTATCCGAACCTGGATCCACATATCTTGGTCACCTGAGTGTATCTTTTGGAACAGCTGAAGAAATTTTAAAAGCTATGACGCTTTATCTTCAAAAGACCATATTTGTCACCTTAGTGATTTGATTGCCATAGGGTGTGATGGTACTGCTGTCAACACTGAAATTCACAATGGAGTATTTCGTTGCATTGAAATTTGCGTCGAACATCCATTGCAATGGTTCATATGCCTTCTGAGTCTAAATGAGCTACCATTACGCTATTTATTTCACAAACAGGACCCTCAGAATTTTCTGGTGAAATCGGAAAAAATGATTAAATCTTGTGAACAGTTAGCCGTTGCTGCGTTTCAAATAATACCTGAAAATCTACCAAAAATAGACACAAAAGAACTAAGCATAGATCAAAAGTACTTGTATGATATAATTCATTGTATAGCAACTGTACCGTCGAAGGATGAACTGTATTGTATGGAGCCAATAATCACACCTGTTGCAATTTTACTTGGTCTTTATTCAAACACAATTAAAAGGTAGAAGCCACGTTGCTCTGCTTCATGAATTTGTCTCGCGCAACTGGCACACTGGAGCTTGGTCAAGTCACACTGCCTGTCTCTTTGCCTGGCCTTTAAAGCCGTCTGGTGAGAGCAGCTTAGCCAAGCAAACTGCATAACGGCAGGAGATTCAACATAGATCTGGGTCGGAACAAACCCGGGTGGATCAGTACTGGCACCTGACGTCATACAGACTGCCTGAACCGAGGCCGCCCTACACCATCTGATCCTCTTTACACCATCATCACGCCCTACACCATCATCAACACCAAACAGCAACTATCACAGATAGTTTAGCCGCCAGGCAACCCAGTTATATAACACATTTTAGATGGTTAACATCCGCAAACAGAATATTGCGATTGTACCTAGGAACCGTGAATCCATAGGAAAATTTAAAAACTTTGATGCAATTTATCATGAATGTTTATGCTCCGATGTGGTTGGACATCAAAATAGATAATAAGGGTAAAGATGGGTATATTCATTTGTACAATATGCTAAAAAGATCTCGGTACTTGTCATATGATTTAAAAATTGTTGTTGACAAAATTATACCATTTAATGGTTACTTTGCGCATTCAGAAAACATTTTGATTGCTATGCTCTGCGACCAAAGAATTTAGAGAACTTTGCGTCAGACGAATTCAGAAAGTTTGAATTTCAATGTCATCAACTTCAAAACCTCTTAGAAAATTCAAAGTGCCGATGATTAATTTTGATGCCGAAGATTACGTCGATATGATACAATAAAAAGCAGAAACCGTTACAGAATCACCTCTAATGATATCTCTTACCAAGAGCCATCTGAAAGAAATAGTAGAAAATGCACCTGAGAAAAATCAAATTTTCAGATTCTCTTGTCGTTCTCAAGCGGTTGAGAGGTGTGTTAGACTTGTGACACAAGCTTCTACAAGTGTTTGTGGTCCAGAAGCAAGAGATGGACTAAAGGTGCACTCACACTACGCTGACGTGTCGTGTTGACACGTCAGCTGACATGTTACGAAAAAAATTAAAACCATTATTTTAAAAAGAAGTGTACATACTACGCTGACGTGTTGTGTCGTGTCGTGACGGGAGAAAACACGCTCTCTGATGCGTGAGCTCTAAACATAAGTTCCCAGATCTCGTCAGCAGGCGTCAGGCCGTCAGCTATGAACAGGGAAGAATAGCACATCAAGCATGTGAAGAAACACCCTATTTAATCAACCATTTCAACAAAGATTATAGAAACAAATATGCGTGCAATGAAGCATGGGAAGAGATCGGAAATTCAGGTACTATTTACATTTTTATTTACTAATTTATTGCAAAGTTAGGCCGTTTGATTGATTTAACTAATATTTCAAACACTTTAAAAACACGTGTATAAAATCAGTGTTTTCTTAAAATTGTCATAGCATAAAATTTGGTTTCTTTAATAACTGGCGGAAAGTTGGTTACTGATCTTGTAAAATGTAAACAAAGAGGAAGGGGTGATTTAACAATATAAACAGGTGTTTGTCCCCTCGTTTTGCTTTCGATTTTCGTCATTTATGTAGCAAAAATAATTTATATGTGCTTATATTATTTACATTTATAAATTTAGTATTTTATTTAAATTTTTCATAGCAAAAAATTTGTTTTTTTTATGAATTAGCGGCAACAGTTGGCTACTGATCTTGTCAAATGTAAACAAATGGAGTGTGCAACAATACAATATAAACATTTGTTCGTCCCCTCTTGTTTTTAAACTTACCTATTTAACCATCCATTTCAAACTTGCTATTTAAACCATCTTTTAAATAGCAAAAATAATTTATATGAGCTTAGTTTATGTATATTTATAAATTTATATATATTTTTTGATTGATAGTTACTTTCAATTAAATATTATAGACAGACGATGTCTTCGACCAAAAATTACCTACTTATTTGAATACTAGGCAGAAAAAAATGTCACTACAAGTTATTTATTCATTCTTTAATAACTCAACATTATAGCAACAAAAATGATAAATTTGTTTATGAAAAACAGTAATAAAAATGTTTTCAAAAAATATTAATGGGCCATTCTGCCTTTATGAATGCTCTCCCATTGCCATGAACAGCTTGCAGCCCCTTTAGGAGAAACGAAGTATTTTTTGAACTTCTCCCTCACTAGTCCAGTTTCACGAACATTATTGCCACGAATCGCTTCCACATTTCGAAAACTTCTTATTTCTTCCTCTCTTACTTGCACTTGCTGTTCAAAAGGTGTAATTGTTTTACAAAGCCTCATCAGCGACAATAAATCGATCAGCCCCTATTTATAGGGTGCACCCATATTATTTATAGGGTGCCACTATTTATAGGGCCCACCCGCAACGATATGCTCCTTGTGCGAACCAAACACGAACGGACGTGAATTCGTCATGACATTTCAGCGTAGTGTGCACACACCGCCTAATGCTGACGTGTTAACACGTAAGCTGACGTTATCGTCAGCGCGTGTCAACACGTCACGCCAGCGTAGTTTGAATGCAGCTTTAGGAGATCTCGGATTTCTTCTATGCAAAGACTGCCCCAATTTGAAAAAAAAAAAAGTGGACTTTTTAAATACCTTCAAATAATTTTCTTTTTTCGTTCATTTTATGTATGTTAATATAATTTTCTTTCTTGTTCATAAATATTATCTCTGAATGTTAAAATTTTAAATATTTGTATTTTTGGATGGTATTTTGCAATTTTTAAAGCCGTTGCGGCACAAAAAATATTGTGCTATCGAAATGAAAATTTTCATGGCGAATAAACGCTAATGTATAGACCACTTTTGCGCATATAGGCATCTTGAGTTTTGAAAAAAAGTTTTAACCCCCTGTTTCGGTCCACCCTATTGGGGAATGGGAGTAAGGACCAATGGGGATGCCTCGATGGAACCCCAGGATATACATAACCGTATTTTCATTGCTGAAGTCAAATATCTAATCAATTTAATTTTATTATGTACAGTTTTTCAGTGACACTCATTTGAAAGATAACAAAATTATAAACATATACACATTCTATGATACATTTCTTTGATTTGTTTCTTCCCAAATAAAACTCTACACCTTGGAAAAAGAGAAAGAAATTACGTACAAAATGCTAGTAAAAAATTAAACTATAATTCATAAACTGAGGCTTAAATTTGGGAAAATTTTAAAGCGAAGAGAATTCGCCAATTAAAAACTTCAGTTCGTTTAAACAATATGAGATGGTATGAATTAAAATAGACAAAGTATGAAATAGCAAATCCTTCTTTATTTTTGGGAATCAAGATTTAAAATGTGGGGAATCCATTTGTGGAGCTAAACATTGCTTCAAACGTATAAAGTTTTGATCCACAAACAAGAAGCATGACGTAGGAAAAGACTTCAGCATTTTCGTATTCTTTATGATCGACAAAGGATCCAGCATTGAAATTCAGTAAAGGAATTAAGGATGGCCTTCCACTTTGTTGACTGATGATAGGAGACGCTACCGGAATTAAATGTTGTATCCCTTTTTTAGTTATTGCAAGAGTAAGCTTATACCCCGATGATTTTAAACTTTATACCTTCTGTTCCGACCTCAAGGGCGGATAAGATGCATAGAATTTCAACTGAATTATAATGTCAATACATAAAACGTTGTTTCTAGTGCATACTTCCTTTAATAAATGTATAAAACTATTTCCTATGACTCATAACAGTTTATTTACCTTTTTAAATTAATTAGGATGATTAATAATAAGTTCAATAATATTTTCAAGTAATTGGATGGAATATTTTTAACAAATTAGGAATTTGTTTCACCCGTTAATTGGTTTATACACTTTGTCAACAATTTTAAATATTAAGTTTATTTTTACTGCAGTAGATGGCAGCACTCTCTAGTAAAGTCTGCTGTTTTATCCCCAAAGAAAATACCTTTCCTATTAACCGAAATGGAATGCAGTTTTTATCAGCTTTTAAATATATCATACTATAAAATTTAATATAAAGGGAATCTCTTCTTAGTAACATAAATATAAATTAAAATTTTGAAAATTATTCAAGCTTAATATATATTTTTTGTAAAAATACAAAAAAAAGCTTAAAAAATGTTTTAAGCTCAAGATTCACACTAAGATGCATCATTAAATGAAATATGTTAAGGATATTTAAAGCGAAAATGTAGTGTATATTTCATGTACATACGGTGGAATCTCCTTATCACAACAAATAATTTAACAAAGACTAAAATTGAACAAAGTCTTCTACTAAATAACAACTTTGAATGGAATTTATTTAAATGAGTTCTATGTTGAGAAAAAATATATTTTTATAGCAAAATTGTATTCGGCTTACACCTTTTAGATTTCAAAAATTTTTTTTTTGACGTTTTCTGCATATGCTTGGAAGAATTACGAGCTTTTATACTTTGTTTACCCAGCTTCATTATTTAAAAAGTATCTGGACATCATAATCAATATGTTAAACCTCTTACAAAAAACAAAAAACAAAAAACAAAAAAAAAAGAACCCAAGCGAAATACAAATCAAAAGGAAAGATGGGTTTCATTCTCTCAAATAAGAATTTATATTAAATCAACTTGTTACTTTAAGAAGTTGTAGATTTCTTTGGGGATTTAGAATGCTGATTTAAAGCTGTATTTTCGCATTTCTGCATAAGAAAGAAGGCATAAAATATAATCATATCTAAAATATAAAATGGCAAATGAACTAGCCCACTTTTATTTTGTACATTTTTGTAAGCTGCTATATTATAAAATAATCATCGACAAATTCAGATTTTTTCAGCATATTTATATCTAAAAAATCTTAGATTGGTTCCAAAACTTGTACCTTTGTTTTGATAAAAGAAATATTTGATCTTAAAAAAAGAAAGAAATGAAAGCAAATTCAAATTTAAGTTTTGTAAAAACAGTCATGTTTAGGTGTTAAGAGAAAACATTTAATACCAATGGATTGCAGCTTCTAATTTAGAAAAACATTTTCATAAGATATACATGAAAAACATGAAAAAACATAGTTCCAACAATTGGTTTCAAACCAAAAATTCGTTCTCTAAAATACAAATTTTAAATTTGTATACCATACAAATAAATTACCTACTTTTAAAAATATAGGTATAAAACAGGTAAGGATTACAATATTTTTACAAAACTATGTTCATATTGCGCAGTATCATTATATTAATCATTATAATCTAACGATTCAGAACTTGGGTGAACAGACGCAGTTAAATTTTAAACAAGTTTTATCAACCATTTTTCATAACAAAATTCTACTTTACAACCTCAGAGGTAAATGCATCATGCATTTCTATCTTCTGTTGTATTTCTGACATGTTACTTTCTTTCAATCTTTTGGTTTATAATTGTTCATTAAATGTTAAAAATGTGAAATTTTATTTTTAATCATTGTAAAGAAAGGGTAAGTTTTAATATATTCCTGCACTGTAAAGAAAGGTTAAGTTTTAATATATTCCTGAAGTTTTGCCTCAAACATTTCTCACAATTTAAAACTTTAGTTGGTTTGTAGCATTCATCAGATTAACAACAAATTTGTATGAGAGTTCGAATGATTTGTGCAAAGTTTTTGGAGAATTATTTTCTTATACATTACTTCCCCAATTTATCGTAATAGTTGAAAATTATTTTTAAAATACCCCTTGAGAAAATTTAAACATATTACATAATATTGACAGTTAATGTGCATAAATTTTGATTTATAAGGGATGACGTTCGCAGTTTTCTTAGTTTTCTTAAAACAGATTTCTTTTTCGTCAGTACACTGTAAAAATACTGTTGTTTTCAACATCGGCTGTAGATGGCAGCACTAAAAGTTTTTACGGGAATCAAAATTAACTGTCTCTGTCTAAACATAAATGCTAGTTCTGCCATTCTTTTAAATCTTCTTCAGAATAAATTTCAAATAGTCTTAAATTCAAGCTGTTGACATATTTTTTTAGAATTAACTTCTGACCTCTTTTAGTAAAGAGAACGAGTTTAACATTTCAAGTTTCTTAATAATTTCTATATCATTAAATTCATTTTTGTGAATAGAGGGCTATAATCTATCAGGTGAAAGATAAAATACTTTATGCTAGCTCCAAAAATATATATAAAAAATAAAGTGTTTTTAAATGTCTATAGAGATAAAAATTTAAGAATCAAGGATGCAAAATTAGCATCATGATTTCTAAAAGATAAACGACAAAATTCGTATTAATGATCACGGTAAAAGGAGTTTTTAAGACACACTATTCTGTATAATACTCCCGTGTTTTTGGATGTTGAGTAGAATTTTACGGTTTTAATTTTTGAACATATCAGGCTGAGTCGAAACATTTCTCACCTAGGTAAATGGGCTAAATTTGAGAAATAGATGGGAATCATAGATCTACGGTAAAGTGAGTATATAGGTCAAACCTGACGTTAAATTTATTAATTTCTGAGCTCTCTATGTCTAGGGATTTTTTAAACTTCCTGTTCATTTAGAATTAATTGACCTTTAAATAATTCTGTCGAAGTACAGTATTTAAACGCACAATTTTCAACCTGCCAAGCAAAATAATTTGGTCTCTTCATTCTTTGGTTCGGTCCGTTATGGCAGATCAAGTTTTAAAATATATTTTGTATTATCAAGACCTTTCTTCCATGGAAGTATGTCGCACATTAATTATATATATATATATATATACATATATATATATATATATATATATATATATATATATATATATATATATATATATATATATATTAATGAAAATTCAGTGCAAAATTACAAAAAAAAATGATGGGATTAAAATGACTGGTAAGAATATTATAGAAAAGAATTAATGTCAGTGGATTGCAAGTCCTTTTAAAGAAAAGTATCTTCCTGATATATACATAAAGATTTTACAGACAATTTTCCGAAGTATTCGAAATATTCGGGGGCATTCAGAATATTCGCGAACCTCAAATAGTTTCTATTCAGAGTTCACCAAAAATAACGAATAAAACAAATAATATAGCAATACATTGGCGACGTTAACAGAAGAATAATAAAATAATTAATTTAATTAAAAAAGCCTTGGGCTGTATCTATAATTTCGAATTGAGGTTTTTTATTGTTTTTAGTTATTTTTTTAAATATGAATAAATATTTCATAAAAAATAGTAGAATAGTGTTTCTAAGATGTACATCAAAGCAAAACTTCATAATCTTTTTTTATAATCGTTCTTTATTATCGTGAATACAATTTTACATAATCTGGATGGTTATACACAAGCAGCTTAACAATGAAGATGGTTTATTTTGGAATAACATTCATTGTTTAATTACTTACATCAAATCAAGATATGTCAACTATGAAAAATTTTACCACATCTTGATCTGACTGAGCATCAATCTTATGACAAGTAATAATTTATCAGATACAATTTTTTCAAGAAGTCGTCGAAAAGTTCAAAATGCTGTTTATTAAGTTTTACAATACTCTAAAATACCATAAATATTTACCAACTTCAATAAAAATAAGCAAAATATTCATCTATGGGGTACCATTTTTCATCTTATACTTTTATAAGACTAATCTAAGCACTACATGACATTAAAATTTCTCTCAGATAATTATTTGTCAAGGACAAATAAGACATAAAAATGCTTTAAATCTTCCATTTTGTGTTTAAAAAATAGAGCATTCTGAAACGACTCCAAGGTTTAGATGATTTCAAAAATATATAATCTATGTAGATTTGCAAAACATGAACCCCTAAATAGGGTATCTAAATACGTAAACGGTATGGTTTGATCCATAAGGAAATTTTACTTTCATAAATTGTCATATGATGAAAAATACACAACATAGTCTTTGCCTATGGATCCTGACACTTGGTGTCGATATAATATGCTAATTTTCAATGCCGAGATGTCAAATGTGCCCCAGTTTCTTTCATATCATAAACACATTGTTTCAAACGGCTTTCGAAACAATTTGTTTATCATATCAAAGGAATATATAATACAATTATAATACTTAATACAATTAAAAATGGAAATTATGAATGAATGTTTCTACAGTGCCAATGCATTCATAAAGTTATTTCTATTGTCGATTTTATCCAAGGATAAGGTAATTTAAACATTAGTAAAATACGTATTTGAAATAAACAAAAAAGAATAACCTTTAAAAATACTGTCTAAATATGTACAAGGCGTTCCTGTATGCACTACACTGAACTTGTATAAAAAATAAAACTTCACAAATCCTATATGGTAAAATATGGTACATAAAACGTACATTTTTATTAGATACATATAATGTAATATCATGTAGGAAAATTTGATTGGGAGTCAGTCATCCCCATGAGGTTTATTTCTTCCTCAAATAAAGTATACCTGAGATAAAGGAAGATGAAGGTTTATGGAAACTAATTAATTATTCAATATATAAATGAGGTACTTGAGGTACTTACACGATTTTGATAAAATTATTTGCATCAAAATTTTCTTCACGAATCTATGAGAAAAACAAAACAAAACAGGTAGTCTCTTCTAACGGAACTACCGTGGGCTATTAACGTAGGATTACTTATCGTTGCTTACCTCTTATTTTTATTATATTTTTTATAAACAATATATATGGTTTTTCCACCAAATACGTATATGGTTTTTCTATACAAAAAGAATAATGTACCCCTACGCGGATGTTGCCAATAAAGAAACTTCTTAATGACATCCCAGAATGATAATAAGAGCAAACGATTTTAAAATTTAAAAGTTGAATGCGATTGATAACGGTAAACTAATAAAAGCTAGCGCGCGCCATCTAGGGGATGAAAAACTGTGTAATTCGAAATTAACAATTCGCACGAAGCGGAGATCTTAATCTTTAAAATGGTACCTCATTTATCGATTTTGGTTAAGTATGAAGGGAGTAAAAGGGATAAAACAAAAAAAAAAACACCTTTTAGAAATAATATTCTGCCACTCTTGATTTATAACTCGCGACGACGATTTTAACGTCTGAAATTTTACTTTACCGCGGACCGTTATAGAGGGACGTAATCCTACGTTAAAATGTTTTACTTGGTGGTGAAACAAGGAAGAATGTTAAAAGACTTTGCTCTCTATGATCATCTTAAATTTATCACCATTTGTCTTAAAGTAATACGAAACACTTATGTGTGATTTCAACGCCAAAGTAAGTACCAGAATTAGCTGAATACTTTTTTTTAAAAATTCTCTCTTCCATGTGACTGAATAAATATGAATTCCTCTACTTCCGGTGTTCAACATAGCACCATCTGATTCTAACACGTCCGAAGGAAAAAGTGTCTCTGAAACATAACAATTACTTACATTCTTCAACACAGTTAACAAATAATTAAGGCACTAATATTATCTCTGATGTAGAGATTTGCACGGGCTGAAAATTTACTGCCCGGCCCTGAACTAAGTCCGATTTACCATTAGTTTGACCGGATCCGGACAAAGTTAATCCGGTTAGCTGACGACTAGCTTAACCTGGTCCGTAGTTATGCCAGTTATATAAAGTCCGAACAAGGTCGGCCTTAGAATATGATGGTCACTTAAGCTCGCCCTGAACCGGCCATCTGTACTCTAGTACTGAGTTCTAGGCCCATGGGTCCAGCTAGACTTGAGTGTAAGTGGGTACAGATTTTAACACTGAAATATATACTAGAAAAATAACTTACTATTCGAATCCTAAGAAGAACTGACTATAATTAATTCAGAATGATATATACTAATGATTGAGTAGACTTTATAATCATTATTATAACAAAATATTATGGTTTGATATTTACAAATAATAGAATGAGATAAACATACAACACATCCTAGGACAAAAATGTAACAAATATATTTGGGTGCTTGAACCCCCAACTTTTCTAGAAAGAAAACATAACGAAAAAGTAAATCTATTTTTGTGCATTAGTAAATGAGTTAATAACATAAAATGCAATTCAGTTGTTAGTGGGTTTTGAAGAGTTTTAAAGCATTTTACTCTTCTATACACTATAACTGACAGAGACTATTATACAGAGCAAAACAGGCGCAACAATTTAGTCAAAAACTCTTTACAGAAAATCCGTAAATCTACGTTTTGTCCATGTGAAAGTGATAAATGTAATTTAAATACAATCAATAAAACCCATGTGTGTACTTTATATACACATCATCTTCTTCCTACACAAATGAGAAACACATGAAAAAAACAAGTAATGTTCTTTGATTCTAAAATTCTTTACACTGAAGTAATGAATATGATGAGGTAGACGTCGGTTTCTTTATAACAAAAGTTACTTCAGTTCAACAATGCAATGCTCGAAAAAATTTGATCCCATTCAAACATGAAAATTAGTGTGCACTCATACAAAAATCTTCTATTTTCCTCCACTCTTGTTCAATTTACTACGTTGCTCTGCATCCGCAACTTGTCGGTACGATGTCCTCTATTACTGTTTCAAATACTGTGTTTTCCCCGTCGTAGAGAATGATAGGTAAAGATTCTGTACTGGTAACAACACAACTGGAAGCCTGAAAATTATTTTAAAAAAGAAAATTAATTTTATTATGTTTGATAACAGAGCATATAAGGAATGAAACTTTGAGCGTATTGCATTTAGGGGAAAGCCTGAATTGAAACGCAAACAAATAAAGCTGTGATTTTTTTTTTTTTTTTTACAAATATTTACTTTATACGAAACATTTTGTTGTATAATTAAACAGTAAAAAATATTACTTTAATGTTTATTACAGGGCTAGAAGAATAACTGTCAGCATAAACTTAAAAAAACAAAATAAAGCAAATTTCAGGTAGTCTCTTCTAACGAAATTACCACGGGTTATTAACGTAGAATTACTAATCGCTGCTTAACACTTTTGTATGTATATATATATATATATATATATATATATTTATTTATTTATTAAAATTTTGACGCATTTTGGTACTTTTCTGTTTAATTGTTTACTACTTGCCCAAGCGATACAGACTGGGTTTGGCGCGCTGCCAAAATTATAACTCGAGACGCTGGACATCGGAAATTTTGCTTTATGGAAGACCGTTTTGGAGAAACGTAATCCTACGTTAAAACTTTTGAATAGAAGTAAGGTTTTTGCCTAAGGAGTAATCTCAAGTTTAACAAACTATACATTGTTATGTTTTCCATCACACATTCCTACACAAAGAGTTAAGATTAGTTAGCGTAAATTAATACGAAGAAAGAACATATATCTAGCTTAAGTAATTCTTAAAAGAATAAAACTAATATTGTTAAAAGATATTTATATGTTTATAAATTTTATGGTTTTTCACAATAGTTATGATATATCAGAATTACAGAAATTATTACCACGCATTATATAGTGGGGTTAGAAGTGAAACACAATAAATCAAAATTAAAAATTTTCGGATTTTCTGCTTTATCTGGACCAGAAAAAGGAGATTTTCTATTGGAGAAAACCACTAAATCCATATCTTTATTTATTTCATTTTTTAAAGTTTTGTAATCACATTAAGTACTCTAGCTGAGTAGTTTGTATAGGTGAACATTTAATTTGAATATTTTTTTCTACATTATTTTGTCTGTAAAAATATCCTTTACGATTTATATTTATATATATATATATATATATATTACATCAATTGTATACATTAATCGTCGTATTTATGATAAATATATATATATATATATATATATATATATATATATATATATATATATATATATATATATATGTATATTTATTTATTTATTTATATATATATATATTTATACATATTTTTGGCATTAATTGCATACATTGACCGTTGTATTTAATTTGAATGTACTCCGTAGCGATGTGCGTGTTTTCAGCTAGTAAACGAATATTTTTTTAGATTCTTGACTTAGGCCCCTTTCATACTCACAAGTACACATATATATATTTTTTTCACACCCTCAAATGTTGGAGAATGAGCTACGGCTAACCGAGAAGACCCGTACTTAACTCCGGAACAACAGCGATATGTTTTACACGTGGAAATCATTAGGCAATAGATGAAAGTTCAATAAACGTCTCGACCCTCTTAATATCAGAACAACACCTACATGTGTTACTTTGAAAACATGTTGTCCTTCTAGAAAACAAAATCACGGCCGTGACGTCAGATACACACAATAAACATAACGAATAAGAACATATTATTCTCTTTAAAATGTACGGTTCTATTTTTGGAAGATCCAAATTAACCCTTTTTTTTGTCCTAGTGTTATTCGGCGACGCAGAAAAATATCTACGATAATTATAAAAGTACTTTTTGATCCTGCCAGTTTCTCATCTAGACCACAAAATACAGACGTATAATCAAATGGAGAGAGGGAGTAATCACTCCTCCACAGTGCAACCAATAAGATTTTTTTCTGTTTTAAAGGAAGCACGTGCCGCATAAAAATTAAAGAAACAGAAGATTAGATAGCGGGGGAAAAACATTTTTTGTTGCCTTGTTTCGTGGGTTTGAAACATACAAACACCATCACCTAAATTGTGAGTGGTGATGATAAACCGATATTTCCTTCATGGTAATTTGAAGCGCAAATTTATTACGCAATAAGGAATCATTAAGTAAATAAGAAATTAAAGCGCATGGTAAATCTTCATATCTGAGCTTTGTAATGAAGGACTTTTTCCATTTAACTGATAGTAAAAAGATTACTTTTTTTCAATGAATACGTGGGATGAAAATGCAATCATGAATGTAATTATTTGAGAAAATATAACTTTTATAGACTGAAGAAACTAATAATAGTTATGTAAACTCGTTTTAAGAGTGAGAAATGTCATAGACCAAGCGCTTATCTCTGTCAGAAGAAATATTTGTATTCTGTTGCAGTTCTGGATTAAGGTAGTAACTGACGTAAGAGAATATTTATCTCCAATCATCATTAATAATTATTGTTCAGCATATATTATTGTTCAGAATATTATGTATTTTATGTCTTAGAAAAAGGACACTAGCGACACTTTAAATCTCTATTTTGTCAAAATTATGAAGTTGCCATGAACGATTTTATAATTATTTAGTTTTATAAACATATAAAGAAGGACTGGAATTTTAAATTTCTAATAGAGAAAATTACCAAGAAAGTGAGCTCTACGGCTTAAACTGAACTGAAAGTAAAAAAGTAAATAAATCAGAATCAAAACTGTCCTACTTTTGACTTTTTTTTTCTGAGCTATGAGTAAAAATCGAACCAAATATATTTTTCTGACAGGTAGAAGTTTTCCAAAACTACCGTCAATGAAATTTAGACGATAGAAAAACTTTCGAGATTGATATTTAAAAAATAAAATTTTCTAATAACAAATAACTCTCAATGGATTTTGTAGCCTTCGTTAATTCATTGAATTATTCGCAAATCTAGTAAATTTGAGACAAACAAAAAAGAGAAAAAATCAATTTAGCCACACCACAAAGTTATTGGAATCCAGATGGTAACAAGAAAGCAACTGGAAAAGAATGTCAGATGAACAGCTATTGCTCCCACTGTTCAAAAGTTTAGCGCCACTAAGTCTCTGTAATAAAGAATAAATGCGGATCATTTATGGGTTTACTTTTATAAAATGTCTATGAAAAAAATGTTACTTTTATTACATTTAAAGTAACCATTACGGCTTTTGTAGCTCCAGCACATAGCATGTCGTACCCCTGGCATCTGTTCCTACAGTCTGTCTTGATAGCCCTCAGGTCAAACTTTTGACCGATAGTAAATAAACAGTACTTTTTTTTATTATTCTACTATCATTCGTCTGCTCTAAGTCCGAGGAGATAAATTGAACCAATTGAATACAGACTTTCCGATTGAAAAAAAATTAGTATACAGTTCAAAGCTTGGAAGAGATTACAGAGACATTGTAAAATTAACAATTAAGCAACCAAATTGAAACACTTACTTCTTCTTTTAGTTTTATTCTAAATAATCGTTGCATCCACGTGGAATAAAAAGACTGCCTTCTGTCTTGTGGTTTTGTGGATGTAGAACAACTTCCTTCACAAAAAGTCCATAATACCCCCTGAGGCCAAAGAATGTAGCTGTCCAGACCCATCTCTGGAAATAAATAAATTTTTATTGAACTACAGTAGAATTTTAAAGAGAAATATGATTATTATTGTATATTTATTGTATATATTTAATATACAGAGTGTCCATAATTAAAGTCCCTCTTTCAAAAGACTGCAAAAAAAAGAACCACTAGTCAGAATGACTTCAAATTTGAACTGAATATACTGGAAGAAGGGGGAAACGATTTGGCATAATAAATAAAATGTTCCAAAATGTATCAATAGATGGCGCTGTAACATTTTGGAATTTTTTTTTATTATTCCAAATCGTTTCCCCCTTTTTCCAGTATATTCAGTTCAAATTTGAAGTCATTCTGACCAGTGGTTCTTTTTTTGCAGACTTTTGAAAGTGGGACTTTAATTATGGACACCCTGTATATTTAAAGAATTGTAAATTTTTATTCATATACATATTGTTTGTGTATGTGTTATATTGATTTTATGAACATGTTAATATCTCAAATTGCATAAGTCAGGAAATCAATTACATATGCATGTACTTAAGCAGATATTGATCCAAAGGGAGGAAAACGTGCAAAATATGTCAAGAGTTTTTAAAGAATCTAAAGACTTCCCATTTACTTTCCTTCAACTTTTCACGAAAAATAAATATGCAAGTATTTTGAATCCATTTAGTTTTCTTAACTTTCAGAACGACGTTCGTTCAAATTAATATTATTTACCTTTATGAATTTCACTGCAAGAATTAAAATTGGGAAGGTTGGGGCTATGTTGACCCACATGCTAACTTCCCTCCCTTGGCGACGTTTATCGGCAAATAGGTCTACAGTTTTGGCAATGTGAACTTCTTCATGTAGATTAACATCTTTGCAGGGTCAACGTATGCTCAAACTATAAATGAGGGCCACTTGAAGAACGGTACTGTACTGAATTCGATGTCTATCAGGGACAGATATTGGGAAGCTAGAGACCTAATAGGCTAATTTACTTTTGTCTTCTTCACTGTTTGTGCTTTTTATTTGTTTTATCTTTAAATTGCCCGCTACTAAAAATTAAAAAAAAATAATATTAATAGTTCCTCACCGGCAAAAGTCACGTAAACCATTTCCTTCTGGCATGTATTTTCCGAATCGTGCCTATTGGACCTCTTCCTAATGATCCTATCATTGAGCCGGCCAGCAAGGGCGTCGAAGTCGGAGAATTCTCTGGGAATCTCGGCCGTCTGGAGATCAAGGGTAGGATAAGTCTCGTTGTCAAACAAGGAGGATTCGTTTTCTCCCATCTCAGGATGAAGTTCCATGATGTTGGGGAATGGAGGGTCTTGCGCTGCTAAAAGGATAGAAATGGGTTTAAAAGCAGGGTTTAAAGAGATGCATACATAAAATACGAATAACTCTTTGCTGTGATCAACATGAAATGGATCACACAACTATCTGAACATTTTCCGATGGGAATGGACTATTCACATCAGACTCTTTCCCCCAGATTCTTCGAAACATCCTCTAGAAATTTTTCTTTTACAGAAATACAACATAGTTAATGAAATATATACATCTTTTTTAGTTCACGTTACACAGAGTTTCGTTTACGTTAAGTAGAGTAGCATATATTAAAGTTAAGTATATATATATATATATATATATATATATATATATATATATATATATATATATATATATATATATATGTATATATATATATATATATATATATATATATGTATATATATATATATATGTATATATATATATATATATATATATATATATATATATATATATATATATATGGAAGGTCACTTCTCAATATTTCTATGTTTAGTCAGATTATCTTGTATCTGAATTTTAATTTCTATCATTGAAAAGTATGAAACAGTAGGATTAAAGATAAAAATTTGATTTCATTCTTTGTGCGTAACTTAATTTTATAAGAATAGTTTCAATATTATCAGTATTTCAGATTAATTCCGGTTGAAATTGGGTGTTTCTATTTATTGTAAAATATATGATACCATTCAAATGCTAGATTTGAATTTTTATGCTTGATATTATCTATAAGAGCATGTTTTATAAGATAGCTCCGTGTTCAGTCCTTTAAGTGAAATGTTGATAACATAATCTGGAGGTACGACAACTTGGATTTTCTTTGAACTTTTATTATATATATACATAGCTCAAACAATACAATGGCCCTGGTGTTCTGCAGCATAGTTGCGCTTTCAAATATATATTATTTCATGCAGCTTAAGAGATTAGAATATAAATTTTACGAAAGAGAACTGTTATAAAGAGATTTTATAAAGTTTAATATTGATATTTACTAGTACACGTAATTTTTTTCTGTTTGGTTACCATTTCGTTACTAAATATTTATTTACTGCCCGCTTCAGTTTCAAGGAATATTGTTCCCCTAAATTTTATAAAACCCGATTTTTTATAATTTTCTGTTTTAAAAGGAAATTTAAAAAAAAATTAAAACACTTCAAATTTTGACTGTTGAATAAAATAATTATTATAAACTAATGAAAATAGCAATGAAAACGGCAGCTGAATGCAAACTTACGGATTTCACCAGAGCAGTTTATATTTTGGAAGTACAAATTAGGATTGAGTTTGTTCCCATAAGCATCTTCAACTTCGACATCAAATCCGAAATTTTTGTTGGTGTGATGCAACCAGAAGTTGAGGGAATTGATGACATTGAATTCAACCCATCCTTGATAATCATTTGATATTGTTCTTGAATCAATAAGTCGCTTCTTCTCTGAAATTGAGACAATGCTCTTCATATTTTTCTAAACAATGATAGGACTGAAATAATTAATTTCAATCACATGCAAATAAATAGAATTAAAATATTATATGTATAATATGTGGTTAGATGATGCTGCTGTAGGAAAGAATATAAATATATTCATAACACCGACATATGTTAAGGCTGCTGTGTACTAACGCTTTTGGATTCGCTTGCCTCAGTGTTAACCTATGGAGAAAATTTGTCCAAGGGTTACCGACTTGGATTTAAAGATTTTTAAAAAAATTGTATTCTGTAATAGAGAAAAAAAATTTACACCTTGGGACATTTTTCGTTTTTATTTGAAAAAATGCAAATAATACTTTAAAATTTAAATTATTCGGGGTAAATATATGGTATAGTGTGTTTAAGCGCTCAAAAATTTCTTTTGTGGACGAAATTTATAAAAGAAAATCCTGTTGCAAGGTGCAGAAAAGTTCAGGCTATCCGAAAATATCATTTTATTTGATTATCAGCATGTATGTAGTTGTAAATAGTAGACACATTTTCTCCATAGGTTAACATTGAGGTGAGCGAATCCAATAGGGTTAGAATACAACAGCGTTAAAGTCATGAGTGTAAAGCACTAGAATATCTACAAACAAAGTTTAGAATTACAGGTTTGAAACATAAACTGAGATCTGATACCAATGACACGAGTTCGAAAGCAAAAATCTTAAACTCGCCATTACGATTCTTTAAGTCTGAAAGCGGGAAATTGGGCGTAATGAAAAAAACTAAAATTAGCCAAAGTTCTTTAAGGTGTCAAAAATATTTAAAAGTTCAAAAGTATGTTAACTCCTTCATACCCCAAAAGAGAAAAACTAGATAATATAGCACGTAAAATACAAATGTATATAAAACATAAACTTTGGAATTAAAATTTTGTAGTAAAATGATAAACAAAGTAGACAATATCCCACGTGTAACAACTTTCTTTCAGAATATTAAGGTCATAAAATTGAAGTGAAGATTGAAGTGATATAAATAAATATGTTTTCTAATCATGACAATAAAATTAATATTATAGAATGCTGTATTTTAATATTTATATTGCATCAGTTTGGACACAATTAAACCTTACTGTCAAATATTATTAAAGAAAGTAAAGAATTTCTCATATAAAAGAATTTTATGACAAATTTTAAGGGTAAAAATAACTTTGAGAAGATTAAAACGATCTGAGTACGACAGTATTAAAGTTATATTAGCAAAGAGGACACTTTGTTTATCCGTGCTTGAAAACTTGAAGTTAGAAGAAATGAAATAATTTAATTCAAAACAATTACTTTAGGGTTTCGAATATATCGGAGCGAAAGAAAATATGAATTTCAATGTTCCTTAATTTATCTTTCATTCATGACAATAAAAATTAGTCACAGCATGCAAAACATTTTTATGTATAAAATCTAAATTTAAGTCATTGAATGACGCGTATTGTTGATGAATTTTAGTATGAAGTTTTAAAACTGATAAACAAAGTTAAATATATAAACTAATGCATACTGAACATCTATGTATATTTTTAGGATTATGAAAAGTCTTTAAAGTAAAGAAGGAAACAGGTATAAGGTTGTATTATTATGTCATGTTATAATATACTTGTGAACGCAGACATGAAACATACACACTATATCGCACGTTGTATTATAATACACACGTTATATTATTGCAAATAATGCGAAGAAACCCCCAAGAGAGATTATTCAATCTAGAATAAATTAAAACATCTATTTAACTGACATATCTCTTATGCTATAAACAGACTATATTCTATACACAGACATTATAAACACATTCAATTAAAATTGTTTTTTTCAAATTTGCTTCTGTTCAAAATTAAAAATTGCTTAAATTGTTTAAATTTTTTTTCTCGAATCAGAATTATATTAGCTTGAAAGTAAAAGCAAACTGCCCTTTTAGCATTCTATTTTCATTCACAATAGATTAAACTACATAGCATGTTTAGTTTTTTAGAGTGACAGTTACCTTTCCTGTTCGCCCTGACTGGCTTGAGGAACTGAAAGATAGACACGTTGATGCCATTCGCTGCTCTCGTATTGATCAAACTCTCCAGCTGATTAAGTCTTGGCATGCTCTCCTGGTTGGGGTTCCATCCAACAAAATTTGGGTCGGAGTTCCCGGTTAACTTGTAAAGTCTGAGTTTAGCCAGCATGATGGTAATTTCAGAGTCGCCAGACTGTCTGCTGAACGGCATGTCGTAGTATATTTTGAAAGCTTCGTTGGTTTCCCATAAAGATCTGTCCGTGCTGTTAGGTAAGGAACCTGCAGGTTTATTTTTAAAAAAAGCAGGAGGAATAATGCCGTTAATAGAAAATTAAATAAATATATTCTGATTATACACTCATAAAATGTAAATCAGTAAAATATGTACAAAAGAAAAGGTGCCAGAAAAAAAATGTTGATGAGCAAGGGCCTGTTGACATACAATCCGTCAGCGTCACGGATTGCGTTGGCGCTGATTGATTAAATGGCTCAATGATTGGTATTGGTTAAAAAATTTTACTTTGACGCTGACGGATTCTATGTGAACAGGTCCTAAAATTCTAAACGCTTTTCTGCTATTACATAATTAATACGATGAATCATCAAGTTTCTAGGAACCAAGGTCACTAGACAAAAGTCAAAAAAGTATGCTAAAACCTGTTGTTGTTATTGTTTCCAATTCCCTTGGAATAGGAAAGCCTACACCAAGTCCAAAGTACCTAGGTCCTTGGCGAATGGTAGTAAGCAGCTTCACTTTAAGGCGAAGTACCACTAGGTCTGAAGTCTGACTTGACCTCGAAGAACATCGGTCCCGTAATTTTGAACCGAGTTAAGGGACGAGATCGGAACACTTGACCCAGCACCTCCAGAGGTAAATTTGAGAACTTGGAGGACATTGTAGCCACGACCGATTTTACGTGCCTCGCCCTCCATTAGTGAACACGGCGGTGGATTTGCAGCGACGAGCATCGAACCAGGGACGATCAGATCACTGGCTCGACGCCTTTGTCAGCTGGGCCATCACACCCCTATGCTAAAACCTTTATACTATAAACCTACAACTTGATTCATCATTTAGTTTCAGTGTTTTTGTAGAATCATGCCCTTTCATTCCCTCTCTTTATATATGCATAAATAAATCGTAATAAACAACATCACAGCGTATGTCATTTAAATGCTTCACAACTGACCCCATGGAAAGTTTCAATTCCGCTTTACTACTCTCTCGCTCACGATTTTATGGATGACACAGATGATTCCCTTTTACTTTCAATATCTATATTTAACTGATCAGCATTCAGGTTCATCAAACATAATCAGACATTTTAATGAGTATGAAATTTATTGCCGTCATCTCCGCAAGTCCCAAAGACATATTTCTTGTAAAATACCCTGCATGAACTTGTATAACAACTAACTTTTTATTTTCAGTGTGCTGAATTTCTAACTAGTAAGACGCTGAAATACAGTGTATACTTACAGGACGGGTAGAAACTTTGCAATTTTGCAAGAAAAGGGTCTGCAATTCCTTGTGCCGCCATTTCCATGTAACCATTGTTCGAGTTGTGCATTCTTTCAAAAAGCATGGCAATTTTTCTTTGCTCATCCTCAGAAAATATTGAAGATGAAATGTTCGGCTGACGATTCATTCTCAATCTGTGCAGTATCTGAGCCTGTATCACTATGATACGTTCCTGCTTCTTTCTGGAAAACAATAAGGGCTTAAATTGTAGAAATACTCTTATTACTTAGTGTCTGATGAAAAATCAACGACTAGATATTCCACTGTTAAAAATCGCACTACGCATTCTTAATAAAAATATTTTTTCAAAATCTGTTAAAAATTGAAATATCCGTTAAATTATATGTAGAAATACACTTCGTGTCTGAGGAAAAATCAACGACTATTCTTTATTGAAATATCTGTTAAAAATCTGTTAGCAATTGAAATAGCTGTTGAATTTTAGAAACACACTTATTACTTAGTGTCTGGTAAAAAAAAACAGCGACTCAATATTCTACAGTTAATAAGAGAACACACACTACGCATTCTTAATTGAAATATCTGTTAAAAATTGAAATATTTGTTAAATTATCGAAATCGAAACATTACTTAGCGTCTGATAAAAAATCAAAGACTAGATATTCCACAGTTAAAAAACGCACTACGAGTTCTTAATTGAATTATCTGTTAAAAATCTGTTAAAAATTGAAATCTCTGGTAAATTATCGAAATCGAAACATTACTTAGTGTCTGATAAAAAATCAACGACTAGATATTCCACAGTTCAAAACGCACAACACATTCTTAATAGAAATATCTGTTAAAAATCTGTTAAAAATTGAAAGATCTGTTAAATTATCAAAATCAAAACATAACTTAGTGTCTGACAAAAACATCAACGACTAGATATTCCACTGTTGAAAAACACACTACGCATTCTTAATAGAAATATCTGTTGAAAAATCTGTGAAAAATTGGAATATCCGATAAATTATATGTAGAAATACTCTTCGTGTCTGAGGAAAAACTCAACGACTAGATATTCCACAGTTAAAAAACCTACTGCGTATTCTTAATGGAAATATCTGTTAAAAATCTGTTAACAATTGAAATAGCTGTCGAATTATAGAAACACGCTTATTACTTAATGTCTGGTAAAAAAAAATCAGCGACTCTATATTCTACAGTTAATAAAAAACACATACTACGCATTCTTAATTGAAATGTCTGTTTTCAAGTAAAATAAACAAATATTTCTACAAACTAGATATTTAAAAGGTAAAAATTACTTCGTATTCTTCATTGAAGTATCTCATTTCAGATGTCATAAATATTACTAAAAATATGAATTTGCTTATAATATATTAAGATAAAAAAAGCTACTTGAAGATTTCCCTGTTGCCGTACAGTCTCTACACGCATTTTCAATATCTGTGAGGTCAGTTGAAGAACTTCTTTATGTAAACATATGGAAAATGAAAAAATATTTGGATAGATAAACTAACTCTTAAGAGTAAATATAATCATAAAATCATTGAATGATGCACTTTCACACGCTGATTATCTGTTTTATCTGAGAAGTATATCAAAATTTTTATTCCATTAGCTACATAACGGCACGTGTAGGAATGTTTTCCTTGACATAAGTTACTGGAATTAGATTAGAAACAATTGTATCAATAACTTGTTTATAATTTATTAACATGTCCGTCACTGAATTCATGCGTTATTCATATGATACTCCTTTTATTGATAAAAATTGATAAAAGTGGAAATGAAGAGGATCATAGCATTGTAAATTTAAAAATATTAAGTGGAATCTGTATAAAAATATGGAAATCCCCATTCTGTGACTTATATTTTAATAAGATATGATAAATCGAACTCTATACATTGTTGCGTTACTCATTTGATACTCCTTTATTAATAAAAGTGCAAATGAAGAGGATCATAGCATTGTAAATTTAAAATTATTATGTGGCACCTGTATAACAAATATGGAAATTTCCATTCTGTAAAACATATTTTGATAAAATATGATAAATCGAACTCTATACATTGTTGCGTTACTCATTTGATACTCCTTTATTGATAAAAGTGCAAATGCAGAGGATCATTGTAAAATTAAAACTATTGAGTGGCATCTGTATAAAAAATATGGAAATTCCCACTCTGTTTTTTAATAAAATATGATAAACCAAACTCTATACATTGCTTCCCATTTATTATATTTTCATAATTTTATATAAAATTGTTATTAAATTTGCATGTAATTCTATAAAAAAATTATCCATGTAAAGCAGTTTAAGGACAATTTACTTGGATAACAAAGTTTTATCAGTAATAAGATATCATCAATGATTTTATTATTTAGTATGATAACATTGTAACTTAATTATTGTTAAGAAGAAAGTGGAAGTAAATTTATTAATTTTTAAATTTGAATTTTCATATAAATAAAGCAAATTTAATTGCCTGAAATTTGTATATTTTGTTTAACACAAATTATAGAATTCTCCTTGATTTAAAAATCCCCGATTATACTGAATAATACACGTTTGAATAAAACACGTTTAGTATTTTTTTCATAGTGGACTTACACTAAAAAATTTAATAAATTAACTATAAAGTTAAAATATCAAGTGCCTGTAATAACTATTTCGTTTTAGAAACTTCTAGATTGCTATCGGAATAAAATTAGAATCACATATTAAAAATGGGAATTCCTGATAATATTTTATTAAGTTTCGTAAAGAACTGTTCTGGGTTTCTTTCAAAATGATGTGGTAACTGACAAAGGCTTGAACTACTACATTTTATGAAAAAATAAATATATTGTAACAAGTACATAAACTATATAAAGCATATTTCATATTTAGATACCCATTTAAATCATATGATATTTGACGTTAATTCTTTTTTCAATATTTAATGAGAGATTAATTGTTTTTCAAAATCATTGCATAGAATATTATTAAACGTATTTCACATTTTATGTTAGGTTAATTTGAGATTTCATAATGATATCAAATAAAAGGTTGAATTCTAATATTTTAACTGAAAAAATATTTTACAGTATTAGATCGTAATATATATTAAGCATGTTTCATATTTTATGTACGATAAAAAAAATTAAAAAATAATGTAGGCTCAAATTCTAATATATAACAACATTAAAGTATTTTCGAAACACAGTTTATAAAATTACATCATGCATATTTATGATTTTAGTGTAGATATGTAATAGAATAATATAAGAGAGAAAATCTTGCATTGTGATATAGCACGATGAAATGCGTATTAACAACTTCAGAACGTAAAATAAATCTTGTATGTTTCCTACATTAGGCACATTTTAGAGTGATGAAGGATTGATCATTGAAAAAAGGCTCAAATTTCAAAATTATAAAGCGAAATGAAGTTATTTTCAAATTCAGAATATAAAATAATATTGCTTATATAACAGATTATAGTACTGGTATATTGTAGAATGAGATAAGTGATAATATCTCTCATTGTATTATATTAGGTATTTTACAACTTCAGAATTTAAAATGCATTAAATAGTTTCATAAATTAAGCATATTTTAAAAGTATAATACATTGAATAATAATTTAGGCTCAAATTTAAAAACGAAAAGAAGTATTTTTAAACTAAACATAAAGTATTATATTGTCTACATCAGATTTTAGTGTATTTTATAATGATATAAGTAGAATATTATAGAATGATATAAGTGATAAATGATCGCATTGAAACATATGAATAATTTACAGCTTCAGAACTTGAAATATATTGAACATGTTTAATACTTTAAGCAACATAATTTTAGAATTATGATGGAATATTTATCGACTAAGACTGGAATTTCAAAATCAAAAAGTTGAAGGAAGTATTTTTTTTTCAAACTCAGCATATAAAATAATAATATTATGTCCATTCCATATTTTTTAAACGTATTTAAGGACGATACAATAATTTGTATAAGCAACAATTTCTAATATTTAAAAAAATTACTTTCAGTTTTGATTAATTTATATCTTCAGAACTTGAAATATATTGAACATTTTAATACTTTAAACACATTTTATAATTATGATGGAATAATTATCGACTAAAACTCAAATTTCAAAATGAGAAAGGTAAAAAGAAGTATTTTTTCTAATTCAGCATATAAAATAATATTATGTCCATTCCATATTTTTTAAACGTATTTAAGGACTAAACAATAATTCCTATAGGCCACAATTTCCAATATTTAAAAAAAAAATACTTTCATTTTTTAGTAACTTACAGCTTCAGAACTTGAAATACATTGAACTTGTTTAATACTTTAAGCACATTTTAGAAATATGATGGAATAATTATCGACTAAGACTCAAATTTCAAAATAAAAAAGTAACAAGTATTTTATTTTCAAACTCAGCATATAAAATGATAAGATATCCATTCCAAATTTTTAAACGTATTTAAGGACGATACAATAATTCCTATAGGCAACAATTTCTAATATTTAAAAAAAATTACTTTAATTTTTGTGTAATTTACAGCTTCAGAACTTGAAATACATTCAATATGTTTAATACTTTAAGCACATGATGGACTTATGATGAAATAACTACTGACTAAAATTTCAAAAGAAAGAAGTAAAATGAAGTATTTTTTTCAAACTCAGCATATAAAATAATATTATGTACATTCCATATTTTTTAAACGTATTTAAGAACAATACAATAATTCCTATAGGCAACAATTTCAAATATTTTTAAAAAATTACTTTCATTTTTGAGTAATTTACTGTTTCAGAACTTGAAATACATTGAATATGTTTTATAATTTAAGCAAATTTTAGAATTATGATGGAATAATTATGGACTAAGACTTAGTTTCAAACTGAAAATGCAAAAGGAAGTATTTTTTTCAAAATCAGCATATAAAATAATATCATGTAGATTCCACATCTCTTAAACGTATTTAAGGACGATACAATAATTCCTATAGGCAACAATTTCTAACATTTAAAAAAAAATGCTTTCATTTTTGAGGTTTTGTTTCCCCAGCATTGCATCGGATTATGCGAGTCTGTCTGGGAACCTTCAGCGCAGACAATATTTTTGTCCGATGCATAGCACATCATGTCCTGACAAGCTTTTGCCCATCCTAATTAAAGACGGGGCCTTTGATGTCTTATAATAGGCACACATTCGTAAGACGTCGTCCGCGTAAATAGAGATGAAAGAATGAAAAATAAAAAAAATCAGCCGCGAGAAAGCACGGAAGTGATATTTGAACCTTTTGTTTTTCTCGACGGAGAAGATCCTCTGGGATGAGGTTTACGGGAACAAGTTGACAATGCCTCCTCCTCCTCTGCTCTGGAATCGAGTGAGGATGATAACAGAATGATAAAAAAGAAAAAAAATAGAGCTGCACGTTTTTTTCTCGTTTAATCTCTCTCTCTCTCTCGTCTCATGACGCAACCAGACGAGAGAAAGAAAGCCATCTTGTTTCAGACAGTTTCGAAAACATGCAAAAAATGGTCTCATCCATGTGCCAGGTGGCAGAGGATTCTGAAAAGTGCTACACTGTTTCGATCACAGACTTCAAAAAAGTCGCGCAGGGAAGGATATATAGTAAGTAAAAAAAAAAATAAAGAAAATAAAGAAAAAAAAACCGACCAAAACTTTTTCACTGCGATTTCGATCCTGCGATTTCTGGGTGGGGTTGGAAACATGAACGAGCACTTTCCTGGAAGGTACTTACGAAACGGATTTCAAGGTATATGTCTATTTCAGTTAAAACATTCTTCTCGGAAAAACAGCCACCAAGTATATACTTCTGCGGAAAAGGACGTCAGAAGGGAGAAAAAACATATCTGAAAGCATAATAGTAACTTTGACCTTTAAATTTGATAGTACACCGAACAATTTTGCAGAAGGTTGGATTTGAATAACAATATTTAGAGAATATTTAAACGATTAATTTCTGAACCCGAAAATTATGCAAAAATTTTATTCAAATAAATAAAAAACGAATATTTTGAATCTGTAGAGATGAAACTTAGGTTTCATTAAAACGATGACTGACAGAAAGATGTAAGAATACAATTCATCTAACGCAAATCGTAAAATATTTGGAGGAAAATTTGATTTATTTTTGAGTAATAATATACATTAGAGTATAACATGGTTCTTTTTCTTCTATAAACAAAATTTGTTTATCCCATTCATTAAATTCGCGTGAAATGTGTAAAAAATCCTTTAAAAAACGTTTAATGTTGTTAAAAAGATTAATAAAATGAAAATTTAATTATTGGAAACCTGTAACAATTATTTTGGATAGTATAAGGTAATTAAAAATTCTGCAACATTTGGAAATTAGCTTTTTAAGGCTTATCTTAAGAACAAAATTAGTTTATGATAAAATTTTTTTAGATTCAATTTTATGTAATATTCGTCATTCAAAACTTAATGTTAACTATGTTCTGTGAATTTTGCTGCCAGAACATGGAATCGAACTTGCATGCTCTCCTCTTAGTATGGATGTTCTACCTGTCGAGCAATCCTGATTTTGCTAGTGAGACTTATTTTCCCTTTCAAACCACACATTATTTTTTTCCTTTATTCATTTCCAGAACTATGAAATAGCACATTTTCCATGACTATCAGATAGTACGAAGATAGATGTTTTTTTACTAAAATGGCTGATTCTAATTTCTTTCATTCGCACTTTGCAGGATATTTACTTTATAATCCTTCGCATAATTTTTCAGCGGTTAACCTTTTCCTTACGGGGTGGGATAGCATGTATCCCAAAATTACGGGCCCAAGAATGAATATATATATAAATATCAAAGATTTTCTCATGGGGCATGGCTCGTCGCGTTCCGTAACAAGGAGCCCTGCTGCACGTCTTGTTCAGGGGAGTGTTATGGTTAATAAGTTACCTGAACAACTGTTACGTTTATATAATTTAAAATTAAAAAAATATGCAAAATGTAAAGATAAAAGATGTCTTACGTGCCCTATGGCGAACAGTAGTCAAGTGGAGGTTGGTTCTGGCAATAGTAATCTATTTTATAAGTGTAAGGGATTAATTTACATTATAGAGTGTCAAGAATGTAATTTATGCTATATTGGGCAAACGGGGACTGAGTTTAATAAAAGGGTTAATTGCCATAGGTCTGCAATAAAAAATTTTAAAGACGAAACTTCTTTTGATTATGAACTTCTACACTTTCAAGTACATAACTTCGAGCAGGCTAAATTATATATTATTAATGAGATTAATGATTTAAATAAAAGGTTGGATTTTGAAAATTTATATATTTGTAAGCTTAAAACACTATTTCCGTACGGTTTAAACAGTAAACTTAACGGAGAAGGACCGGTGGATTTAGATAATAACTGCGTTTATAAAAAATTCATGGTTATTGATAGGTTTAATTATATACATTCTAATTATAGGGGTAAAAGAGGAAAAGGTAGCAATAGTTTAAAAACAAAATTGAAACTGGTTGATCTGCAACAAATATGTAAGTTAGTTATTGATTTTAAAAACATTAAAATAATTAAACATTTTTTGTTCAACCAAAAAAATTCTGGTTTAAGGTGGGTAATTTAACATCATTTATCTTCAATTAAATTTGTTTCAAGGTTTACAAAACTAATAATTTTAGATTTAATTAAATACAAGCTTAACCTGATTAATTTGAATGCTAAGAGGGGAAGGGATGTAGGGGTAGAGTACTGTACTATTAACTTCCTAGATAAAGATTTCGAGTATTTAAAACTACCTACTATTGTACATAATAATTCTAAATTATTACCAATCAAGGATTGTGGGAAAATCGCTATTGCTTTTAAATATCAAAAACGTTAAGGGACATAATCTGCAACTATAACTTTTATTGTCATAACTTAGGCAAAATTTCTAATTCTGATTGTAATTGTCATATTGAGGAGTTTAAAAACTTTGTAAATCCAACTTCGGGGCATATCGTAACAGGGGATCTTAATATTGTTAAAGATGTTAGGTTGAGGGAAGTTCTACGTAAGGGCTCAAAATTTAGGGTAAGAAATCAGGTAAATTTAAAGCAAATTATAAGTTCTATCACTAAAGATTTAGATTATTGTATAGTAAAATTAGCAAGGAAGTACAATTGGCCTATCGAAGGTTTTATGGAGTGAAAGGTGCATATTTTACAGGATATAAAACGGAATTATGAAGAGTATGGTATGGAGGACAAGAAGGGTTTTTTTCTAAACAAAGATCTATACAGTAAAATTAAAGGTTTAAAAAAAAAGTTTATTATTACGGTTGTTGATAAGGCTGCAAATAACTTCGGCTTTATGTGTAAAGATTATTTTAAGCAGTTAATTTCTAGGGAATACAACTCAAATAATACCTATCAAAATATTAACCTTACTAAAAAAGAAATAGATAATAGGATTTTAGCTTTTAGCAAAAAATTTAAGTTTAAGATTAATAGCATAAAATACCCTTACCTGTCTCCTACCATAAAATTTCATAAAGTACCTACTAAATTTAGGTTTGATACATGTAGTACAAATTGTTATAACACTTTGTTCAGTAAAAAGTTCTTTAGCTATTTAAAAATTATTCTAAATAAAATTAAGGTTACCGAAAATAGCTTTATTATAAATAATAACCAGGATGTTCTACTTTTTTTAAAAAGTAAGAATATAGTAGCATATACACGTTTGATTTTGAAAATCTGTTTACCAGTATTCCGCATGATAATTTAATGATTATCTGTTCAGAAATTTATGTTGCTTATCTAGATAGTACTTTAATCTTAAAATATGACTGGATTGATTTATGTAAATTTAATATTTTTGAAAACTACCTCTTTAATGGCTTATGTTTCTTTAAACAGATAAAGGGTATACGTATGGGAAATAGCTATTCTAGTGCATTTGCAAACCTATTCATACATTTTTACGAAACTAAATTTCTTAACTCAAATAATGTTACCGGATTTAGATATATTGATGACCTCATAATTTTTAACTGCAACGATTTGGAATTTCTTAATCAAATCTACCCAAAGGAACTAACTTTAAACCGGACTAACGATAATAATCTTTGTGCGACTTATCTGGATTTAAAAATTAAAATTCAAAATAGAGAAATATAAATAGGGATATATGATAAAATGTTAGAGTTTAACTTCGAGGTTATCATGTTTACCAATTTCCATAGCAACTTAAACTATAAAATTTATTTTAATATTTTTTACTCACAACTTTACAGAATAAAAAACATATGTAACAACGCTGGGGATTTTTCGGAGGCATGTAACATTTTCGAGGAAAACTTAAGTAAAACCCTAAATTTCCCTAAAAATTTCGGCAATTTAAAAGTTTAAAAAAAATGACATTTAGACTCAGGAATTTTTAAAGATGTTTAGAATCTAGTATTTATGTTTTCATTTGGGTAAGCTGTAATGGGGGGTGGCGCTGTAGTAATGTTACAATGACGTAAATTTTAGGATAGAATTGGCTGCTGTTTCGCCATGACCGTCACTTACGGAATTGGGGTGTGTATGCATCTTTTACTTTGCATTAGGATTATTTGTGTGCTTGCATGTACGGTGCGTTGATCCGATACTGCAAGTTGTGTTTGTCTTTTCATTTTCTTTTTGACTTATTGCTTCCTTGGGGGACTTGGGGCCTTGGGATGTCTTTTGGGCTTGCCTGCATCCTATTCAGAAAGTTACCCTTGAGGTAACTGATATGGTTAGGCTCCCTGATGACGAGACCTGTCGGTTACCTCTATATTGTTTTATGGTTCAGTTCCGGCACTTATACAGAACCTTGCCGTTGGTGCGTGGATGCCCAGAATGCTAGATTTCTGTTCGTTTTTTGTCTATATTCGTATTATTTTTATCTATCTCTGTTGGATTATTTATACACACACACACACACACATATATATATATGTATGTGTGTGTGTGTGTGTGTGTATATATATACATATATATATACATATATATATACATATATATATATATATATATATATATATATATATATATATATATATATATATATATATATATATATATATATATATATATATATATATATATATATATATATGAAATCTGGTAAAACATTCTAAGATTTAAAACTGAGAAAAATGAATTTTAAATAGTGTTTTCAATCTTAATGTTTAATTTACTCTTAAAAGAATAGATTCCGAGTAATTATCAGAATAATTACTCTAGAGTTCCCCATTTACACCAGACTATCTAAAACATGAAATTTTCGAGAGAGAAATCACAGCAGTAATACGTTAGTATAGTGAGATATAATTTACTATAATTTTTATAATAATAATTATTATAATATAATTTTTAATATAATTTAATATAATTTTTATAAGTAAAATTAGAATTTCACAGACTGTTCTACATTTTTTGTATTTTTTAAATTATAAAGAATTTGAAAAACTAATTATATAATCTGTTTCTTTGGAATATATATCAACATTTAATGAATTTATATTCACACATAAAAATTAATTTACTCCTGAGTTCGTAAATTTTCGTATGCACCTAGATGAGATTTAATTTTTCGAAGTGCACTGAAACTGGGCCAAATGAATATTTCCTTTGTAATTCTCTGAATAATTACCTAAGAGTACATAATTTATAATTCGATGTCTCTCAGATTTACAGCAGATGACAGTGATAGCTTATTCATATTTCAAAGGAAACATATTAGAACCTTGAATAAATATTAAAAAAAACCTAAATATCAGTAATTTGTCTGTTTAACAAGATATTATTTACATATGTGCAAATTAAATAAAAATCAATAAAAAGTTTCCTATAAGTTCTAGAACCTTCAGATAGTATTAATTGATTAAATATTCAAAAGATAAATACATCATTTAATTTTTTATTAGATTTTAAAGTATTACACCTAGTTTTTTTCTTCTTAGCTGTCAAAACTGAGTAGAAATTTAGCTTCATATACAGACAAGCATAAACATTTTCTTGAAAGTTTGTAAATTTTTTATTTGCAGCTGCTTGCTATTTTTATATATTTAATGCGTATGATCAAAACATACCTAGTATTAAGACTGCACACAAAGAAGTTTAAAACGTAGTTTTCGGTCTTTACGCATGCTTTTCAAAGAATAGCTTCTGCATTATACTTTCAAAGGATTACTTTTAAGGAATCCGTAACAAAAAATTCCCTCAAAAAGTACATTTTTATTTTCTCGCCTTTAAACATACTGTAGTGTTTCTAGCATCAAATAACTCAACCCTATGAGAGTCACATTGCGTGATAGAAGACGTTTATGCTATAGAGTATATGCACACCGTGCCGCGTATCTGTAATTTTATTTATCTCAGAAATTAAGATATCGTGATTTTCCGTATGTAAAAATGTATGAGAATATCAAACATTTTTGCAGGTAGGAAATTTTCCACAACTTTTGGTCACTATATTTTTATTTAACTGACTTCAGGATTTTTAATTTAGAATTTCTTAAAATATTTCCTTTGATAGAAAAATTACTATGAAAAATCTAAGATTCTTTCTCTTTAAAGTGATTTAAAATTTCATAAATTAAATTTTTTGAATCATAATTAGAAATTAGTTTATAAATTTTACATGCACATAAGTGAAAACTTTTTAAAAATAGATTCATTTGCCCAAGAAATGTGTCAAAAACAAAATATGCTCTAAATTTAGATTTTTTAATTTTTAAAACAAATTTCTAGTTTTTAAACTATAATTTTTTATGTTTTTAATCTATCCGAAATTCATTAATAATTCGAAGTTTCTCATAATTACGGCATATGAGAATATTGGCTCATTCACAGTCCAAAGAAATTATATGAAAGCTTTCAATCTCTATCAAAAACTCGACATTAGCAATGTGTCTACTTGGTAAAATAATAATGTGTATATATAAAAAAGTTCTGTAACTGACTGACTGACTGACTGACAGATCCCGCACAGACCAAAACCACTGGACCCAAAGAGCTGAAATTTTGCATGGTGATTCTTCTTATATTGTAGGGGTGCACTAAGAAAGATTTTTGAAAAATTCTTCTTAGATTTTTTTGAATTAAATTTTTAAGCTGTTTTTGTAGCATTTTTTAAAGTTTGCATTTAAAACTATAATCTGAGGGTTATAAAATTTATATCACGAGGAAGACCATAAAAATTCCTTTAAAATGAAATCATTTTCGAGTAATTATCTTTATTTTCTGATTTTGGGTGAATTTTTAAAGATTGATTTTTAGAATCTAATTTTTTAAATGCTGATCACGAGATTTCTTTTTCTTTGTGATACTTTAAATTAATTTTGCGTCGCGTGCATAACAGCGAAATAAATTGACAAAATTATTAAAATATTAATAAAATACAAAATTCAACCACTAGACTGATTTTTAAGAATTTAATTCAATTTGTATGCTTTATGGATATTAAATTAAACATATATATAAAACTGCAATTTTCCCTCAGAGTATGCTTCGCCATGACGTTAAATAAGTATCTAGGCCAAACTTTAAAATACGCTGGCGTAGATTTTAGAGAAAAACTGTTTCTACCACGGTCAGATTTACGTAGCTTGCTCACGCGTAAGTTCGTGGACAAGTCTGGTAACATTTGTTCCGCCCAATGAAGAAACAAAAAATATTGTCTATAAGGACAGTATTTGCCTCTAAAAAGCAATTTCATAAATTTTTCATTGTAATTATCCTAAAATGTACTGGATAGCGAAGCACGGGTATTCAGCTAGTACAAACATATGTAAAGCGAATAACTACCAAAAATTTCCGAAAACTTGTAGAACTTTCAAACAATACGTAATTCTCTATTTTTATCATGTTTTTATTAACTCGCTTTCTTGTTTGTGTGTTTGTCCAGTACAAATCTTGCAATCGATTTTTAACCAACTTCCCGACTAGCTAGACATTTGAAACTTTTAGAAAAGCTCAGAACACGATGACAATGTATTCTTTTAATACTTTTAGCCATCTTTAAGCAGCACTGAATTCATTTTCAGTTAATTTTGTTTTTGAAAATTTTCTTAAAATTGATCTCTTTATTACGCATTTGATCATTTTCTTTCAAGTTGATGGGATAATTCATGAAAACATTTTTTAAAAAGTATTTATTAATACATATAACTGTCAAGTTTATATGATTCAACAGAGAATTTAAAAACGTTGTACATAAAATGTTCTTTTTATCTTGTATTTATTTATTTATTCTCCTTTTGTAGTTTTGTCTATTTCCTTTTATTTTCTGTGTACCTTAAGGACTTGGTCTGCCGGTTTCTGATTTGGAAATTTATAAACAAAAAACAATATGAGTTTTAAAAAAATTCTGTGGCTTTAAAACACAGATCAAAATCGAGGCGAATTTTCCCCCAGCGATCGCGTATACAGGTGGATGCAAAAAGTTATGTACGTCTGAGTTCCGCGCTGGCATCTCTCCAGCTTCTCGGAATAATAAGTCTGGAGGTCTTGCTTCCCCGTTACACGTGTGCTCACAGACGGGAGCAAAGAGATCATCCCCCACCCCGCACAAGTGGATTTTATTTTTGTGAGCACCCCGTGTTGTGTCTGGGTCGTCACAGAACTCCTCTCCTTGTAAATGCACGCAATAAAAAAAGGTCCGATGTTTTTCTTCTCGTTGTCTCATAAAAATTTGAGAATCGGCGGTAAATTTTTGAGAAGGATCGCGAGGACAAAAACCTTACGCTCTGCAGAATACATGGGATTTTGTTTCAATGAATTTATTTTTATTCCAAGAGAATGACGAGCAATTTTCCATTGCCATTTCGTTCAGTAATATTTTTTGCATACTTAACGTATATTACTTAATATTTTACTTAATAAATTTTCTCTTACCTCAATTTTTTACTTAAGAAATATATATTAATATGAAGAGTATTCAATACTTTTATGAAATTAAAATAATTTGGAAATTTGCTGTACTGATTGAAAAACGTTAGGCCTTTTATTGGCTTATTATCTGCAAAATACATGGGATTTTGGTTCAAATAAATTTACTTTTAAATGAAGAGAGAAAAGAGATATTTTCCAGTGCCATTTCGTTCAGAAGTATTTTTGAAGATTTACTGTATATTACTATATTACCTTAATATTTTACTTAGTAAATTTTCTCTTATCTTAATATTTTACATAATAAATTTTCTCTTACCTTAATTTTTTACTTAAGAAATATTTATTAATATGAAAAATATTCAATACTTTCATAGAATTAAAATATATCACAAATTTTCTATACTGATTGAAAAACGTTAGGTTAATTGTTGGCTTATTATCTGCAGAATACATGGGATTTTGTTTCAATGAATTTATTTTTATTTCATGAGAGGGACGAGCTATTTTCCATTCCCATTTCGTTCAGAAATATTTTTTGAAGACTTGCCGTATATTACCTTAATATTTTACTTAATAAATTTTCTCTTACCTTAATTTTTTACTTAAGAAATTTATATTAATATAAAGAGTATTCAATACTTTTATAAAATTAAAATAGTTTGCAAATTTGCTGTACTGACTTAAAATAAATAGGCTTATTATTCAGCGTTTACTACAGCTATTTTGTTAAAACATTTAGGCAGAACTTAAAATGAATAATGTGTTTTTCTTAAGATACTTTATTCTAATATTAAGATCTTAACCTTATCAGGAAAATTTTTGTTTCTAACATTTGCAGCAGCGACTTAAAAGTTTCATTTTATTATTCAAAATCTGTATTTAGTTGTTTTTTCAAAACCCTTATATAGAAATCTAGATGAATGGAATGCTACTCGATTGACACTTAGTTTTACAACAGTTTAGTCTTCCAATAATAAAATTAAACATCTTTTAGAGATTATTAATAGTTCCAGTGACATAATGAATAATTTTTTATCTGATTATCCGCTAGTTTTGTGAATTTATCGCAAATCTGTGTTAAACTCAAATTTAATCAAGTATGTTTCCTATGACTCTTGATACTAAATATGAGTTTTCTAGAACTCAAATGCCGGAAGATGGCCGAATGGCTAGGACGCTGGCTTTCTGTGGGTTCGAATCCCACTCTTGGCATGGACGTTTGTAGCCGTTCGGAATCGGCTTTAAGAAGTAGGTCCCGGTCTAATTAGCCCTCGTGTTTAAAAAAAATGACCATAGCGCTCCAAACCAAACCTAGAACTCAAATTTAGTATTAAGTTTTAACACTTGCTAAAATTTTTTAAGTTTCACAGATTTAAAACAATTAATTAAAATATTAAACCTTTTATTCAACAGACATACACATACATACATGTATATGTATGTGTACATATACATGTATGTACACATATATATATATGTGTATGTACATGTATGTACACATATATATACATGTATGTACACATATATATATATATATATATATATATATATATATTCTTTTTAATATATTCACTCCACAGAAAAATGCTAAAAGAATAAAAATCCGATATATTTTCTGTTATAATCTTAGATATCCTTCATTTTACATTTATAAGTTTAAAATTCCAGAAAACGTCCAGAAAGTTAATGGTACAGAAAATCTGAGTAATAAATATTGAATTTTTCTAATTTGAATATACTTACTGGTACCAACGTAAGAAAACGAATCAGATGGTGCCATGAACATAAAAACTGGAGTTCAAAGGATTGACAACGTGTCACCTAGTCGGATGAATCGAGCTTCACATTGTTTCTTACCACTAGCAGAGAATATGTTTGGCGAATACCCTCCGAAGCATACAGTCCCACCTGCTTGGTGCCAATTGACATGCGTGACGGTGGACCTCTAATGTTGTGAGGCACTATTTCTCGGCACTCCCCGGGACCCTTAATTGTCTTTCATTGTTTTGGGGAAGTCTACGAAACCATGCTGGCGGATCACATGCATACCATGTTCCGACGAAGATAACGCACCCGGGCATAGCGCGAGATATGTCACACGTGGTTTGAAGAGCATCAGGAAGATGTAAAGTATCTATCCTTGCCACCTAAACTGCCTAACATTAACGCCACTAAATATTTATAGGAACATTTGGAGAGGAACGTTATCCCTCTTCAATAACGTTGGAACAGTTAGGACATACGTTGCAGGGTGAATGGTACCAAAGCCGCATATCTTTCGTGCAAGTCTTATATCTTACCATACCACGCCAAATTCATGGATTTTTGATAGCCATTTAATTTAAAAAAATATAAGAAGAATTTTTCAAAAATCTTTCTTAGTGCACCCCTACACTATAAGAAGAATCGCCATGCAAAATTTCAGCCCTTTAGGTCCAGCGGTTTGGTCTGTGCGTTGTATGTCAGTCAGTTAGTCAGTCAGTCAGTCAGTTACGGAACTGTTTTTTATATACATAGATAAGAGATTAAGTATATAAGAGAAGATTAGACATAGGTATACAAAAATGACTCATATTACAGCTTTGACTATAACTCTCTCTGAAATTAATAATATGGCACGAGTTAGTACGTTGTGTTATTTGTAATATCGTCCATTTTAAACTGCGATGTAGAAAGTTATCCAAGGAAGATTTTGTCTTCTTGCGAAAAGTATTAAAATTCTGTTCATTCTGAAAATGAAATTGGGGTTGAAATCTAAGAATTATTTTCAATTTTTGGGTCTGAAAAATATCCCAATGAGAGTTATTTGAAACCGTATGACTTATATAAAGAATGGAATCTATGTAAAACTAACTCACTGCGGGATCTTGAGACTCACACAGCCCTAAAAAGTTGGGGGAGGGTAAGCCCTTCTTCAATTCCCGACAAACCTAGAGGTGATGAAGTTGCGGCCTTTCGTTTATCTATGGGCCATGATTGTCTCTCTGCTCACCTACAACGTATAGGTCTTTCCACCACGCCTTTTTGTCCACTTTGTGATACTGGAGAAGAGATGGGCTGGGACCACATGCTTCGATGTGGGGCTCTCTGCGGACACACTGTGTTCTCAAGGCATTGGGAAGCAAGAGAACTTTTAAGGCAATGACTTCGGTCTTATACACTGTTTTCAGTTTCGCCATCTCATGTACATGTTTATATCTTTGTACTGTTGTTTTATATTTTTATATGTATTTGTATTTTGCCTTGCCATTGGAAATTAAAAAAATATAAAGAATGGTGTTTTGGGATGGATAAAAATTATATCATTTGGCAGCACAAGACACTTATGGAGTTGAATTGCTATTTAGAGGTAAGAATTCCAGAAACCAATATGTTAAGATTTTACAAACAGACAAATGGTGAGTGGAATTCTCCCCATGATGGTCGGTACAATAGCATACGCGTTGTATGATGCTGTATATGGTACCCGTTCTTACCTTTCGCGGTATCTCAGCTGGAGCGACTGCGTTAAGTTGTCGTTCTCAATGTCAGCAAAACTTGTGTTGGACAGCGAGGAGGAAGACATGTTTGCTATTGCTTCTTCTGGTAGAGACGAATTGAGAATTCTCACGAAAGGCGAAGGCGATTGCCTGATGGCGTGAGGTAAGGCATTTAGCGATTCTGCATCGATGGGATTTGTCGACACGCTAGCTAGCTGGACGGCACAGAACATCAAACATGCTATGACGAGCTTTGGATTGCTCATTTTGATTATGATATAGTTCTATCTGTAAAATGAAATGGCAGATGACTTTCTGCTTTCTGAAATGATGCCACAGCACAGAATGAGGTAGAAAAACCAGATTATCAGGAAAATACCTAAAATAGAGAAAAATATGTGTAAATCGGAGGTACATGATAAAAAATAGATTTCTTTTCAATCATTATATTATTCATATTTTTATTATTGTAATGTAAAATACAACCTACAGTTTTTCTTCGTGAAATGTGTACAATGTTTCCTGCTATTAATAATCAATAGCCATATAATAACGATCGTTATATATACAGTGAAATTTCTCGATGGCAGCCAGTAATGGTTCCGAATAAAGTGGCCATTTTAAGGGGTGACTCTAGAAAAGAGGTTTCTCTCATAACATTGGCCTTAGGGAGTCTTGAACCGGTTCGGAATAAAATCTGGCAGTTTAGAGGGGGGGGGGGGCGTCGAAAAGGTGTGGCCGGATATAGAAGTTTTACTATATATATATATATATATATATATATATATATATATATATATATATATATATATATATATATATATATATATATATATATATATATATATATACATATATAATGTTATTCATCCATGCACAATTGTGTAATTTGCAAATGACTGCATCCTATATTACTGTTTATACGTCATCTCGAGAGAATTAAATCTATTCTATGTGTTTAAGGTATCTTTGATAACCTTATATATATTGAAAAGCTTTTTTTTCTATACGATTATTTTTTGACTTTTTGTTTTAAAATTCAGAAATGAGTGAATTTTGTGTAGAACATTAATGTTCAACTCATGAAAATATAGCAGATACAAACTAAATAAATGAAAAGTTAAGTATAAAAAAGTAACTTTTCTTTAATGGAGTAAGCCACTTCTGCATGAGGATTATCCTTTGCTGGGAAGCATTACTTTCATTAATAACTGATTAAGAAATGCAATGAAAACTAACAATTTCAAACTGCCAAATGCTTAAGTTACAGAAATTTTTTTTTTCCAAAATGAAAATTCTATAACGGCAATACAGAAAATGTATCAATTATTAAAAAATAAAATTTCATCTCCAAGAGAACTTTGTAAATAACCCGTGAAGTAACAGGAACTTGATATTTAAAAAATGATAAGGGTATTAAAGCAAGAAAAATTTCTTTCAAACCTTATATTTGTTGAAACAAGCTTTCATTCTTAAAATAGACGCTTAGAGACATCTGAACTCTTATCACAGTGTGATGACAGAAAGTGTTCACATATTTAAAGAGCGGATTAAAGTTTTGATTCTGTAGAAGGTTTCAGCTGTTATACACAATTTTAATTTTATTGGACATACATAAATAAGATTCTTACTGTTCCCTATCCGTTTAAATAATGCCTTTCGTAATATAAGAATTACTATGTGAAATCGATTTCATTTCAGATTCAAAAAGTTTCTTTTTCATAAAGTTTTTCGAATCGTCCAAATTTAAATAACGGTGCAGATTAATTAAATCTCAGTTTAACTCCGAATTCATAGATAAAAAAAATAATAGATCCTTAAAAAGTTCACGATCTCTAATACATGCAATCATTCTGTTTAATATTGATAAAACTTCTAAAAGAAAGGGAATAGAGAAAAGCATCTTTGCAATTCTTCTAAAAGACATAGGTGAAGTATTTGAACTTTCGATTGGGTGAAAATCTTTTACCTTCAACTTTTCCTGAAATTGTAGTTTTCTTATTTTCTTTTATTACTTAAAAGAGATATTTCGTATCCACAGTTAGATTTAACCTTCTAACCATAACTTAAATTTTATTGAACTTACATAATTCAGAAGGATACTATATTTCCCACTTAATATCTGCAGTAATATAAGAGTTATAAAAGAAGATGTGCTATCTCTGTGAACTTTTTTCCGCATATTAAACATTTTCCTACTTAAAAGTTTTGTAATTATCCAAATTTAAATATCGAATCTGAGTAATTAGACCTCACACGGACTTAGATTTTATTTATCTGGAATATTATATGATAATTGAATTTACAATACTGCATTATTGCTTTAGATAAATTTAACAAATATAAAAATTATATCTCTTAAGTAATAAAAGAAAATAAGAAATCTACAATTTCAGGAAAAGTTGAAGAAAAGAGATTTTCTTCCAATCGAATGTTCAAATACTTGAGCGATATTTTTTAGAAGAATTGGAAAGATGTTTTTCTATTCCCTTTCTTTTAGAAGTTTTTCAATATTGAACAGATAGATGGCAGGTATTAGATATCGTGAACTTTTAAAGGATCTAGTACTTTTTTTATCTATTCTTAATTTGAAAATTTCTTATTTGAAATAACACTTAGAGGCAAATTTTTAGCCTATAAAGGCAAGCTAAAATGTTACCTTTACGTACAACGTGTAAAATATATTTCTATAACATTGAAATTGTCTATGACACCAGATGCTTGATATTTTCCTCGAATAATATGACTGTCTGAGAAACTTCTTTAATATATATGCATTTTAAGTGAACTTAACGTTACTAAAATACAACTTTTATCCTACAATTTGTTGAATTTTGAACTTTACGTTAAATTGTATGACATCAAATTACAGTTGTACTCAAAAAAATAATTTGGTCTGAGTTTGTTCTGTCATATATCGTTATCACTGATAAAGCCTTTTATTTGAATTGAGATAATGTCTTTACAGTTAGACGGGTTTTAGTTTCTACCTGAAACTTGAATTTCTGGTACTCTAAGACAGAAGAGTGACAAATGCTGTAGATACACCATTTCGTAAGTTGAAACCTAGTGCTTTAAAAAAAAAATTGTATGAAATAATACTCGAATAATATCTCAAAATATCATAGGTTATGTTGATTAAGGTTCTTAGCATAATAACAACACTTTTAATTAGATATTTATTTCTATTTTAGGTATTTCTTTACTTAGAAAATTAGAAGTATATTTATTTATTTTTTTTTTTAACAAACGTGGATGTCAGTTGAAAGACGATGCAATTATCAGAAAATTGGGGTAGATTGAATTATTTTGTCCTAATTCATAAATGCCTGTTTGTAATAAGTCTAACACAAAACAAATAATTTTTCACAATGAAACTAACCACCTATTTTCTATAATAAAATCAAAGCATTAAAATTTTGAAATTTCTTTCAGAACTTTATCAAAACGTTGGCCTAATTATGAATGTAATTTGAAAGAGAGACACTGGATTTTATATGAGAGTTTTTGCCTTATTATTAAATCTTTTAATATATACTCAAATTTTTAATTCCAAAAACTTGAAAATACTTAAAACGTGTTGAGGAAACTTCATACCAATTAAAGCAAAACATCTTTAAAGTATAAAAGAATATAATGCACTATATATGAATACTATTAATCAATAGCCAAAACAAATTGCACGTTTATTACTTTTCTAGTGATTTTTAATAAAATGCGTAGTGTAAACTATGTATAAGCTAAATTAAACTATGTAAATTTATTGTTGTTTCGCACAAAGTTATACATATTGCCTTCTAAAGAATCCTTTCCTTTTAATGTGTTTAACTGCTGAATTTTTTTAATTTGACTTAGTTTTTATGTTACATATATATATATATATATATATATATATATATAATTTAATAATTTCCCTAATTACTAAAACTTATATTTACAAAATCGCCTGAAAATTATTTATGCTTAATTCAAGAAGAAGATAACATACAGTTTATTTAATTGCCCCGAAATTTTATCTCAATTTTAGAAATACATTGTAACTGAAAATAAATGAATATCTTAAATTTGATAATGTAACTTCAATACTTTTATAAATTAAACAATTTGTTCATAACATTGATCGACTGGATATACGGAAGAATTACGTAGCAATATCTAAAGTTTAACACTTAGACATTAAAACCAATTCCACTGAAAATACCTCTGTTTGAAATGATTCCAGACGCTGACTTACAGAATGCCACATTCAAAGTGAAGTAAGAAGACAAATTTCATATCTCCTGCGTAAACTTATTTTAAGCATGAATATTCACTCAAACTTAAAAAATTTTCAAATCCATAGATATATTAATAACTGAAAATTTTTTAATTAAATCTATACAAATAAAATTGCTGTAAAATAAGCTTCTCAAACCTTTTAAACCTCATTTCATAATTATCCACTGTATTTCACAAAAACATTCAGGTGTATATAGTAGTTTTTATATTGTATACAGAATTTTTTAATGTAAAGAATGCTTTTAATGCACAAAAAAATTTATTATTGACTTGTAAGATTTTTTCTGTTGCCAAATATGAAACATTATATTTGATAGCTTTTTACATTAAAATATATTTCTGAAGCATTCAGAGTCGTACATGTACATAAATTCTTATACGTGCCTATAATAAACTAATAATTAGGTCTGTGTCAATTTACCATACTAATGTGATCATAGGTTTAACCTCATACTGTATTATAATTATAAAAATTTGTTAAAAACCAATTGTTAAAAACCTAAGCTTTCCCCCCCCCCCCCCCCCCCCAAAATATAACATGAAAATATAAATAATATACCTCCAGAATCTAAATCAATTTTTAGTTCAGTTATGACGGAGTATTTCTAAAAATCCTCTTTAGATGGTTTCGAAATTATTTAAGCAGCTGGATACGCACCGTTATAAAATTACTGTCAAATATCAGAAATTTCGTCACAAGACGAAAACTTCTTTTTAAATAGCGAGATTTTATCTCCGATTCTCATAATAATAATAATGTGCTCAATACGAAACTATAGAAACATAATTATAAACAATCGATGACGTATAGAGCGCTATCCAATGAAATTATCTGAACAGCATGGAAACGCCGCATTTAAGGCTCGCAAGACTCACCCGCTATTGCAACAGATCCTCAGCGAAAGATGAGGTTCTCCCGACTTCCCTGATGAGACGTGAAGTATGAGGGTCTCTTCGAAGATGTTATACTTCATATACTGAACGGATGCAAAGAGGGCGTGACTTAAGTTTGTTTGACCCCTCCTCTTTATGCGCCCGTCAGAAGCGCAGAAACACAATAAACTAAGAAGTCTGAAATAACATTGATAAAAAGTGTTTTTAAGCTGGCGGTGAATATTTACTATAAGAGATTAAAAGTGCAGAAAGCTTCTGTTTTCTGAGATTTTGATTGTGATTATCAATGATATCATCATCTTTTATAAGTATCGAAATTTGTTTTCTTGCCTTTGGAGATAAATTTATTGGAAGGCCTAAAAATACCTTTCCAATTATTGCACGTTAAATAAAAAATATTTTCGTAAGCTTAATGAAGTCAAATTGTCTACATAAACAAATTTATGACTCAATCTCTTATAAGAATTGAAATTTGTTTTCTTGCCTTTGGAGATGCGTTTATTGGAAGGCCTAAAAAATACTTTTCCAAGTATTGCGTGTCGAATAAAAAATATTTTCGTAAGCTTAATGAAGACTAATTGTCTAGATAAACAAATTTATCACTTAATCTCTTATAAGAATTGGAATTTTTTTTTGCCTTTGGAGATACATTTATTGGAAGGCCTAAAAATACCTTTCCAAGTATTGCACGTTGAATAAAAAATATTTTCGTAAGCTTAATGAAGACTAATTGTCTAGATAAACAAATGTATCACTTAATGTATTTAAATCAGATAAACTGGGATAGATTCGCATAAATTTACGAACAAGAGTATAACAAATTAATAAAAATGTAAAATAAATTTATTGTTATAAAAATGGAGAAAAAGTTATGTTCTTTATAAATCGTTGGAATTGAATCTTTGAATAAACACTTTTATCGTCTTTAGAAATATTTTTTGAGTGTTATTATAAAATTTTTTTTCTTGCTTTGAGGATACATTTATTGGAAGGCCTAAAATTTTCGTTCCAAGTATTGCACGTTGAATAAAAAATATTTTCATAAGCTTAATGAAGACTAATTGTCTAGATAAGATAAACAAATTTATCACTTGATTAATTTAAATCAGATAAACTGTGATAGATTCGTTTAAATTTATGAACAAAAATATAAAAAAAGATATAATAATAAAATTTATTGTTATAAAAATAGGGAAAAGTTTTGTTCTTTATAAATCTTTGGAATTAACTCTTTTATTGTCTTTAGAAATATGTTTTGAGTGTTATTACCAAATTTGTTTTCTTGCTTTGAGGATACATTTATTGGAAGGCCTAAAATTTTCGTTCCAAGTATTGCACGTTGAATAAAAAAATATTTTCGTAAGCTTCACGAAGATTAAATGTCTAGGTAAGCAAATTTATCACTTGATTTTTTTAATCAGTTAAACTGAGATAGATTCGCATAAATTTATGAACAAAAGCTTAAAAAATTTAATATAGATATAATAATAAAATTTAATGTTATAAAAATAGAGAAAAAGTTATGTTCTTGATAAATCATAAAAGAGACATTAAATCTTGGAATTAACTCTTTTATCGTCTTTAGAAATATTTTTTGAGTGTTATTATCAAATTTGTTTTCTTGCTTTGGGGATAAATTTACTGGAATATTTGAAGATACCTTTTCGAGTACTGCAGGTTGAATTAAAAAATATTTTCGTAAGCTTAATGAAGATTAATTGTGTAGATAAACAAATTTATCGCTTAACTTATTTAAATCAGATAAAATGGGATAGACTCGTATAACAAAAGTATAAAAATATTTGGAATTAACTCATAATATATATATATATATATATATATATATATATATATATATATATATATATATATATATAAATATAAAATATATATATATAATATATATATATATATATATATATATATATATATATATATTTATTTATTTATTTATTTATTTATTTATTTATATATACATATGTTTACATACAGAGATAGATAGTAAAAGATAAGGCATACATATAAGCCTTAAAAGTATATCACTTCTTGTCAACAGCAGTTATAATTTCCTTTTGAATAACTAAATGGAACAATTTAAAAATAATTATACTACATAAAATTTGAAAATATACTATTAAAATTATAAAATATTAAACTATTAAATGATAGCATAAAATTTTATTTTATTTGACTTTTTTTATTATACCATATGAAATTCTAAATATCCATTGGATATCATTTATTCGTCTCTAGGATATGTACTTGTTTTCAGCAGTAACTAAATTTCTTGATTTTTCTTAACTTCAGTTATATTTTACAAAGACCTGGCCAGGATGTTTTTCGTAGCTGGGTGAAGATAAAAATATCATTTCGCCTGAATAAGTGGTTTTACATTGGGTTATCTGAGAGCATGACCGAATGCAACAAGTGCTTACATAGAAGTTCGAAATTGCAACTTTGGAAAATGTGCGGAGTGACTTTCGACATGACTTTCGAAGAAATGGTTGGTAATCTTAAACGAAGTAACAGAATAGGCAAAAGTGTCAGAGAACAGTAAAGAAGAAATAATGGAAATCAGCCTATTTCTGCATCATCCAAATTTAAACTATGAACATGCAGATTTTAATTTTGTAAAATCCTATTAAGAAAGATTTGAATTTGTGCTTAAAAAGGACACTTATAAGACGGAACAAGGGAATTTTCCCAATGTGGTTCCAGAAAACGGGAACTAATAAAGAAAACAAATATTTTAAATAAATCACAAAATCTTGGAATATGTAATGGAACACCACCTGAGGAAATAGGTCTCGTATCCGAAGATAGTTATCCAGTGCTATCCACACACATATATTCAACAGCCGTCAATATAGATTAAGCAATTTTATTAGAATTTTATAAATTATTATTAGAATTTTATTAGTATTATTTTTTGTTTTGTTTTAGGAGAGCCAATAAAAGACAAGTTTAAATCTTTTCAAACATTACTTTTGTCAATATATTAAATTTAATCTCTATTTGGTTGAGACCGCTACGGTCATCGTTTTGCTACACGAGGGAATTAGAACTACTCAAAAACGATTCCGAAACGGCCAAACATCCATGCAAACAATGGGACTCGAATCCGTAGACTCTGGTACAGAATACCAGCGCCCTAGTCATTTGACCAACATCCGGCTATATTATGTACTTGAAATTATATGTATTTTAGTCCTACTAAATATCAAGTAAGCCGCAACAATTCTTATGCAAAATGCCTTTCGTACAAGTGTTTACAGTATTAAGAAAAATACTTCCTGTGCGAATTTAAGCAAAATTAATGTATGTAATACGTTCGAAAATTCAGTAAATTAGAACATTTTGAATTAAAATATAGTACGCTTTATGAGCATCAAGTTTTAATTTCCTTTTTTCTTACCCTTTTATGAACAGCTAGGGGTATAGTTTTTGGAAGGGTCTGTGGTTTTAATCCAGCTGTGCGGATCTGTGTTTGTAATCATTTGGAATCGATCTTTAAGCAGTAGATTCCATTTCATTTATTTCTCTTGTTGTAAAATATCCCTATATCACTACAAACTGACTCTAAAAACCATTTTATATCAAATTAATTTTATATCCAACCATTTTATATCAAATTAATGATTTTTTTTCTACTCCCGAAGAGAACTTACGATTGATGCTCCACTGTACATGTCAATTATAACCAAGATATATTTTGTTTAAAGAGAGAAAAATACAGAAAATTTTCTTTCCTGTGAAAACAATTTTCAAGAAAATTAAGTTGTAACCTTTTAAAACAAGAACGTCTGTTATTTATAATTCACAAACAGCTTCTGTTAATAACTTCATTCAACCCCCCTCCCCCCCCCCAAAAAAAAAAAAATATATATATATATATATATATATATATATATATATATATATATATATATATATATATATATATATATATATATATATACACTGCTGGCCACTGTAAATGCAACACCCTGAAGGAAACATGCAAATAACATGAAATTTACAACATGCATTAGCGTAGGTGAGATATGCAAATGATTAGAATTTCAGCACAGACGCACATCACGCGCGCCTGTGGCGCCACTTCAAAGCGCTATTTAAGGCTTGGAGATTTCGACGATTTCAAGTTCGGCAATTGTGTTTTCCTTGTGGTTTTTTCAAAAAACGATCAATTTTGCCTCGTCGAAAACAGCGATCATCTTTTGATCAAGTATCCCTGTTCGACAGAGAAAGGATAGTGGCCTACCGAGATTGTGAATTATCTTTCAGGGAAATCGGTAGTCGTGTTGGACGAAACCAAACAACTGTAATGCGGATATGTGATCGTTGGATGCAGGAGGGTACGACGGACCGGCGTGTTCGATCGCATCCACCTCAGTGCACCACTTCACGTGATGACAGGCAAATTGTGCGCATGGCAGTGACGGATCGCTCAGTCACATCACGAACCATAGCACAGCACATGCAGTCTCTAACGCATCATCCAGTGTCTACGCGTACCATTCGACGCCGTTTACAGCAGAGTGGTCTGTCCGCAAGACGTCCATTGATTTGTCTACCCTTGACGCAGAACCACAGACGTCTCTGCCGCCAATGGTGCGATGACAGAAGGATGTGGACGGCAGAATGGAATGAAATTGTCTTTACTGACGAGTCACGCTTCTGTCTGCAACACCACGATGGTCGCATTCGAGTCTGGAGACACCGTGAAGAGAGGATGCTGAACAGCTGCGTTATGCACCACCGCACTGGTCCTGCACCGGGTATTATGGTATGGGGCGGTATTGGATATCACTCTCGCACACCTCTAGTACGCATTGCCGGTACTTTAAACAGCCAGCGCTACATCTCCGAGGTGTTGGAGCCAGTTGTCCTTCCTTACCTTCAGGGCTTGCCCACAGCCATATTTCAACAGGATAATGCGCGACCACACGTGGCACGCATTGTCCAACGGTTCTTCGTCAATCGCCAGATTGAATTGCTTCCCTGGCAGCCTCGCTCTCCGGATCTTTCGCCGATAGAAAACATGTGGTCCATGGTTGCTCTACGATTGACCCAGATTCCATCCCCAGCTACTACAGCAGATCAACTTTGGCAACGTGTGGAAGCTGCTTGGTCTGCTGTACCCCAAGAACTCATCCAAAGTCTCTTTGGATCAATGCCGAGGCGTGTGGCAGCGGTGATCTCCAACAATGGTGGTTACACTGGCTACTGATTTTGGCAGGAACCACACTTCACAGAAGTCTATAAATTTAATCATTTGATACTTGGTCAACATGTTATTTACAAAATAAATTTTGTTGTGATATCTCTTGTCTTTCTTGGTGTTGCAAAATTGGGTGGCCAGCAGTGTATATATATATATATATATATATATATATATATATATATACAGAAGCTGTTCACACATTTTTTAGACGATGCATATTGTATTCACAAAACTAAATTACATAGAATTCTTGTGTTTTAAATATTCTATTTGACATCCCTTATTCTGAACTATCTTTCTACACCGCAATTTCTAGAATAATAATGCCTTTTGAAGTGTCAGCAGAGGTATTCTATCCCATTCCTCCTGAATAGCTTTTCAGAGTCCTGTAACGGTTTTGGGACGACGTTTGGATAATGCAGATTTTAAAAGTCTGAAAGCACAAAAATCCATAGGTGATACATCGGGAGATTTAGTAGGGATATCACTGAAGGGTATGGTCTTGATACCAGTTTTTTGTTCTATTTCTTTTAGGAAATTTACAGTGGATTTTGATGTGTGACTGATAGCTTTGTCCTGATGGAGCCTCACAGATTGATGGCACTGTGGGTAAAGCGATGGTATTTCATTCAGAAAAATTGTCGATAAAATATGTTCCTGATAGTATTTGGAGTTAATCTTGACATTTTTTTCCACTCTCTTTGTTTTTAACTTGTCATTATAAGAAAAACCAGCAACAATCATGAATTCCTTAGAAAAACTTTCTTTCGATTCTTTGAACCACGAAATAAAATTTTTTTTCTCCCCTTTTATGATAATAAATGGCTCTTTTTTTGTTGCAATCATTTAAATACACCCGTGATTCATCTATTGTGACAATTGTTTTCCATTTTTCTTTGGATAAGTGTTTCTTATATAGAATTCTGCAACGTGTCCTGCGTTCAGCGATATGATTTGGAAGAAGACGATGCACATTGCGTTTTTTCGCTTTCTTAAGATTTAAATCAACGTTTATTATTTTGTTTTCAGTGGACACCGAGAATTTTAATGATTTTGCAACTGTCCTTTGACTAGGGGGAATTTCTTTTAACATTAAACAACGTACCTTTGCAATAGTCGAAGATGTTCGTTTTTTCCTTGGATACTTGTTTGGAATTTTTGTCCCACTTGAGGCTCCAATTTGACTTTTTTTCCTTTCTTTTTGACTATATTACCTATCGACGCTTTAGATATCACAAAACCATGACTCTCACATCGTTTTTGGATAACGGAGTATGCATATTTCTCTTCGGAAAGAGCATAAATGTAGCCTTCGAACCACTGTTTTGTTAAAAACGCCATTTTGAATAAAAACAAAACTTTCAAGCCGCAGACGATAATTTTGACTTTTAAAAACATAGTACAATTGCAATTATTTCTTTTGCAGCAAACGAGTTTTTACTACCGCTTTCCAAAATCGTCTAAAAATGTGCGAACAGCCTCTGTATATACATATATATATATATATATATATAATATTTTATGTGATTTTGAAGATAAATACATTCGTGCAATATCGCCTAGAAAATTTTAAAATTAAGCATCATTGAAAACATGAATTACAAACAAAAAATGAATGAAATTCAATGAAATAAGTTGAAATTTAGGTAAGAAACAGTTTCATATGTTTGTTTGCCATATAAATTTTTCATAAGTTTGTTAAGATTTCACGATGCAATAATTTTGAATATGATTTTTCATTGACCACTTTAAACACATCTTTGACGTTATTCACAATAATATGTTATTTTCCAAATCCTCTCAAATACCGTATAAATAGAGTGTGACTGAACGCGCCACATATAACCCTGATATAAGAATTCAGATTCTAATGAAAGAAATTAGATTCTGTATTTTAGATCCTGCTGTATAAAGAATGTATCTGCTGTTATTTAATAGAAATGATTAAATGGCAAATTTGCTAAAAAACTATCTAGATTAAGTGTTCAAACAGTGAAAACTCAAAATTTTACATTCTTATTCAATTTTACAAAACTTTAAATTTTACATTCGGCAAAACAGCAGCATAAGTTGAAAAAAAATGCTTCGGCTTTTTTTCTTCTTCTAGAGGTGGACATTTTCTTTACAGGAAGCAGATTTGAATTCTCTAAGTCATGTATGAAGTTGATATATTGAAATATTTTTATAGGAAAAATCATTATTATTGCATGAACTAACCTCTTCCGAGTTCTACAGTCTTATAGTATTTTTATATGCATACTATATGGCCAAAGTTTAAATTTTTGCTCTGGGTTTTAATTTTGTGTTTCACATTAAATTAAAACTCTCTGCTTAGTATACTGTCAAATGGTTTAGAAACAGTGGTTCTTAACCTTTTTAATAGTCAACACCCCCTTGAATCTGAAAATCAGCTCTTGCACCCCCTTCAAAAATGTGTATCTATTTTTTATTTCGGAAAAGACATTTATTGCATAAAAAATAATGCATTTACAATACATACTATATTACTACATATAAAACAATATCTACATTTTTAATGGCTACATTGTTGTTGTTTGTTCATAATTATCGTTTTGAAACGAGGCTCTTTTTTTTGAAAGAGACACACGTAATTCATCAGATGCATTTCAGCGATTTCTGGCTTTTGTTTTGATGCGCAAAAGGACTGAAAAACGCATTTCACAAAGATAAGTGGTGGCAAATGGTAAAAGTGTCTCTAATGCCGCTTTTGCCAAATCTGGATATAAAGTTCTAACTGCGTGCACCAGAACTGTTCTAAGACCAGTTTTTCAAATTCTATTTCAATTCGTGCATTAGCTCGTGTTGTAATAAGATCGTCTTTTAATAAAACGTTGTCGTCCATTGAATTTAGGTAAAACAAAAATGGATCAAGTATCCATCTATTAATTTTGCTTATATTCCCAGTGGAAAAGTATCCATCCAATGAATCTTTCAATTGGTAATTTTCCTTAAAAATTCAGAACCTTCTCTCTCACCCCTATAAATGCTCTCTCGCACCCTCAGGGGTGCCGGCACTCCCGGTTGGGAACCACTGGTTTAGAAGGTAGTTACAAAATCCCTAAATTTTTGCCTAGTTCCATTTCAGAGCAGTTTGTTTCATTGGCTTGTAACAACCACTTTTTATCAGGCCAGTTAAGATTTATAACTGACTAGCTGAATACCCGTGCTTCGCTACGGAGTACATTCAAATTAAATCCAACGGTCAATGTATGCAATTAATGCCAAAAAAAATATATATATATATTTATAAAAAAATCGTAACGGATATTTTTATAGACAAAATAATGTAGAAGAAAATATTCAAATTAAATCTAATAGAACATACTAAAGAATATAGTACAGTTAATATACTAGAGTTTGAATAACATTTCTTTTAATGTATTTTAATATTTTTTTGGGATAATGTCCAATCGTCTGCAGCATTAGCAAGAAAAAAAATTGTTTTTTGTCTATTTCCTTGTTATGCACGTGACGCAAAATTAGCTTAAAGTATAGCAAAAAGAAAAAAACCACGGGATAAACATTTAATAAATTAAATTTTAGAAATTAATCTTTAAAAATTCACCAAAATTCAGAAAATGAAGATAAAGATTTGAAAATGATTTCATTCTTAAGGAATTTTATGATCTTTCTCATGATATAAATTTTATAACCCTCAAATTATTATTTTAAATGCAAACATTAAAAAATGTTACAAAAACAGCTTAAAAATTTAATTTAAAAATATCTAAGAAGAATTTTTCAAAAATCTTTCTTAGTGCACCCCTACACTATAAGAAGAATCGCCATGCTAAATTTCAGCCCTTTAGGTCCAGCGGTTTTGTCTGTGCGTTATCTGTCAGTCAGTCAATCAGTCAGTCAGTCAGTTACGGAACTATTTTATATATATAGATAGTATCTCGCTAACTCAAGCATTTTTATCTGTAATAAATTACTAACAGAGCTTGCAAAAAAGATTGCCACAAAATACAGTGGCCTTGGAAGGCTCTTTAAACTGTTTAAGTGTGACAGAAGACTCCTATCGTAAGAAATCTTTGAAGTCAAGCCCGATTAGCCACATACAAACAAAACGTCACTGGTTAGAGCGGTTAAACAACTTTCAATTAGTCTGGCTATTCTTTCTTAAATGAGACACTATTGGCATATGTAAGAAATCTTTCGTATTGGTTCAAAATACTAATCGCGTTATTCAGTATATTCCGTATATTCCGCTGGATATGATTGGGTGTGGAAACAGCCCAAAGAAGATTCATGTTGAGCTGCGTGGTTTATCTTTAAGGCTGGTGTGTACAAACCCTATTGGATTCGCTCTCTTAAATGTTAACCTATGGAGAAAATTTGTCCAAGGATTGCCGACATGGATTGGAAGATTTTTTTTTAAATCGCACTCCTTGATAGAGACAGAAATTTTAAACATTGGGCATCTTTCGTTTTTTTTAAAGGCAAATAATATTTTAAAATTTAAATTATTCGGGGAAAAAATCTGGTATAGTGTGTTTTAAACGCTCATAAATTCTATTGGTGGGCAAAACTTATAAAATGAATCCTGTTGCAAGGTGAAGAAAAGTTCAGGCTCTCTGAAAATACCATTTTTTATTGGATTATCATCATTTATGGAGCTGTAAATAGAAGACAAATTTTCTGTATAGGTTAACATTGAGGTGAGCGAACCCAATAGGGTTAGTGCACAGGAACCTTAAAGAATTGATGCATTTCTGCTTTAAAAAAAATTATTGGTGGAAATCAGCTCGTTGATTATTGTACTAGGAATCAGATAGTGGGATATATACGAAGATGCTGGAAAGAAGGCGCTGAGATGGAAATAAACCAATCATAAGCGTTGCAAATTTCGTTGCCAATCGTTTGGAGGTTTGTCATTGGTTAAATATATTTCAATACTTATCGCTTCCGCTACCGGACTGCTATGGGAACAGGCCCTTATCTTCCCACCAGGGCTTCTACAGAGAAAATTGTAATAAACTCAGATTGCATAAATAAAAAACCCAGATTGTAATTAAAAATCCCAGCTTTTAAAAAGTATACTTTTTTTTATTTAAAATGATTAAAATTGCAAATAAGGTAATAAACACCACATTTTCTAAGATTTATTGAAGTTAGATTGAATTCATTTTATTTAATTGCCAAATTTTATGCATTTCATCATTCCTCTCCAAATTTATTTTCTCAAGAACTTTCTTTCTCTCTCTCTCTCTTTACTTTATTAACAAGTATTTCTTATCAATGATAATATGATCCTTCTATTATTTCTTTTTCCGGTTTTGCTTTAGGTATGCAGGTGTGATAATTTTGACGACAACTATTTAGTGCCAATTTTGCCATCAAATGATCGTTTACGGTTTCAGCTTTAAGGGAACTAGTGTATTTTGTTGTGATTCTATTAACGTGTGAAAAAAATAAACTCTTTCAACGTACTCAGAAGAGTGAGATTAAAAAGTTAAATGGGTCGGAAATTTTGGTAAGATTTCATATCTGAGATTATCGAATCGATCGTTTATATTACGTTAAATATTGAAATCCCGGAATGGTTTTGTGATACACATACTAATGTCATTGTAAGCTGTATTTTTTTTATTAAACAGTCTTATAATAAAGGGAACACAGAACATCTCGACAACCAAAATGAAGCTATTTTAGTGAAATGTTTATGAGCATGTATTTAATTACAGAATACAGATATATACAAAATATTTATATAAGAGGAAATACATACACTATATTCTATATTTAACGTGAAATGATAGAATTATATTGAAAATTTAGTTTATTGTAGCAATTTAAAAACTTGTTAAATGTTTGATACTATTTGTCAGTTAGGTAGACTTTTATGAAAATCTATTGAATTTATCTCTTCCAAATTTCGTATGGTAACAAACACTATATTAGAAGACAATAATACGAAGTACTTTATTCTAGGTGTAGTAAAATGGAAAGTAACAAAAAAATATGTGATTAAAATTTTTATGTGCTTTGAAGTTTTCCACTAACAAATTTTTAATTTAATTTTTTTCTAACCTAGAAAAAAAATACGTCGTATTATTGTCAACTGATATATTTTATGTTACCATTTTAAGAAATAGAAATGCTATCTTCAAATACAGTGATGGAATACGTACCATTTAACTTACCCGGGCCCAGTAAAATGAAAAATAGATATAATTGAAATAATAGGTAAAGAGATACTTCTGATACACTAAATAATTAAGGTTTAAGATACACCTTAAAAATAAGTTTTCTTGAAGCTTGAAGGTTAATGGATACAAATATTGTTCATGAAAACCACCCGCGTATTTTACAGATGAAACACTTTCAAGCCGCCTTGGCAGTCAAGGTATGGAAAGATTCCCTTTAAAATGTTTACGAGAAAAGTTATTTTAAATTATTTGAATAAGTGTAAAAGTCACTCTGGAAAAGCGTATTCTTTGTAATAGGCTTTCGTCATAATGTAAATGTATATGTAATACTTCATCTAAAGTTAGTTACATTTCATTCGCTGTAGACGATTCTCGTGAACTTACTTTATACGAAAGTATTGAATCATCATGCAATTTAAGTGTTTAGCTCAAACATCTTTAATTCCTCTTCTTACTCTGTTTGTTTTGTACTGGTCATGGAGTATATTTTTTAAATATTATAAATAGGAATGAAAAGAATTGAGTTTGATATTTTTTGTGCCTAACGTTGGCTTCGAATGTTATCTGTTTTACGTTAGATATTCTCGAACCCAATAAACAGAGTTCAGTTTCACATGAGAAATGTACATGAAACTGAAATAGGCAGATGGAAAAATCGATTTACTGTTTATATATATATTGCATTTACATTATTCTGCTGACATAGTTATACCATTTATAAATTATATAAAAGAGAAGAAAGAGAGAATCTTGTTAAACTAAATTTCGAATACACAGATTTTCACATTTTTATCCATGTTTTTATTATTGTGTGTGTGTTTGTGTTTGTCTAGTACAAATCTTGCAATCGATTTTTAACTAACTTCCCGACTAGCTAGACATTTGAAACTTTTAGCTAAGAACACGATGACAATGTATTCCTTTGATACTTTTAGCCATCTTTAGGCAGAATTGAATTAACTTTCAGTTATTTTCAGTTAATTTTGTTTTGTAGACTGGTGCAGCCATCTATCGGCCGGAACGGGAATGAAAAGTTAAACGCAAGTTAACTTCCAATTAACTTCATTTTCTTTCAAGTTGATGGGATATTTCATCAAAAAATTTTTAAAAAAGTATTCATTAATACATAGAATTGTCAAGTTTAAATGATTCAACAGAAAATTTAAAAACATGGTATATAAAAAGTTCTTTTTATCTTGAAATTATTTAGATAATTGAAGGGATATGTTAAAAGGCAAAAGATATATTTTAATACCTATTTACCTGATTTTGTGCCCTAAACGAACTCCGTCTTTTTAAAAAAATAATTTCTGAAGAATGTAATTAATTTCTATCTTTAAAAGTTTAATAACTGACATAAAGGAAGTTTTTCTTATTCAGATTTACTAATAAGGTGACTGAAAGTTCCTCATAATAAATATGAGAACCTAGCTGATTTGTCTTAAGTTCTAAAATAATGTTTTATTTTCGTACATCTTTTGCATCATTAAGCAAGGTAAAAGATGAATTAATGCAAGAAATTAATTCTTGTTTTCAATCTGTCCCTCTATCCTTCTCGTAATAATTATAATTGCTTGATTTTATTGATTGCTTTGTTTGATTATCTATCTATCTATCTCTCTCTCTCTCTATATATATATATATATATATATAACAGTTCCGTAACATACTGACTGGCTGACTGACAGATAACGCACAGAGCAAACCGCTGGACCTAAAGAGCCGAAATTTTGCATGGCGATTCTTCTTATAGTGTAAGGGTGCGCTAAGAAAGATATTTGAAAAATTATTCTTATATTTTTTAAAATTAAGTTTTTAATCTGTTTTTGTGACATCCTTTAAAGTTTGCATTTAAAATAATAATTTGATGGTTATAAAATTTTAACCACGAGAAAGATCATAAAAATTCCGTTGAAATGAAATCTTTTTCAAATCTTTACCTCCATTTTCTGATTTTGGGTGAATTTTTAAAGATTAATTTTTAGAATTTAATTTATTAAATGCTGATAACGTGGTTTCTTTTCTTTTTGTGATACTTTAAATTAATTTTGTGTCACATGCATAACAACGAAATAAATTGACAAGAAAATATTAAATACGGTAAATGATGAAATTTAACCACTAGACTAATTGAGATGGAAGTTTTTATAGAATTTAATTCAAAATAATATGTATTATGGATATTAAACATACAAACAATTTGCATGCATTGACCATTGTATTTAATTTGAATATTTTCGTGTACATTATTTTGTCTATAAAAATACCCGTTGCGATTTTTTTATAAATATATATATATTTTGTTTTTTTGCATTAATTGCATACATTGACCGTTGTTTTTATTTTATATATATATATATATATATATATATATATTTATTTGCATTAATTGCATACATTGACCGTTGTATTTAATTTGAATGTAAACCATAGCGAATCCCGGGTATTCAGCTAGTCATATATATTTGATATCTGTAAGCACCCGAAGGCAGAGAAAAAAATTAAAGTGGCCAGCATACGTGGTAAAGTAAGGACGAATGATAGGAAATTCTTTTCGAATTACAATAGTTAGAATGGGAAATTTCTATATTCACTACGACTTCTTGGAAACCCCCCCTCCCTCCCCATAGAAATATTTTAAGGTACAGGAAAAAATATTTCTATGCGTCCGTCCCCTAAGCTTCCGAGAATCAACCCTTTGTATCGGCATTCCCACATTTCGCGAGTATACTTTCCGACAACCGACACACTTTGCCGACGGCAACATCAGTGTAAGTAAATCCCTTTTCCGGGAAATTGTGGTAGCGCCTCATAGGTATGGCAGGTGTCTTTATTAATCTTTTATTTCTTCAATTACCGTAAATCTAGAGTATAATACGCACTTTTTTTTATGTTTTAGTCCGCAAAATTGAGGCTGCGCATTATACTCGTGTACAGAAAATGTAGTTTTTAATATTGAATAAACGACAATTAATAGATGAATTGTATTCTAGTGAAAGTGATTAATAATGGTAATATGACAGTATTGTTTGTTTTGAGTTAAAAATTTAAGTTTTTTTTTTGCTACCGAATTTGACGTTTTCGTTTACTTTTATTACAGATTTTATTTATGTTAATAAGTATCAGTGCAATTTTTAAATAAACTATTGAAAAGTTATGAATGCGTATTATACTCGAATTTTAATTTTTTCCGAAAGTTTCGAGCAAAATCAAGCATGCGTAATATGCACGTGTGCGTATTACAGTCAAGATTTTACGCTAACTATGAAATTCTTAGCAATGAAAGGAAAACTGTTAAGTTCACACTCTGGAAAAGATGTCAAACTATGGGAGGAGATTTTCCCATTTAATGATTTATAAGATTTTTAAAAATAGCGCGGAGAGCAAAATCATCAATAAACTAAATGAAAAAATTAAAGACGAATTAAAGACTGTTTTTGACGTCGAATGCACTGTTACCATCTTTTCATATTCATAAAGATGATTGAAAGAAGAATTGGGAAGGTTATGATTGGCTATAAAAGAAAACAAAAGTTGCTAGCAAACTCATTCACAATGAGTTACTTTTGGCTATTGCTTTTATTTATTAGAGAAGTTTTACACTTTTTAATTACGATTTACTTTTATGATGCCGAGAAATCTTTTTAAACACCAAAGGCAAAAAGGACAACGAATTTATAATTTAACTGCCTCTATACTCTTTTTAAATTATTAAACACGAAACTATACTTCAGAGGAATACCCGATTTGTGCAACGGAAGCATTCCCCTATTTTAATAATCTGGGAAAATACTAAGAATATTCAATTACTATGCATAAGCTTTGTTCTGATGAATTGTATTGTGAAATTTTATAGATAATATAATTAATGTAAATTTTGAAATCGTAGATTTTTCATTCAAAGATCCTATTATGCTGCAAGTCAAAATGGTTTCAGTATAATGATAAAATAATAATTATTTTTTTTTGTCAGGAAGAATGTTTGAATTGTATTGTCAAATTTTAAAGATAAATATAATTAATGTAAATTTTGAAATCATAGTTTTTCATTCAACGATCATATGCTGTAAGTCAAAATGGTTTCAGTATATTGATAAAATAATAATTTTTTTTTGTCAAGAAGAATGTTTGAATTGAATTGTCAAATTTTATAGATAAATATAATGAACGTAAATTTTGAAATCGTAGTTTTTTTATTCAAAGATCATATTATGCTGTAAGTCAAAATAGTTTTATTGTAATGATAGAATAATAATAATATTTTTTTTTTGTTAAGAAGAATATTTGACAAATTCTAAATATTGAATCTGACTTAACTGACCCTCGTCTTTGGGCTAATCAAGATACGAGAAATCGGAATATAATTCAGTATGCCGTAAAAAATTAACTATTCAAACTTATATGTAAGTTTAAATTAAAATAACTGAAAAAATTTCATATTTTTCTGCTTTTTCCCCTAAAAAAATTATACTCCTTTTTTACATTTTTTCGGATAATTTAAATTTTTTCTAACCTTTTCACTTGTTTTTAGTGACCGGATAATTACATAAAGCAAATAATCCACGAACTATCCAGAGCAGTAGTTCCTAATTGGTGGTACGCGAGAGTATTTGAGGTGCTACGCATAAGGGTAATGCCCCCTATTAAGGCCCTTTTATTGAAATACAAGGTTTCAAAACAAGTTCAGGAATAGACTGGGAGTGTGAAACGACTTAAGATTAAAGATAAGCACTATTGAACCTGCCATAGATGTTCAAATAAGAAATAAGCGTAAGCAACAGCAAGTTTCTCTTTAAGTCTACTGATAAAGAAATTTTAGTGTTGGGATATTGAATTTGCGATTTGTTAACCAAAATTACGTAAAAACGGTTTTTTAATGTTTTTATGGATTTACTTTCTGTATTTTGTTTCATTTATACTTAAATACATTTTCTAAAGTTATTCATACGTGTAGAGCATGTTTTTGATACATCGCCTCCCCGCCCCCCCCGAAAAAAAGATATATGACCAGTGGTACTCCACGACCCTACAACGTTCTCAGGTGGTACTGAAGAATAAAAAGGTTGGGAATCACTGATCTAGAATACAGACTAGAATTCTTATATTTAATTCAGTGTTCTATTTCCTGCGTTCATGTCACATTTAATATTAGTTCTTTCCCAATTATAGATTTAATTAATTTTCCAATAAACTGCTAAAAGTGTTGTTGCATTTCGTTTGTACAGCTTATATTTTCTTCATACTATGCTTCTTTTATATATTCTTTGGACATAGTCTGTCGTAAAAATAAAATGCACGAAATGATCTGTAATATTGTTATGCAAATGCTAATGGAAATTTCTTCTGAGTTCTTAAAGTTGTGTATACTGCATTTTAATCTGACTCCAATAACAAAATTAATTTCAATTATTAGATGACGATTTAAAGTTTAATACCTACGATGTAATAACTAATTAAATTTATTTATACTGTGAGCAATATTAGTCTGGAAATGTACAACCACCATTTATGTTGTGGATAAAACTATCAAGATAGTTACTTTCGTTAAGCGCTATATATTCAAGCTTGAATGGTTTCATACATACATACAAACACACACACACACGCATACAGATGGAGTACAAAATAATACGAACACCTGTGAAAAGCAACACCTGTGAAAACATCTCAAAATAAGTCAAATATATTTAGTAGTGAAGTATATATAACTATTCAAATTGGAATTCATGTTATTATGAGAAAGGGATGGCGCAATACCTTTTAAACTTCAAATAGAACCGAAAGGAGAAATACTTCATTTCTTAGATTCAGACAAATTTAACTCCCATACATCGCAAGGAATCATAATTGGTAATTCAAAACTATTTTCACTTTTCCTTTTAGTCTGCGTCAGTAGAAACCTTATTGTCTACAGATGGAGTACAAAATAATACGAACACCTGTGAAAAAGTATGACGAATTTCACACCTGCAGTACAGCCGCGCCACCTGCAACAGAAGTCTGCCACCTAGTGAGCGTGAAGAGGAAGGTATCAGTCTCTCAACAGCAGTCACCTACGTTGCATGCTTCTATCGAACTGTCTGTGATAAGTTGAAATGTCAGACCTGTCAGAGTTCCAAAGAGGAATGATAGTTGGAGCGCGTTTAAGTGGAGCATCTCTTACGGAAACAGCAAACATTTTGGGGTTTGCAAGGAGTACGGTATCAGCCGTTATGAAAGCGTACATGAAAGAGGGTAAGACGACGTCTTCAAAGCACAACAGTGGCCGAAAGTCCAAGCTTGCTGATAGGGATGGACGGGTCTTGAAGCGCATAGTAGCCCGAAAGCACAAGCAATCGTTATCCGAGATAACATCCGAAATGAACAGTCATCTCCAGGATCCCGTTCCAACAAAAACTGTCAAAAGGGAACTTCATGCTGCGAACATTTATGGCAGAGTGGCAATTCGTAAACCCTTGGTGACAGCAACTAATTCTTTCAAGCGACGCCAATAGTGCAGAGATCACAAAGGCTGGTCCCCACAGCAGTGGCAACAGGTAATATGGTCAGATGAATCGTCATTCACCCTATTTCAGACGACCGGACGCGTTTATGTCTGTAGAACGCCCAAAAAAGCGTTTAATCCTGAATGCCTCTTGACTGTGAAACATGGGGGTGGCTCCATTATGGTATGGGGTGCGATATCTTGACGCGGTCTTGGGCCACTTTTTATTCTGCATGGGAAGATCAAATCCAATCACTATCTAAGCGTTCTAGGGGATCATGTCCATCCTTTTGTCCAGACTGTATTCCCTGGAGAGCGACCGCTTTTTCAAGACAACAACACCCCTATCCACACTGCTAGGTGTGTTCAAGAATGGTTCGAATAGCATGTCGATGCAGTTGAACATCACGCCTGGCCCCCTCAGTCTCCGGACTTGAATATTATTGAACATTTATGGCAATATTTTGAGTCCAAACTTCATTCTCGATTTCCACTTCCATCCGGACTTTCGGAATTAGAGACCGCTCTGCAGGAGGAATGGCTTAATATTCCTTTAAATATTGTCCATGACCTTTATGCATCTATCCCACGTCGCATTAAATCTGTACTTCAGTCAAAGGGTGGTCCACCCCTATTAATAATGATTTTCCATTATTTCACAGGTGTTCGTATTATTTTGTCCACCATCTGTATATATATATATATATATATATATATATATATATATATATATATATATATATATATATATATATATATATACTAGATGTACCCGTCCCGGCGTTGCTCGGGTAATGTAATTACCAATTTTTTAGTAGCCTTAACCCTTTGTTAATGGGCGTCGCTGTCATCCTTTTCCTCACCACGATACATTATTTTACCCATATAAATTTAATCCTTTCTGGCACATTTTGGCAAAATTTTTGACATAGGATTACTAATCGAATATCACTGCAATAGTAATCGATTTCCTTGAAAGCGAATATATCACATCCTCCACATGCTGAAATTCTTTGAAATCTTCATAGATTTTTTCTACAAATACACCACAAATTATATGATATTAACTAAGTGCTGGCCAAATAAATTACGGCATTACTAAATGCGATTTTTTAATCGATTATCAATGCAATAGTAATCGATTTCCTTTAACCACTCAATCCCTCATAGAAAACAAACGCCCCAACTCATCACGTGCATTACGTCGAAAAACTGGTTTTTCTCCTAGTTTCACCCGCTGTACCTTCGTCCGGAAATGAAGAACGAAATCTCCAAAATGAGATTTCTCGCAAGAGTTTCCGAATCATAAAATAAATTATTAAAAAATAACTACAATTTGTAAATTAATTTTGGTTCTGGCTTTCGAAACTGTGATGTCTAGGGTCTCTGAGATAAAAATTTCGTAAAAATGTAACGATATTTACGTATCGATTCGACAATTTGGAAAAAAGGGTCACGGACAAAATCGCGTTTCTTTCCGAAAAACGGGTGCGTACAGGCGATCGAAAAAAAATCACAATTAATCGATAAATTAAGACAGACAATTTTAATTGTGATTTCCGTATAGTGTCATCTTTCCCGTATAGGCTCGTCTGAAAAAAAAAATTCTTGGACGGGTACGTTAGGATTTAAGGAGCTTTTACTCGTCCGGGAGCTCCAAATCGCGACTAAATATTTAATTACGGAAAATCTAATTAAAAAATCGAAAAAAGGGCTTCGAGGTGCATAATGAGACCTCGGGAGGCATCTTCGTGTCGAATCTCAAGACTGTCCGACCTACCGTCTTTGCGCTGCGCCGCGAGCAGACAAAAACTCGGTCACACACACACAGACTTTGCCTTTTATATATAAAGATATATAAGAAAACCAATAAATACAGAACAGCTAGGAAGATGCTAAAGGGAACACTCCCAGCAGAACTACGTTATGTAAAGTAAACGAGCTGTATTGTGAATATAGCTAAGGAAGTGAAAACAACCAAAAGAAGTCACAAAGGTAATTTCTTTACAAGTGGGCTTTTAAGGTAGCAAAGTTATATCACAAGTTAGGGGTTTGTTATTTCTTTTGAGAACTGTATCCAAAAATTAAGGATTTCATCTATAGTGATGATATAGCTTTTAGCTTTTTAGCTTTATTAGTTTTTGGGTATAAAAATGGATGTGTTGAAGTGCAGAAAATAAACACAATATATAAAGCAGAAGTAGAAACAATTTTCTAAGCAATAATTTAGATAAAGATAAGATTTAACTATTACATCCATGCTCTCGATAAAAATGCTCTTAAAGCAAATAGACCAGAGGTCCCCAAACTTGGAGGACCCAGAAACATAAATTGTTTTAGACTCGTATTAAAAAAAATTAAGACATCAAAATCTGTGGTTAAATCTAGAGGAAAAGGATCGAATCTTTGTAAATCATTTATAAAAAACGATTTGAATATCATGCTCTCGATAAAAATGCTCTTAAAACAAATAGACCCATGAATTAGACTCAGAAATATATATTATTCTAGACTCGTATTAAACAAAATAAGACATCAAAATCTATGGTTAAATCTAGAGGAAAATGATCGACTATTTATAAAAAATGATATGAATATCATGTCTGCTAAGCAAATTTTCTTATTAATGGTGGTAGAATTTATTTTATCTGAATCATTGTTTCTACACAAGTACCAAGGTGTATGAAATTAATATAAAATTCCAATTTTAATATGTAAGAATATTTTTCAATTTTCACTTTTATTTTATCCGATGAAATATTCTGTGATGAATATTCTGCAAAATATGACGAAATATCATAGAATAAAAACTAATATCTATTTGCCTATTTTGCTTATGCAAAGCGATTTACTTGGTAGGGCATATTCAGTTTATCGCAACCTGCTTTATAAAATGCAATCACAGTGAGATCGTATTTTATAAAGCAGGCCTTAAGTTCCCACTCTGTTTTAAGTAAAACCTATATCCCTGATTTCTTTTAACTGACACTACTTAGAGCCATCTGTAGCGCGATCTATCAGGCAGAATTCCACCAAAATTGATAGAGGGACTAAGGACGACACGGGAAAGAGGTTCCGTAAAATAAATAAATTAAAAAAAAGTTCCAAAAATAGCCGATAGGGGACGATATGGCGCTGTTGTTGTCAGCGTACCCGAGAATTAGCATGAAAGGCATGTAAAACATCAAAATGCAAATTCATTACTTCGTAGTCGACAGCAGCGCCAGTATTTTGGACTACAAAAATCGCTGCTTAATCTGTTGCGCCTTCGCTTTACAGAAGAAAGGGTCATCTGTCACTTTTTCCCCGTACATAGCCACGAGGAAAAAGCGACTCGTTCCCAGGATCTAACGCATGTGACATTTTTCTGTGGGGTTATTTAAAGTCTAAGGTTTGGTTTGGTTTGGTTTGGAGCGCTACGGTCATGTTTTGCTACACGAGGGCTAATTAGACCGGGACCTACAGCTTAAAGCCGATTCCGAACGGCTACAAACATCCATGCCAAGAGTGGGACTCGAACCCACAGACTCCGGTACCGAATGCCAGCGCCCTAGCTATTCGGCCATCGTCCGGCTTTAAAGTCTAAGGTGTATCTTCGTAGAGTCTCTAATTTGGCGGCCCTAAAGGACAACATATCCCGGACGTTGATCAACATTCCTGGTGACATGTTACGCTTGGCCATTGAGAACGTAGTGCTCAGGATGCAATATGTAGTCCACCAGGACTGTGGTCACATTGAAGGAGGGAGAAGTGAATTTGCTGCATAAAGTGGTGTTGCTGTGAAATTTCGTTGTTATTCATTTGTCTGCTTACAACGTTTTCGATATTCATCCCTTATCTTTATAGTCCGAAATACTAGAGCTGCTGTCGACTACATAATAGGGAATTTGTATTTTGATGTTTAACTTGCCTTTTATGTAAATTCGCCAACAAAAGCGCCATATCTTCCCCTATCGGTGACATTTCGAACTATTGTTTTCACGGAAACTCTTTCCCATGTCGTCCTTAGTCCCTGTATCAATTTTGGTGGAATTCCGCCTGATAGATCGCGTTACAGATGGCTCTGAATAGTGTCAGTTAAAAAAAAATAATCCTGTATATATATACATACATACATACATACATACAAACATATATATATATATATATATATATATATATATATATATATATATATATATATATATATATATATATATATATATATATATATATATATATATATGTATATATATATATATATATATATATATATATATATGTACCGCGACATGTAGCGTAGGCGTGAGTAGTCTTCTGTTACGAAGCGATTCCTGCGACGACGTTTTGTTTTGGCCGCGAGCGCAAGATAAACAAGTGGGCAACCGTCAATAGACGTTATCAGCTCCTTCACTCCAGACGAGTTACAAATGTTTGTTTACTATTTGCGATCCCGTGAAAAGAAGAGATGATAAGGAAAAGGCGGGAGAAAAATCTCCACATTCAGAACGTGCTACGCAAAAAAGCTATCACACAGGTTATAAAACGTAAAAATTACAAACGTAATAAATTAAGCTTATGCATATTTTTTCTTTTTGAATAAATTTCGGTAATGCGAAGTATGTTTTTTCTCCATTGATTTAAAAGTATTTTTAACTACATATAAGGCATTTACACTCTAAATATTTGCTCACACAGTTGAAAAATAGCTTCCCTTTTTTTAAGTGTCCACTAACGAGTAATGATAATCTTGAACTTGCTTAATACTACCATGATTTCCAGTACTGAAGCGTCCAATCATACTTCGTGAGATTTCAGTTCCAAAAGATCCCAGACAGTGATCGTTAGATGAAACTGACGTCATTTTTGTTTCTACGACAGGAAGAAAAGAAGAGATAGCTGAGTTTTCTATGAAGGGTTTTATAACTGGTCTAACACTTTGATAAATGATCTTCATTTCTTAGATATTTTACTCCCACTTTTTCAATTAAATGTAACATTTAATATTATGTAGTTGATGTATTAGTAACAAGATAATTGTTGCATTTATCCGAGTGTTGTTGTTATACTATGTGGATAACTGCTTTTATAATACGTCTAGGATTGATTATCTTTTTAACTCAATGAAAACATAAGTGAATATATATCGCTCACTCCTTTCAACAACGTCATATCTCAAAAATCGGCGATTTTTAGTTATGCTTGTTTTCAGAATGCCCTGAAAGAGTCGTATATCCCTGCATGATCGTCATATGTTACTGCCTAATATTTAGCCACTAGAGAGCATAATTAAAAATTTATTTTCAATGCATTTCAATGTACTTTTCAACTTTCAAATCACTCTCCTGAAAAATCTTGTTTTTGAGATATGACGCTGTTGAAAGGAGTGAGCGATATATGAATGTATGAACATCACGGTCTAAATAGCATTGGTGATTTCATGGAAATTTAATATTTAATATAATCCATTGTTATTTATTAGTCAAAAATATGCTATTCTACTTTTGTAAGATTATGAACCTTGAAATATTAGATTAAAACGATAATTTTTATAAAATGTTGATTAAAAAAACATTTATAGGTCAAATGACATTTTAAATGCCACTGAATTTATGTAGTATATTTTAAACCATAAAATAATAGCTTGATAAACGATATTATTTTAAATATAGCTGCATTTCTAATGCAATTACCTAAATATGGGAAATAAATAGATTGTTCTTATTTTACGTAAAATAAGTACAGTGGTTTAGCATTAACAGACTAAAAGGAATCAGGTTTCAGTCACTGAATTATTGGAATAAAGAAATCCTGTGGATACAGAATAACTTTTCCTGTAATGCTATACGAGCTTAAGCGTAATATATATATATATATATATATATATATATATATATATATATATATATATATATATATATATATATATATATATATATATATATATATATATATATATATATATATATATATATATATATATATATATATATATATATATATATATATATATATATATATATATATATATATATATATATATATATATATATATATATATATTACGCTTATATATATATATTTGTAAAGTATACCTATATTTTAATTCTGGCAGTGCTTCTTATTGTATGATCGTTGTAAAAAATTATCTTGTAATTACCCACGGTCCAAATTTATTGATGAAATAAGGTTTTTTCACCTCAGTAAACAACTAATAAAAGTTTCTATTAATCTCTAGACATACATGTGTAACACTTGTGCTACGTAAACGTCTGATATTGCCCAACATAAGCTACAAATATTTTTTTTTACAATGGTGTTATTATTTTCTGATAATAAAAAAAAATAATAGTACAGCTTAGATAAATGAAAGTTATTTTCATTGCAAAACTGTTTATTCAGGTAATTATCAGATTTTATTTTCAGTATCGCAATTATATATATCTGTTTTTGTTTACTCGACCCTAGCTCTCTCAAACTAACACCTATATTCTTGCGTAAAGTTGACTTCTCTGATAATGTATGGTACTATGTGATAAGATTCTTATGACAGAACTTCGAACTTGAGATATTGCAGACACAAAGTTCAAAGAAGGGACTGTTAACTTTATCGATTCCATGAAAACCTAGTAGTACCATACAGACAACACAGATTAAACACAAATCAGTTTGGCCTTGAACTTCCAGTGTCCAAAAATAATGTTTAAATCTAGTTGATAATATTGCATAATTTGTAACAATAAATTAATTCTTTAATTAATTTCTCTAAAATGTGACAATCAAGGAAAAAAATTCCTGATTATAACTTTTATGATATAAATTCACATACTTAAATATTTCATCTTTGTATTTTATACTAGGGAACAAATGATGTACTATTTATACGAAAAAAAAATACAACCATAATTTTAAACAATTGTAATATCACCCTGTCCCTTCGTTAGTCATAAATGTGCAACTATTTCTCCCGTGCACGTCGGACCCTCTCTAAATTATCGTAAGGAATCTTGTCTGTACGTCTCTGGCAAGATACCTTTTTACTAGAGAAGTCAAGTGCCTTCATAGTTCTCAGTAACTAAGTTTAACGTCTAAGTTTTATGTTATATTAAGAGGTTTGCTGCATCTATAAATATTTAAATAAATATTTCACTATAATAATAATTCAATTACTTTTCATTACACTAATTTTGATTCTGTTTGAATCTCTACTCCGAAATGTTATCTACAGGGTGTCCATAATTAAACTTCCCTAATTTAAAGTAGTCTACAGCCGAAACTACTGTTCAGAAAGTTATGAAATTTTGTGTTGGACATATTGAAGAGATGGGAATTTGTTTGAGCGAATAAAAAAAGTAGTTCAAAATTTCACCACCAGAGGGCATTTTTGACGAATTGCACATTTACGACTGGTTCTTTACTTAAGATTTCACCATCTTTTTATCCATAGGTCACCCTAACACAATAACTCATACTCATTAAATTTTAAAATCTTTAAAGTGATTGCAAAGTAGATCGGAAACTTGTCCGATAACTAATCTTCGGACAACAGATTTGAAGGAACAAAGAAGAAACAAATATGCAAATTAATTTTTGTCGACGAGCAGAAGCTGTTATGAAACCTAGAAACTTTCATGGAAATTTTGTTTTCAGCGTGCTTTCTATTGCTAATCAGAATGCCATCGTTACAATTACCAGACCTTTGTTAGTAAAACTGTTTTACCTCATCCCATGCGACTTTTGGCTTTGGGGGCATGTGAAACATCTAGTCAGTCTTCATAAACCAAGAACTATACCTGATCTGAAAGACAGCATTTCCCGACATGTTCTCAGCATTTCCTCGGACCCACTGCGGTCAACTGTAGAACATGTCAACTGTAGAACTATAGAACATGCTATCTTACGATTTGAAATGGTAGCTGAAAATGATGGTCGTCATGTTTAACCTGTCTTGTTGTAATAAATTCTTTTAACTAAAGTAAATGTTGACTAAATGTGTAATTCACCAAAAAACGCCCTCTGGTGGTGAAATTTTGAACTAATTTTTTTTTATTCGCTGAAACAAATTCCCATCCCCTCAATATGTCCTATACAAAATTTCATAACTTTCTGAACAATAGTTTCGACTGCAGACAACTTTAAAGTAGGGAAATTTAACTATGCACACGCTGAATTTTTAAGGAAGTTGGTTTCAAACTGAATACTTCCACTACAGAAAGTGAAACGGAAATTTATTTACTCTTAAATAGCGGTGAATATCCAAATTATTTTTTTATTGATATAGACGGGCTTGCGAGGATTGTAATACAGTTTTCTGTATTGTTCTAGCTAAGCTTACATTTTATATTCTTTAGCTATAATTACTTTAGTGCTTAAGCCGAAGACAAAAATTTTCTACGAGATAAGTTTCCGTCTCTCGCTTTCCAATTAAATATTTATCGTATCAAACTTGTCTACCTTTGGTATCTACATTCATACTCTATTAAGATTTGCAATAGACTTAAAATATAAAATTTAATACCTTTTTCTACTTAGCACAATGTTTCAAGTTTAAGAATTTTTTATAAACTTACACAAGAATTTGGCATTAATACATGGTTTATTTTCTGAATAAAATGAAATCTAATATTTGATATTTTAGTGCTGCAATTTCAGTTAAAATATCTTTTGATAAAAATAAGGAGCCTTTGAAGTAAAACGTAAGCACATTTTTAGTCCTTTTAGCAATTTTCTCCCCCCTTCCCCTTGTAAACAAGAGTAAAGCAGATGTCCGAAAGTATTTAACAATTTCAGTTTCTTTTTATCTTAACAATTTTACCCGTACTCAGAAATTATTACTATAGATGTTGATCTGAATTTTATATTTCCATAATTCAATGGTTTGAGACGAGTTAAAATAAATTCTAAAAATATTTAATCTGAACGAAAATTTACAGAAAATCTTATTATATTCTGATAGTAGACGTTTACTTGGAAAATATTAAGCCTTAATTTGGGTGCGAACAACCATACTCCTTATTTCTTTCCTACCCAGGTCTAGAGACACTTTGGGAATAACGAACTCAACAAATAATTTTTTAACTATAACGCAGAGAGGCACCGAGTTTCATAGATAGTTAGAAAAAATAATAATTTAAATTGGCGAAAGAAGTCTAATATCCTTATGAATTTTGATATATGAATATTTTATTTCTATACAACAATGTGGTTTCTGATTATTTTCTTCAAACATAAGGTTGCTGTTTTCTTACTTATGTTGCTTCTTTTACAGTAGAGTCAAACCTGTTTTTGTGCGGTCTTTTTTCATGCGATTTTTTTTGGTGCGATATTTTTGGAGCGATTTTTTTGTGTGTACGATTTTTTTTGTGTGATTCTTTTATGCGGTTTATGAATATGTATCGAAAAAAAATTTAAATTATATATTTTAAATTATTTATTTGAAATTTATAGAGAATTTAAGCTCACTTCTACCCAGACTTGGGTGTATATAATTTGAAGTGGCACTCTATTTGAATTTGAAACAAACACAGTTTATACATAAAACAATGTTTATTGAATTCGTTGCACATATAGAATTTGCTTTTACAGTAATAAGCATACGTACTACTTGTACGGAATATATATATTATCATTCAATAGAAATACACATTTCGAATACTCACAAACAGTAAGTCAAACCAGCAATTCTGCCACGTAAACTTTGGGCCCCCTAAGCACTAGCGCAGGATAACACCTTTTCAACCTTAACAACTTTTTTTATTAATGACGCTACATGGTATTTATACTAAGCGCGTATGCCGAAATTAGCATATCCCAAGCAGCTTCTTTAATTCATTCACTCAAAAGTTCGATTCTTGTGAATCGAATCTTGTGTATACCTTACACTGGCCTCCCTCGAAAATAAAAATTAGGTAACTGAGGTCTGAACGGCTTCAGTTAACTAATTGAAAACGCGTGCTGGTCTGACTTTTTACATAATGGGTGGCAAAGTCAAAAAACCTTCCACACTTTGTGTGGAGGATAAACGCCACTACCATTTTACAAAACTAACCCCGAAGGGTCCAGGTGACACCATCACACAGTGGATTTGCAGAGTTGCGGATACTGGGCTGGCCAACTGAGCCCTAAAAAATCTATTTTACTTAAAAGTGTCAACACAATTGCACAGCATGACATTTTTTGACTGTTTGTATCTGCTCTCCCCCAATTTATAATGCACATGTGTTATGTTTTGTGAAGTTAGTATGTTAGTGGTTAATTATTATATTATGCAGTATGTATTTTTTTCTTCACTACATGTCCCCTTCAAAAATTTATAAAACAACAGTATGCCGTTTTTTTATCAGTGGCTCACCCCTTCCCCTCAAAATGTTTACACAGTATATACACTGGGGAACTTCAAACCAATTTGGTTCGGTTTTATTGAAGGGTGGGAGTTAGAATAAGAAAATTGATACAAGACTTGTTCATGAAAGCGGCAACTTCCCTGCACCAGACTGTCCATTCAGTGGAACCTCTCTTGATGGTCGCACTCCTAGTAAAGGGATTCGTTGACCGTGTGGGCATCCTTCGTGCAGCAGGTCGTAGGTCCTGAGGCGCTGGTCCGGTTTGACGATGGACAGGAGGTCTCTTGGGAGGAGGCCAACCTTGCTGGGCGGCTGATATCTTCCGTTTCCTTTGCGTCTGCTTCCTGTACTTATGCAAAGGAGCTTTAAAATTGTCATCTATCCTTTTCATAACCTTGTGTACCTTATGTGTGCCACGTTCATCCTTTGATAGAGTTTTTGTAGTGCACACGTTACTTTGCTGCGTACTTTTGCTTGTATCGGTATTAGATTTTAATGCAGATTCTATTTTTTCAACAACCTGACTCTGCTTTTCGTATTTGTGCTTATACGACTTCCTGTTTACAGCCGTAATTACTTCAGTATTAGCAGTTTTAATGCTGGAACCTGAAGGCGCTTTTTCACGTTTTTTATCCCCCTTAACTTTAGTTTTATCCTCTTTTGACGAAAAAGTCTCTTTAAAACGTTCTTCTTGAGAATCGCTATCATTTAAATTCTTTAACACTGCTTCAGTTTTAGGAAGATTAAGTTTTTCGTACTGGTGCGTTTTAATGCAAACTACGTCTATAACTTCCGAAGCATCAGCTAAACTACTTACAGTATAACTCTGTGTCAACTTTTCATCCTGACTCTCAGTATGGTTTTCATGTACTTTATTTAAAACCATATTATCAACCTGTCCTACAGCATCCTCATTCGGATGGAAACTTGAAATAATATCATCATTACCTAGCAAGTTCCTACTATCGTTTAAAGAATTTTTATTGTCGTCAACTAATAAGTATTCACTAACTTCCGTAACGCATACTTCGTCATCTACTAAATTTCCTTCATTAACAGATGTGTGAATACCATCTAAAATATCAGGTATAGCATTAATAGAAGTGTCAGATGATTTATTTTCTAAACCACCAGCATTAGTATCGGCACTTTTTTCAGAAATTTGTACTGGAATTACCGAATTATTCCAGCTAGACTCACTTTCATTATAAGCCACAAAAATACCCTGACTTTCACTATTCTCAAAATAATGATTACTGCTCGGACAAGTTAATACATTTGACCACACAGTTTCAACAGGTTGAACCATATCATGTGAAACAACTTGCCAGTGCAAGTAAGGTGCTTGCATATTATTTACTTTAAGTGCACAAATTTCATTGTAACGCCGTGAGCTTCTATTATTTTGCCCACGATACTGCTTACGCTGCTGGTTTGAAACTCGCGAAAAATTTTGTCGCGTTTGTATAAAACTTCTCGTACCTGAATGAGGGTACGGGGTAGCGAAGAAATGCCTATTGTCATGTTTAGCTAAAGCTTGAAGGAGGGTAACCTTGCTTGTAATTGTTTGATTATCTAAAAAATCTTGAACACTTGGCTTCAAACGTTGGATAACTATTTTTAAGATTACCGCTTCCGTCACCCCTTCTAAATATTCCTCACACTTGGAAATCTTTTCCGTAGCAAAATCTAACGCAGACTGACCTTCACGTTGCCTTAGCCCATAAATTTCCGCTTCAATTTGACTTTGATTAAAGGTCTTTGGAAAAACGCTAAGAAACTGTTGCTTGAATGACAAATTGTCAAAAATCAGATTACTGCTTTGAATACACGTGTACCACTGAAATGCACTACCTCTTAAAGCGGCTAGAGCAATTTTAAGTTTATCCCCCTCTGGGGTGCATTGTTGCTGAAAGTAATGCTCAATTTTCTTTAGGAATTGGCTTGAGGGGCCGCCATTGAAGGTGGCTTCGAATGGCGCAATTTGCTGAACCATAATTACCCGGGGAAAATTTCCAGCAGGGTTTTGTTCTACAACACTCATTTTCAAATAGTATATAAGTACTTGCAACAATTTTATCAATATAAGTACACAGTACACAGTTTAATTTCAAATATGTTGTTCGTTATAAATGTAACGCTAACAACCAGGGTATATATAAACTTTCGGGCGCCAGTATAGAGTAAATAGCTCACTTCTACCCAGACTTGGGTGTATATAATTTGAAGTGGCACTCTATTTGAATTTGAAACAAACACAGTTTATACATGAAACAATGTTTATTGAATTCGTTGCACATATAGAATTTGCTTTTATAGTAATAAGCATACGTACTACTTGTACGGAATATATATATATTATCATTCGATAGAAATACACATTTCGAATACTCACAAACAGTAAGTCAAACCAGCAATTCTGCCACGTAAACTTTGGGCCCCCTAAGCACTAGCGCAGGATAACACCTTTTCAACCTTAACAACTTTTTTTATTAATGACGCTACATGGTATTTATACTAAGCGCGTATGCCGAAATTAGCATATCCCAAGCACCTTCTTTAATTCATTCACTCAAAAGTTCGATTCTTGTGAATCGAATCTTGTGTATACCTTACACTTTCCCAAAAGAGCTTCTTTCGTGTATATCTGGCAATCGCGATGTCTACAAGTAGCTTATCAAACGACCGTCGTCGCAAAAACTTATCACCGCCTCAATGGTAACAAAAAATAAATCAACTCTAATATTTCCAGGTGACGAAAGTCCAGGTGACGACGATTACGAACCAGTTATCACAAAAATATTCTCGTTTTGGACTACGACGAGTAGAATCGAATTGTGTACATTTTGAAAATTTCTCCATGTTTAAAATGAGAAATTAAATTTTTTAAAAAGTATTTCCATGTGTAATTTCATTTTATTTTGTTTGTAAAGCACTTTCTTGCTATTTCTTAAAGCTTTGACATATTTTCAAAGTGAAACTTTTTTTATGCGGTCCCTATCTACCGCACAAAAACAGGTTTGACTGTACTGCCCGAAGCTATTTGTACAACACCATCGTGCATTTTCAATTTTTTTCCAAAACTTTCATATTAAATGAAATACAAAAGTTCGAAAATTTCTTTTTTCTTAAAAGCAAAATATCTGGGAATAAAAACCTCTAACACTCTCAGCAGAAACTGAAAACACGCAGAGATTTAAATGTATGCCTATTTAAATTTTCGTTTAAGATTTTCTCAAGGCTATTTTAACTAGAAAGCTATTGTTCTTGTTATTGTTTTCCAATGCAATTTCTTTATAACATAAATCTATGTTTTATGTCTTAACAAGTGGGAACATTTTGTTGCAAATGCTGTTTATTTAGAGAACAAATAATCGGATATTTTATTTAAAAATTATTTTGGTGGAAATATTCACCTAGCATGTAAGGAGAAAAACGCTGAAAATATTATTTTTGTAACCGAATACTTAAGAATTAAACAGAATTAGCATCTTTACACGTCCGAAGCAGTAGAATAATCAAGTATCGTGGTGGTAATTTAATGAATATATTTATAACTGAAAAACGGTACATACACGCACAAATACGTGTAATAAATGAGAATAATAACCACAAAAAATTTGAAAAAAATTAAACGTTTTAAGAATCCTTTGACAGGAGAATTGAACAAAAATAAAATTTCTATAGGCTAAGAAAGAGTGTGCCACAGAAAGGGAATGTTAAGGTGAGTTAAAAGTTCTTCACTTCAAAATTGATAGAATATTGCGTAGAGTGAATATGGGAGTTCCAAATATCATAGCTAAGAATACGCGTGCATAGAGTTAAGTTGTATGTGCATTGCTTGTTAAAGCTGTTAAACACGCATCCATAAATCACATTTTTTTTTGTTTCAGATAGATTTAAAAAAAAAAAACTATTCCCTTAAATTTCTTCTGTTTTGAATTGCACTCCTCTTTTTTTAAAAAATATTTTGTACCTTTTTATAATTTTGTGTACAAGTTTGAAATGTTTTATACGTATTTTTAATTTTCATATTTCCGTTGAACTAAATACTTAATGGTACATAAATATTTCTAAAAATGGGTGTCATAATAACTATTAAAATGCAGACGTAATTCGGGTAGAATGTTGCATGAAGCTGGAAGGTTGTTTATTTTTTTTTAAATGCAAAAAAGGGCGATTGGAATATTTTAAGTTAAACAACTAATATGCCATTTAAAAATATCATAATTTTATCAAATAAAAGTGTTTTCAATACATAAATGTCATAAAAATTTAATCATGGTTATTTGAATTCAATAAAAGTAACACAGCGAAGATAAAAGAAATCCGTTTTACTTACATAAAAAATAGATAAAAACTTAATAGTTAAACACTTAAGTAATTTAAAGCAAACTATTGATAACTAAAATTAAGATATTTCTTCGTTTTTGCAAATTTATCACAAATCTTTAAAAAGGGACAGCAGACTATTGATAGCTAAAATTAAGATATTTCTTCTTTTTTGCAAATTTATCACTAATCTTTAAAAAGGGACAGTAAACTATTGGTAGCTAAAATTAAGATATGTCTTCTTTTTGGAAAATTTATCACTAATATTTAAAAACGGACGGCTAATGGGTCAGATTAAATGATTCTAAATGCCAGTAAAATACTCGAGGGATAGATTGCTCATCACAAATTTAAATTCTTGTAGGAATCCATTGAACTAATTTGGTGGAGAAACACGAACAATGGAACATTTACATTCAGGAGTTCTAACTTGCCTAGCTTCCCATGCATAATTTATGATCTTAAAATAAGATGTAAATGTTAACATAGCAATTATATTTAAATCAAAACAATTTCTTTGAACAAAATGTACCCAAAAATTTAAAACTACAATTCTTTTTATTTGGGGAATCGAGCGTCGTGGTTGGCACTGACGTTTGTAGTTGTTCTAAATCGGCTTTAAATATACTGGTACCTGTCTGTTAAAACACCCTTACCTATGTAGAACTCCAAAATCCCATAAGAAGCTTATTCCTCATAGCTTGTTGTGGAATATTGTATAAGGAGAGATACTGGTCGAGAATATGTCCATATTACATGAGTTAATATCTTATTCATATCCTAAATATATGATTTTATATTGACAAGAGATATAAATGTTTCTTATGTATTAAATAGTTAAACTAACAGAATTATGACATTGGATTTACCTACATTTTAGCCTTTTGTTGATAAATTCATTTAATGCAATATACGGCATGAGAGTTCTACAGAAAGTTTAAAGCAACAAAAAATTACATAGTTTTAGTAATAATGAGGAAATAAATACCTCTATTACAATAGGATATTTCTGATTAATACATAAAATATGGCTATCTTCTCTTAACATAAACAGGATGTTTTTTTTATTTCTTTTATGTACGGCAAAAAGTGTGTCGCAACTGCATAAGAAAATAACGATTTCATCGCACTGTATAAACGAAAATATTTAGTAGTATCTAGAAAACAACGCTCGAGCTTTTTGATTGCGTTTTAGGAACTAGGAATTTTTTGAAGCATTGAGTAATACTGAGGAACATTCTTTTCATTCATTGAGTAACATATTTTTCATAAACAATCATTTCGGGTAAATAAAAGAAAAGGTTACATAAGTAAATTTTGATAAGAAAAGACATAAGAAAAGTTACATAAGAAATGATATATGTAGGGAGAGTTCGTATGAACGGCTGCAATATCTTATAACAAACAATAGAAACCAAAGACATATTCTAGAGACATTGTTTAAGTATACTTTGTTTGAACCTACCATCTTAGAATTTCGTAGCATAAATATCTCTTGAATCTAAGAAGTGATAATCATGAGCAGTATTAATAAATAAATCACCCTTTTTCGTTGTTTGATGTTTCTTACGTGTATAATGACTTATAAAATCTATAATCTGCATTGTAATGTTTTTAATATATCTATTAAGTCATTAATAACATATTGATGAATACTATTGATAATAAGTTTACAGATTATCTGGATAAATATGTTTGTATAGCGTATAGACTACAAGATTCAGGTGTATACATTCATTTCTGAACTCGATCAGTATATGACTTATTAAAAAATAAATTGAAAATTTTCTTGATTCCTTAGTTATACTCCGTAAATGTTTCACTACAAAACATTTCACATATTTTTTTAACTTTGAACAATATTACCACTTACGCCAGGAATAAAATTCAAAATGTTCTAAAATCTCCAAAACGATATAGACATGGTACAAAAGCAAGCTCTAAAACCATTAACGAGGATTCATTTCCCATCTTTTATTAGGCGGGTTATCGTGTTCCTATCGTGTTCCCGAACGGATTAAAAAAAAATATTTCAAGTCTAATATCTCACGCGCAGTTACATAAATCTTCTGCATATATTCTGTATATAAAGTGTAATTGAAATGTAGCATTTTGTATTGCTTCAAAAGTTTCTAAAGCATTCCATATTTTTTAAAGCAATGATTTTCCAAGGTATTAAAAAAATACAATCATTTTATTGTCTCACAGAATTAAAAAAGCAATAAAAATATTCTTAAACATCTGAAGGTATTAAGTAACAGTTTCACTTAAATGATGTATATATATTTTAAAATGCGCTATTCTAACAAATTTTGAACAAGTAAAAGTTAAAATTTTTAAAAATGTTTTGGAGTTTCCAATAAATTTAATCAGCATTGAAATTTTGAATACACCAACTATATACTATATAGTTTATAACACATTTACGCTGTCTAGTTTATACTACCTGATAATAAAAAGAGAGCATAAAAATTAATAAAACGAAATCCTTTAGTCCCATTATTATAAATGAAAAATATCTAAAGTGAATATATTAATGAATTGAGTTATGCTATGGAAAGTTTGAATGGCATGAGCGGGTTTTCTGTAACAATTAATATGATATATCTATCTATCTATCTATCTATCTATCTATTTATATATATATATATATATATATATATATATATATATATATTAAGAAGTATTAAACAAAGTACAAAGATTTCTTATAACTTAATTGTTTATTCATCCTATGAATTACAGTCAAGTTGTTCTTATCTTTAGTTGTCTAATCTTTAGAGGGGTATTGCATTGTTCTAGATACATGCGCACATAAAAATATATATGTTTTCATCCGCACTTCCTAATGGAAAAATATATTGTAAAAAAGCTTTACGTTTGTTAAAATATTGTTGGTTAATTCCCTTACGGACATTTCCCGTAGGTTTAAAATGTACTTAACTTGAAGAAACAAACTAAAAATAAGCTTGATGAATTTTTTTTCTTTGCTATTAAAACCTTGAATTTAGACCCTTAAGGATTTAATGACAAACTAGTTTTTGCGAGTTTGATATGTGAATTAAATTTAGAAATATGCTTATCAAATGGATGAAATATTTGTAAATTATATGTGATTAAAGAGATAAAATTCACTATAAATTATGAATGCGTTACCTAAAGCAAAGATGAGTGGACATTTAAAAAAAATTCTTTGTTTATAGAGATAACGTTCACAATACGTTATGAGTACGTTACCTGAGACAATGAGCGGACATAAAAAAAAACTGTTTAAAGAGATAACTTTCACAGTACATTATGTGTACGTCACCTGAAGCAAAGATGAGCCAACATTTTTTAAAAAAAACTTTGTTTAAATGCGCATGCCAAGAGACAGCAAAGATGAAAGATACCATAGAGTTATCTGTACATGAACTTGCCGATGGAGTAATAGAGATACATTTTAGTATTCTTCACGGCGATCTTAATTCTACAGCGTAGAGTTGGTGGGTTAAGTTACCGCTATTAAACCTTTAAATTTAGAAACTTGGTGATTTTATGACTGGATATTTTTTACGAGTTTGATATGCGCGTTAAATTTAGAAATATGTTTATCAAATGGATCCACTATTTAGAAATTATTTGTTATTAAAGACAAAAAAATTACAATAATTTATGAGTACGTTACACGGAGCAAGATGAGAGGGCATTTTTAAAATCTTTGTTTAAATGCGTATGCTAAGAGACATGGAATGAACAAAGATGAAAGAAATCACAGAGTTATCTTAACACGAACTTGCCGATGAAAAACCAAAGATACATTTTAATAGACTTCTCAACAATCTATATTTTACAGCGCAGAATTGGCGGGCTGAGTTACCCCTATAAAAACATTAAAATTAGAGCCTTAGAGATTTTATGATTAACTGTTTTTTACGGTTTTATTATGTGAGTTAAATTTTGAAATATGCTCATCAAATGAGTTAACTAATTAGAAAATATTTGTGATCAAAAACCAAAAAAATCACTATAACTTATAAGTACGTTACCTGGAGCAAAGACAAGAGGGACATTTTTAAATCTATGTGTAAATGCGTATGCTAAGAGACATAGAATGAGCAAAGATGAAAGAAATCACAGAGTTATCTTAACACGAACTTTCCGATGATAAACCAAAGATACATTTTAATAGACTTCTGATCGATCTATATTTTACAGCGCAGAATGGGCAGGCCGAGTTACCCCTATAAAAACATTAAAATTTGACCCTTAGATATTTTATGATTAATTATTTTTTACGGTTTTATTATGTGAGTTAAATTTAGAAATATGCTCATCAAATGAGTTAACTAATTAGAAAATATTTGTGATCAAAAACCAAAAAAATCACTGTAACTAATGAGTACGTAACCTGGAGCAAAGACGAGAGGGAATTTTTAAAATCTTTGTTTAAATGCGTATGCTAAGGAGACATGGAATGAGCAAAGATGAAAGAAATCACAGAGCTATCTTAACATGAACTTGCCGATGAAAAACCAAAGATACATTTCAATAGACTTCTCATCGATCTATATTTTACAGCATAGAATTGGCGGGCTGAGTTACCCTTATTAAAGCATTAAATTTAGACCCTTAGAGATTTTATGATTAATTATTTTTTACGAGTTTGATTTGAGAGTTAAATTTAGAAACATGCTCATCAAATAAGTTAACTAATTAGAATATGTTTGTGATCAAAAGCAACAAACAATCACTATAACTAATGAGTACGTTACCTGGAGCAAGATGAGAGGGCATTTTTTAAATGTCTGTTTAAATGCGTATGATAAGAGGTATGGAAGGAGCAAAGATGAAAGAAATGACAGAGTATCTTAACATAAACTTCCGAAGAAAAACCAAAGATGCATTATAATAGACTCCTCATCGATCTAAATTTTACAGCGTAGAATTGGCGGGCTGAATTACCCGTACTAAAACATTAAATTTAGACCCTTAGAAATTTTATGATTAATTATTTTTTACGGGTTTGATATGTGAGTTAAATTTAGAAATATGCTCATAAAATGAGTTAACTAATTAGAAAATATTTATGATCAAAAACAAAAACAAAAATCATTATAACTTATGAGTACGTTACCTGGAGCAAAGATGATAAGACATTTTTTTAACCTTTGTAAGAGACATGGGATTAGCAAAGATGAAAGAAATAGTAGAGTTATCTTTATATGAACTTGCCCAGTAATAAAGGTATATTTTAATATTCTTCTCGTTGATCTAAATTTTGCTGCGTAGTATTGGTGGGCTCTCTTGCTTTCTCTCCACTGTTAAATTTATGCGCGTGGTTTAATTTGTTTGGGTATTTATGTGTCTGTGGGAAGCTCAAATTATTGTGTCTAAATTTGAACTGTTTTCACCGAAAACTGTGTCAGCTCCATTATTCTTTCATTAAAAAAAAATGCCACTTGTCGTGATCACGGAGTGGCGTGTGGTTGCCCAACTCTCGTCCCATCAGTCAGCAACTTTTTCGCTTCTTTTTCTCTGTTTTCGTAGACATTTTTTTCATCATCAGACTTTTTGTGGAACGGGATAGCGAGTCGCCGGAAATAGACTTTCTGTCTAGACGTCCCCCCTCCCCAGACTTCTTGTCAAGATGTCAAGGGGGATAAAGACGGATCAGACCATCCCCTCTTTTTCCCAAACAGACGATACTCATCAGTAGCGAAGCTGCCAAAAGATTATTATTATTGATATCGAAATGAAACAGAAATGCTAAATCGTATGACTTAGAGACTATGTCAGTACGTGGAAGTCCAAAACTCAAAAGACGGTTATGCAATGTTCCATGCTGTAAAAAATTTTTTTTTTCTTGAGGTTCAAAGATTTACACAAGCAGTATTTTGTCTTGCAGTGAGAAATGAGTCAAATATGTGCCTATGTTCCAAAGCGATCATGTACAGAAAATACAACTACAAGTTATAATGCATTGCTGGAATGCATTAAATCAATAAATGCGACCAGATGACCAATCTTGGACAGAGATTTTACAGATTTTGATGGTTGTTAAATTAGGTTAAATGGTTGAGATACTATTAAATAACCTAGTACTTAAGAAAATTGCAAACACTGATACTGAAAAGACAGTTTAAGGAAAATATTAAATTTATTTCCCTAGAGATCTCAAGTATTAAATATAGCATATTAAGAGAATTTTGATGAGAAGTATGTTAATACTTTTAAATATTTAAAGTTTCCTCACTGATGTCCGGCATTATCAATAAAACTAGTAATTTTTCTTTTATTTATTTTCTTTTAAAAGAGAGAATAACTCTTCATAATTTTTTTTAAATATTTCAGTGAAAGAGGATTGTCTAAGTACCAGTTAACTGAATAGTTAAGTCAGGCGCTGATTCTGAAGGCAAAAGTTATAATAGTAATCGTTCTTCCTTTAAATCTTGTGACTTCATATATCTTATCTCGATGCTTACCCCCCCCCCCCAAACACATACAAACATACTTACATATATACATACATACACACACACACACACATATATATATATATATATATATATATATATATATATATATATATATATATATATATATTTATATATATATATATATGTATATATACACACATACATTTATATGTTTTAATATTATTTGTTTTGTCTTGTTATGAGATTTTTCGGCTTAAATTATTTAATATCTAAGTTTTTGGCTCTGAAGGATTTTTTATAAATTATTTACTCCAAATCTTGTTCTTTCATTTTAAAATATCTACTTAGAATTATTTCCGTAGCAATATTATTTTTTTCTTGATTCTTAAATACATAAATTCTGTTATTTTTTTCTTATTTTCAAAAATCAAATTTTTAAATTCTAAAAAGATCATCCAATAGAGATACTATTTCAAATATCGTGGTTCGATTCAATAATAAATGATTATCATTTATTTAAATTATGTGCAATATAAAAGCAAACAGATTAAACTTCCATATTGTGCACAATATGGTGCTATGCAAAAAATGTAATAATACTTTTTCTTAAGTGGCATTTTAAAACAATGGATGAGTGATTTTTAATGTTCGTCATCAAAAGCTGGAAACAAAATACAAGAATGCTTAAACTGTTGCGTAAGAATTTTGCAAGTATATCTTATTCTTAACCCTTTCACTCCCATGAGCCAATTGTGAACTCCCGTGATGCCAATTGGAATCATGATATTCACAATTTTTTTTCTCAGCCGCCAGAACTGCCAGTGATATCAAATAAATTTTATTAAAATATTTGTACATTTTGCTATCCAAAAATACTTTTTTCTTTACCCAATAGATTGCAGCACTATCCCAGTAAAGGAAGAAATATTTGATGTTTGAGTGTCAGATGAAATCTAAAAACAAGTTAAAATCAATTTTATTTTAGATGTAATTAAAAAAATAATAATGATTAAATTAGTCTCTTCTCAATTTTAAATAAGTGTAAAAATCATATTTTGGCAATTTTTTAAAACAAATTATCCGAAATGTTTGTTGTTTATTTTTCCAAAAACTGGTGATTCCAAATGGCATCATTGGGAGTTATCAATGGGGTGTGAAACTCAAAATATTTATTTACGATTACCTCTAAATATTTATTTACGATTGCTAGCGGTTGTGGCACATGGTTCTACAAAATTTGAATACTTTAATTGTATTATTTGAATATAAGTGTACTTCTACTTATTTGCTTCAAAATTAGCTGTGAAGACAAAGCTTGGGATAAGTGGGGATGTTGTAATACGCTTGGCAGAGACAGTACCAAGAAATAAAAATCAAACTTTTTGTTGACAATTGGTTCGCATCATTCAACCTAGCTGTGAAACTTCAGGTTGTAACCTCCTGATAGCAGGAACTGTTCGGGACAATAGACTTCCCGAAAATTCGAAAAATGGCTTTCCATTCTCTAATGATGAGAAAAAATTGAAAGGTTCTGGACGTGGAAGCTACGATTATACAACAGACGATAAAAACATTACAACAGTAAAAGGGTCTGCAATAAATGAGTCACTGTCATTTCTATCTTTTGTGGAGTGGAACCTGCGGAGAGTGTAAAAAGATGGTCTGTTGCTTCAAAAACTTTTATTGATGTAAAAAGACCACACATTGCTGATGTTTATAACAAAGGGATGGGTGGTGTAGACCTAATGGATATGCAAATCCCATTGCTGATATCAGATTTGACAATATAGGCCATTGGCCTCTTCATATAGAAGGAAAAAGAAGATGCAAATTGTGTATTAAATCGTACACCAGAATAATGTGTGAAAAATGCAATGTATCACTTTGTCTTAACAAAATTAATAATTGTTTTAAAAAATTTCATGTAAAATAAATTAAAATATATTATTAAAATACATTATTAAAATTCATTAAAATATATTATTTAATTCAGATACATGTATAGATCAAAATATATTAAAATGTTTACTTTTTCCACTTAGCATCAACTCCCAATGATTCCAAATGGCATCAACTCTATGTTTAACTCATGCACTACTTAATTCCCAATGATGCCATTTGGAATCATTCAAAATTTTGATTAATAAATTAAATTTTTTTTCTTTCTGTTCCTTTGTACTGGACATAAAATGAGTACATTTCAGGAATTTCATATTTTTAGAATGAGTAATAAACTTTTGGGACTGAAAGGGTTAACGAAGCCTCAAAAGTTTTCAAAGATTTTCCTCATGTTTAATAAATTTCTATAAAAAGGGAAATTATGATCTTTAAAACAAATAAGTTTATGGTACTTTAACCTTCCAGGTGGATATATTTTTATTCAATACTATATCTGCTTGAAGTAAGCATTTCATACAGTCAAAACAATAATTTCAAGTAGTTGCAGGTGCCCAGAGCCCCAAATCTAGATACAATTTTTTTAATTACATGGTTGTTATTGAGAAAAAATTGGTTGAATATAAACCTTCTTGATACCATAATAATTATAGTGGATTTAAGAACATTTTTACCTTCAATTATAAGGAATCGTTCAATTCACTGAGAACTTTATAGACATTATAGACAGTATTGCATCTCCTAGTTATATATATATATATATATATATATATATATATATTTATTTATATATTATAAGTTTTCATAATTTAGGTCTGCTAGACAGAAGCTAAATAAGCACCTACCAGAGAGCGGAACGAATCCTTGTCTACAATCCTCGAAGCATTTATTGCACCAACTGAACTTCCCTAATGCTGAGAAAAAGTGCGATTCCCCAAAACTTGATCACACATTAGGGCGAAGCATAGTGAAAAAGTTTTCGATCTTGTTTTTGCCCTAGTGCGGAAAAGTTGGGTACTGGTGGGTAGGTCACGTATGCAAAGTTTTGGGAAAAGCAAAAGATATCTTCCATTTCTATTTCGGTCGTGATTTTTAGCAGATTTTTACCATACAGTTAAAAATGTGTATTTCCATTGTTTTGTATACAAATCGTAATTTTTTTAAAATAAAATACAGAGGTAATTAGAAACTTAATCCAGAAAGGCAGCAGCTGACACACTGCGTGCAGAAAGGTAAAGAAATATTTTGGCATGAAAACATTGTCAACAGCAACTTTAGAAACGAAGCTTAAAACCTTCGTGAAAGAGTGACAGAAATTGTTCGACATTTCTTCATGTAAGTGGGTTTCTTTTAACAAATGTTCTTGCCAAAATCATAAAATGATCCCTGAAATCGAAAGAACTTTTCTTATAGTCCATCAAGAACTTATACAAATGTCCATAGGCGCAGTTAACTTAAAAGAAACTGAAAGCTGACGAAACGTGCCGATAGGAAGCAGAAAAAGACAGAAGCAGTAAGTCTTAAAATAAACGTTTCGCCATCTGTTACGCCATCTAAGCTCACATTTCCTGATCCATATTCTGATGTGGATCCCCATAACTTCGATAGTGACACAGATTACTTGAAGCCTTCCACATCCATATCCAGGATGATTCAGTCTGAAGGTAAAAAGACTTCACGATCAAGGCGATACCCAGCAGTAGCTATAGCTTGTGAGAGAACAGGAGTTTCAGATCGTGTTGGAGCCATCATTGAAAGCGCTGATTTGGAAGATTTGGGGATGATTACCGAAACAGACACATTAAGGGGACAGTGGACTTTCAAAATTGTGAAATTTATCCAAAAATTCGTTTTTTTAATTTTATTGAATTGTGAAACTACGGACGAGTAGGAATGTGTTGAAAAAAGAATTTTTAATTTATGTGATTACTTTCCCAGTTATAGGTATTTGTATTTAAGTTAGATATTATGTGGTTACTAATAGCAATAACTTTAAATGCGTTTTTCTCAAAATAAAAATTTTCATGTCATACGAATATTCAAACTGCTCCGAGCGCATTTCTAATCATCGTATTGCTTTGAAATTTAAGTTTTATATACTTAACTGAATATCAAATAAATCTTATTGAAAATAATTATGCTTCGTAGCTCAGAATTTCTAAATTTTGTATTCGAAAAGATGATTTATAGAAGATGATTTATAGGTATTTTGCGTCATAAAAAGGGTGTTTTCACTGTTATTATTTTTTTCTCTTTATATTTTTAATGAATGCTTAAAATAAGCAATAAGTTTCATTACTAGTTCTATAAGGTATTCTGTCAATAAAAATGACCATATTATATGCAAAATAAATGCGCAAGGAACATTTTTAATGAGGCCAATATTTGATATAATTAATAATTAATAATTCATAAATTATTAATATTTCATCATTAAATTTTAACCACTTTTACATATCTATGGTACTAATCACATATTCAAATTTCAAGCAAATCCATTAAAAACAAAAAAAAGTTAGGTTTGAAAGTCCACTGTCCCCTTAAATGTAATTCATAGACATAAAATAAGAAGTTAGAGGGAAAATTCGGACAGAATATCAGCAAGGAAATGAAAGAAAGCTGAAACCACTGAAGGGACTCTCTTTTGACGGAAGACAGGACAAAACTATAATGCAAGAGAGCGTAGGTGGAAGATGTACCAGAAAACAGTCCTGGAAGAGCACGTTACAATGATTAAGAAACCTGGAAGCAAGTACCTTGGACACATAGCACGAACCTCGTCATCAGCTTTGAGCATTTCTCAAATGATGCTGCAATTCTTGGAGAATGAGAATATTAACATTCCTGAACTAGTAGCAATAGGGTACGATGGAACAGTCGTTAATACTAGCTATAAAACCGGCGTAATTCGCCGTTTTGAAGCCATTGGGAAACTCTTCATCTGGTTTATCTGCCAGTTACACGCAAATGAGTTGCCACTCCGACATTTAGTGCAGCATTTGGATGGTGGAAAGTGGCCCTTTCTGGTCCTATTGAGAAAGCATTGGCAAATCGGAAAAACCTTCCAGTTGTGAGATTTGTAGTCATTTCGAGCGAATTTCCGAAAATCTACATAAAGGATCTTAGCACAGACCAGCGATACCTTTGGGATATTTGTCAAGCTGTCACAAATGGAAACTTCTCATCAAGTTTGTCATAAAAGCACCCTGGGAAAATGTCTCATGCACGTTAGATAACAACTGAAAATCGAATAAAGCGCTTTAATAAGCTCTCTTACATTAGCTCGTCAGAGCCTTCAATCCAACATCAAACTCTGGCAGAGTTCATCATGAAAGTGTACGCACCTATGTGGTTTACAGTCAAATTAAATTCATATTGCACGTATGGTCCACGGAATTTGTGGAAGACAAAAAACGTCTGACGCTATCTTAAAATCGATTTAAAGACTGTGGTCGATCCCATTATCCAAAGAAATGGCTATTTTGGCCAAGCGGAAGCAATAATCTTCTCAATGATCACAGACGACAGACAGTCCATTCGAGAACTCGAACTACGTAGGATTTTATGAGCAAGAAAGGAAAAAAAGGAAGCAATCAGACTCTACAACATTCCGTCACTCAATTTCGAGGCAGTTTCATATATAGACCTTATTGATTGGCAGAAATGTAATTTGACGGATCCCCCAATAACATCTCACTCGACAGAAGATGATTTGAGAAATTTCATTTCCAGTGGAGAGTCTGTAGCTCAACACCTGGGAAGCCTAAAATTTCCTTGCCACACCCAAAGCGTTGAACGTTTCGTGACACTAATAACAGAGGTTTCTGTGGCTATGTGTAGAGAAAATTAGCGTGACGCTTTAGTTAGAACCCGAACAGAGTCGAGAAAATCTATGCCACCATTTGAAACCAAATGCGAGTACCGAGTAAAACTGGAATAACTGCAAGGGCAAAGGAAGTTAAGTGTCCATATGATTGGCTGGATGGATGGGCACGGGTGGAATTCGCAATGCAGCCACCTCCCCGTGTTGAGTTCTGGGTTTTTTCTGAATTTTATTTCAGAAAAAGCGAAAAGCTGTATACAAAACAATGGAAATACACATTTTCAACTGTATGGTAAAAATCTGCTAAAATCACGGACGAAATGGAAACGGAAGATATATTTTTGTTTTTCCGAAAACTTTCCATACGTGACCTACCCACCAGTACCCAACTTTTCCGCACTAGGGCAAAAGCAAAATCGAAAACTTTTTTTTACGCTCCGCCCTATCACACATATTTCCGCCTTCTCTTCAAACCATCCATAGAGGATGTTGGTCTAAATAAATTTTATTTTAATATTTTTTTTCCATGGTGTATTTTCACCATACGCATGAACAACGGTCAATAATCATTCTTTCCATGGTCGGGTACTAATGAAATGAACACCTGCTAAGGGCAAGGATCAAAATCGCGTCTCAGAAACTGCAGGAATAGTCATTTTTCGTTGTTGTTGTTTTGTTTCTAATGTCCCCTGGTTGGAGGCTCAATTCACCAGGTCCTAATAGGTTATTGGGCTGAAAGGGGTGGCTCCTGTTTTGAATTAGCACCACAAGGGTCTTTGTTCGACTTGACTAAATGGCCGGCCCCGCAATTTTGAAGCGAGTCAAGTGACGAGACCGGAACAATTAACCCCGCACCTCCAGAGGTAAATTTGAGAACTACGACCTATTTTACGTGAACCGGTCCACCATTAGTGAACACGGCGGTGGATTTGCAGCGACGAGCATGAAACCAGGAACGTTCAGATCACTGGCTCACTGCTCTTGCCAAATGGGCCACTTCGCCTTCCTTTCTCGTTATCGTCCGCGATAAAAACAGGTTTCCATACTGGGAAGTACTCATGCATGAAAATCTAATAGCTAAAGGGAGTTTTATTTGATGAGTTAAGATAATTTTGTTGTGAACTTTTAAATCTGATTATTTTAGAGACAGCATCTAATATTTTTATCATATTATCTAAGGCTTTTCTGTTTACAAGGATGAAGGAAAAGTTGCGTGGAAAACAGAAGATAATTAATACCGAGGGAATTAAAGAATCGCTTTACCCTCTACATTTACTGCTATTTTTTTCGAAAAATGTATCGACGGAATTGTAATTACAGGTGAATGTAATTAATTAGAGTCCTATAGCTGAACGTAATGGAAATATTTTTGAGGAATTTGTGGAGCATTTAGATAATACTGAAAGCCAAGAAGGATATTTTCAATAAGATGGTATAACTGCACACTCGACTCAATAGAGCGGTTGCATACGATTCTCAAAGTTGGGTTGATTTCTAAGAGGTTTGGGTCTCCGAGATCACCAATTTTATTTTCTTGGGGGATTTTTCAAAACAGCGGGTATATGCAAATAAATCACACATTATGAAGAAACTGTGAGAAAACATTCTATTAAAAATTACCGTCATTCTGGAGGTAACTATTCATTACAAATGCCCGGAAGATTGGATATGACGCCATTTGTTCTCAGTAAAGGGCGAGACTGCTGGCCATTCATTTAAGGGGGGACCGTATACGTGGCAAGCATTACCTCCTACAATCTGGTCCCGTAATTTTGAGCCGAATCAAAGGACGAGACCGGAACACTTCACTCCGCACCTCCAGAAGTAAATTTGAGAACTTGGAGGACATTGCAGCCACGACAAATTTAACTTCACCGGCCACCATTAGTGAACACGGCGGTGGATTTTGTCAGCTACCGGCATCGAACCCACAATTCTCAGATCCCTGGCTCTACGCTTTTGCCAACCGGGCCCAAATAGAGATTTTAGGGAGCACTCGGGTTTGAACCATGGACCTCTGGAGGGGGTAACTAATGCACTTATTGTGATTTCTACGCAAAAAAGCATAAGTAGCTTCATCATCAATACGGGGCTACATTTATGAAAAAGTTATATAAGTTAATGGGTAAGGCGACTTTTGGTTCACCCTGTACATCTTCGCTACATCAATAAATCGCTACATCAATATAGCTCTAAAGACCACAAGACTACAATAAGTTGAACCTGGTAATTCTTACAAGGCATAAATTTCCTCATGACATGGCTGCGTTTCCCCATGAGGAAGTGACCTCATAATTAGCAATTTACAAATACATTTTCCTGGAAGGTTAAGAAGGTTTTAGCGGTACAATCAGTATTATGAAATATTTCACTTAAATTTAAATTACATGACATCCCGGATGCAAATACTACTTAAATCAAGACCATTTAAAAGATCAAAACCACTTAATCTTGAGAGGTGCTATAAAGATAAATGTTCGTGTAAATATCTGTCTGCGGGAGACAGCTAATTTTATGGGCTATCATTAACTTCCCCTGGCTTACGTACAGAGACACAGTTTTAGAAACCTATTGTTGAAGATTAAAACTCTTACTCCTTTCCGATTACTTTGCAACACTTTTCTTGAAGTTGGGCCAGGTGTGGTTTTTAAAACAATACCGCCAACTAGGAAGAAACCGATCTCTTTGCCAGACAGCATGGCGTCCGGTCTTACGATCTTCCACTTCCTCCGGCTTATGGGAAAAGTGTTTGAGGGTAGGGAAGGAAGAAAAAGAAAGTGCACCTCAGGGTCTTTGTTTTGCACTTGACGTCTGGGTTTATTTCTGTATTAGAAAAAAGATCCGCAACAAAATAGAATTCCTTAACCTTGGAGAAAGGTGACGAGACACAATACACTCTTTACCTGAATGGAAAGTGTCCAAAACACGGGTTTTCGCAGACTCAAAAAATTGTCCTGTCAGCAATTATGTCTCTCGCCGACAGAATCAACTAAGAAAGTTCTTTTTAGAAATGAGTGCGTAAAGATTCGGATTTTGAAATCTTTCCAGAAACAGCAACATCGGATGGGCCATTTAAGGTAAAGTCTGCGTTCTTTGAAGTTAAGCAGCTTTTAGGAGTAAGAAGATAGCTCTTACGATGGGACAGATTTTCCCTATTCATTTCACAGCGATAGAAAAAAACCCAGCATAAACACTTCAGGAAAGCCTGATAATATATGTTTAAAAAAGATTTTATTATCTTTTTGCAACTGCAAAGATTTATCCCCTTAAATGCTGAGTACCAAAATATCAATTACAATTAATACTTCAAAAGACTTGTAGAAATGTGATTACCTTTTGAATTAACTTCTTTGTGATATAATAAGATATTGAATTTTCTAGAAGGGGAAATTCATGCTTTGCTTTTGCTCAACCCGAAAGAAATGATACTTATTCATTAATATGGCCCAGCTCGCGTTCCAATAGGGGTCAAAACGAATGATTGCAACCCCGACGTTTCTGTTTTAGTCTTCCCGCTACATATTTTACGTTTTTATTTATTATACATTGCATTCTGTAATGCGCAGATGTATAGCTATTTCTTATTTATCCACTTTACTTTAATGCGCTAATGGTTTTCACAAATGCCTACATTATGAACTTTAGTATATCGAAGCATAACATCAATTGTTATTATCCTAAAATATAAACTCAGCTTTCTAAAGTGATTAGAATATTTTTGACATGTTTTCATGTTTTTATATGAAAAAAAAAACTTAAAAAATTTAGTAAGTGGAACATTTTTAGATGCATTCAAAGCAATTTTGGTCATGGTTATTTAAGCTTATTATAATATCATAGCCAAGTCAAAAATACAAAACAATCTACAATGAAGAGCCAATTTTTCTGAAAGTCCGCAGTCATATCATCAACGGCATAAAAGAAGTTTTCCAGAAAAAAAAGTTTCTTTTCCTTAGAAAAATTGGTTTAAACTGCGACATACAGTTTTGAAAATTTCTTAAGTTAGCTAAATTTTATAATATTCTATTCATAAATAAAATGTATATTCAGTTTTTCAGAAGTATTTTAATAGAAGTCATTGGTGGAGGGGGGGGAGGTGTCTGACTAAAATTTCCATTATAAATGGAGAACACCATTCAGATATCTAAATGGTGGATTGGAAGGAAATTCATTCTTCCCTTAGCATGTTTTAACCTTATTTAAGCCTCTTCTTAAGACAATTTTGGAGAATAACTTTAATAGGGGAGATCCCTTTTGCACTCGCAAAAATGCATTGATTTTACTACCAAGCTTAATTTGTTGTCAAACAGTTAATTTGTAATTAATTTAGACCAATATTTTTAGGGTGAATTGTACAAAGCCTTATCTATAAGAAAACAAAAGCCAAATTGTTAGGAGATTATTAGAAATCATTTTATGCAAAAAAAAATCAATGTTTTATGAATAATGAAAGCACTGAATACAGATTTATTTAAAAACAATACGGGATATATATTCTAGTAGCGGAATACACGTGCTTCGCTGTAGAGTACATTTTAGGATAATTACAATGAAAAAATAATGAAATTACTTTTTAGAAGATTTCCTTATAAACAAGTCCTTTGTTTCTTCATTGGGCGGAACTAATATTATCACGCTCGTCCGCGAACTTACGCGTAAGAAAGCTACGTAAAACTGACCGTGGGAGAAATGAATGTCTCTTAAATATATGCCAGCGAATTTTCAAGTTTGGCTTTGAGATTTATTTATCGTCATAGGGGAGCATATTTTAAGGGGAAATTGCAGTTTATTAAAGTCAAAGGGGAGGTCATTGGGCATTAGAGGAATGCGTGCCACGAACACTTTTCCTCCTTGAGCACACCCGGTTAATATAATGGCTTCGATTAAACTTTTATGCAGGGCTTTGATTTGTAGTCTATTGCCATTACACAATTTCGGTGGTTTTAAATTCCGAAGGAGCATTACGAATGTGCCCTTCCGCAAATAGAACTTATGGTGTGGAAGACCCGGTGGTTTAAGGGAACTTAAAAACTCTATCGGACAGTTAACGACATCATCTTAATTACAGACAGTGTCTATCGATTTGTAGACCATTTCTTCCCCGTCAAAGTACTTTAGCAACATGCCATTAATGAATAAGTCTATACAATATGAATTAATGAAATTATCCATTAATGATAGAATAATAAATTATTGTCAATAGAATAATGAATTATTGACATTATTCATTAATGAATAATGTCAATAATGAATAAGTCTATAGTCTACAGAATAAGTCTATAGAGTTGGTTTCGCAAAACCATTTTATAGACTTATACTGTATTAAAGCAATGCCTGGAGAAATGTGATCTGTCAGTTCCTGGATGGTAGTCACTAATTTGAATTAAATTCTTAAAAACTTCCATCGCAATTAGTCTAGTGATTAAATTTTATCTTTTACTGTATTTTAATATTTTTTTGTCAATTTATTCCGTCGTTATGCACGTGACGCAAAATTAATTTAAAATATCAAAAAAATTAAAGAAATCTCGTGATCAGCCTTTAATAAATTAAATTCTAAAAATTAATCTTTGAAAATTCACCAAAAATCGGAAAATGGAGGTAAAGATTAAAAAAAGTAATTTTTATGATCTTTCTCGTGATATAAATTTTATAACCCTCAAATTATTATTTTAAATGCTAACTTAAAAAAAATGTTACATAAACAGCTTAAAAATTTAATTTAAAAAATCTAAGAAGAATTTTTCAAAAATCTTTCTTAGTGCACCCCTACACTAAAAGAATAATCGCCATGCAAAATTTCAGCCCATTTTGTCCAGCGGTTTGGTCTGTGCATTATCTGTCAGTCAGTCAGTCAGTCACAGAACTATTTTGTATATATTGATGATTTGTATATATTCTACCCATAGGCAATACTTTAATCTACACCTAAAATAATTACCATATTTCACATAAAAATATTTTTTCAGGCAAATGTATTGTAATGTACAATAATATCATAAAATGCTTTCACAAAAAATTGCTGTAAAACATTTAGTAATATGTTCTTACCTAAATTTAGATGGAAATTCTATAATCATACCAGATATACATGTATACAAAATTTTAGAAATTTATGATCATTAGTTTTGAAGAAATAGGGCGCACAAGTTTGAAAATAATAGTTTTTAGAAAAGTCATTTAAAGTTTAAAGTTTCTATAAACTACTGTGCTATTAGTTTTATACATTTGGCCATAAAATCGGTTCTAATTGTAGTATCAACTTAATATTTTATAAATATTCCTTGCATTACATTCTTCAAAATTAAATCATAATAAAAAATGGAGTGTTTTGAAGGTTTTAAGGTGGTCTCCCCACTTAAGTGCCAATTAGTAATGTATTAATGAATTTTTTCTCTAAACGTTAGAGAAATGACTTAAGGGGGTCCAGGACACAAAATTGTTCGAATTTTCGAAATTTTTTTATCGCATTAAAAATTTCTGTGTTCTTTTACGCTTAAAATGACGTTTAAATCATGTTTCTATCTTAATTAGAACAGGAGAAATTGTTATTTGTTTTGCAACATTCTAATAGTAGCCAAGCGTTGTTTAAACCTGTAAGTGCGTTTTTCTGTATGATGGGTTTTTTCCCCATTTCCCGTCTTTAAATTGTTTTAAGTCAAGAACCTTAAAGATAAATGGTTGAAACTTGGAGCATGTCTTTTTCAACTATTTTACTTTAATTTTGATTCAGCAAATTTGAAAAATATTTACTTTTGAAAATATGAATTTTTAAATATATGTTACATAATTTTCTTTTGTAATTTTTTAATATAGATAATTTTAAATTTTTTAAAATTTAATATTTAAAAAAATGCTGAATCAAAATTAAAACTTATATATTTCTGTATAATTAAATGAAAAAGAATTGAAATTCGACAAATAAGATTTCGAGTTATAACAATTTTAAATTACCAAACATTTTTAAAAATTTTTAAATTTTTTAAAAACATTTTGAGAAGTTTTATGAAGTGATTCCGTTTACAAATTATATGGTTAACCATCACAAAAAAATTCAAAATTTTAACTCAATAAATAATTTTTTTTTAAACATGTGTTCCGGACCCCCTTAAACCGGAAATCATTCGTTACAGTCTATGATACTCTCGTATTTTGATTATCTGCATATGTTCACATGTTGCTTGGTTACTTTCGAGTCCAACTATTCTCTTGAGTAGTTGAACATGAAAGTAACCAAGCAATATACTAACAAAATGTTAAGGGGGTAGGGTCACAATCCAGATTCCCTATGTCAGCAATAGATTTTGTTAAACATGTTCCTTGACTGGCAAAGAACACTGTTTTGAGAAAATCAACGTTTAGTGAAACATGCACTTGTGCTTTGTGCATGCCAGCTCCATAGCTTGGATCATCTGGGTACTGAGCAAGACTGTCTTCTAATTTACATTTTTTCTGTCTTCTATTTATTCTGGCTTCCATGGTTTGCTGTGAAACATCATATTGAGCTTTTTTTAATCTCGTCCGATCAGCTGTTTGTATTGCTCGAGAAGTATAAAAACCCGGAGATATACCTAAAGTTGAAAGTACTTTGCATTTCGAAATATTTCCGTCATTATAGGATGCGATTGCTTCAAATACACCTGTTTTTAAAGTTTCTAACTGCACAAAAACATTCTTTGGGATCCGTGACTAGATTATTATATTTGCACTCTCATTGCTGTTTTGTGTTTTCCCATGAATACATCTAGATCAGGACCTGCCAAACCTCTATAAATCTTTTTAATGTAATCCAGTACTACTATTGGTAAAATGGTTGTTTTGGTTGGAGCACGAAAAATTTTAAAAAAATGCAGCTATGAATGCAGCGAGAGGATTGTTTTGTTTGGTGAGGGTGTGACGCCAGGCGTTTTGACAGATGGAAATAGTTTTTTAAAAAATATTAAAAATATTTCTAGTGCAGCTAGAACAAATATTTGAATGTCATCAGGAGCACAAGATTACATACCTTTTTAAAAATGCAAAAATTGGAAAATGCATTTTTCGTCGAAAATTGTGACCTTACCCCTTAACATCATTTTAATGACTGATATAGTTTTCCCCCAGCAGATGGTTATAGAACTGAGCAACCAAAAGTATAAAAATAAATACAGTCAAACCTGTTTTTGTGCGATAGATTGGGACCGCACACAAAAAAACCCGCACAAAAAATATTTAGAAACTTCATAAATAGCTATAACAAATAATTTTTCACAACATGTTAAAGAATTTTTTTTTTCTGCAGTGGAGAGAGACCGCGTAAAGAAAGTCTCACTTAAAAAATATGTCAAAGCTTTACGGAATAGCGAGAAAGTGCTTTCCAAAGAAAATATATGATTAAATTACACGTGGAAACATTTAAAAAATTTTAATTTTTCGTTTTAAACATAGAAAAAGTTTCAAAATGTACATAATTCCATACTACTCGTCGTAGTCCAAAACGTGCATACTCTTCTTATGAACTGGTTCGTAATCGCTTTCCTCTCTTGAAGATATTAGAGTTGATTTATTTTTTGTTACCATGTAGTCGGTGATAAGTTTTTGCGACGACGGTCGTTTTATCAGCTGCTTGTAAACGTCGCGATAGTCAGATATACACGATCTAAGCTCTATTTGGAATTTCAAATATATAATTTCAATTTTTTCGATATATTTTCATATACCGCATAAAACAAATAGAACCAAAAATAATCGCACAAAACAAATCACAACCGCCTAAAAATATCTCATAAAGAAAGACCGCACCAAAACAGGCTTGTCTGTATTACCAATCAGAGAAATTGCATGGGTGTTATCTAGGGTTACCAGTCAACCTGATGTACTGGTCTCCTCAGAATTTCGACTCTGTCTGTTAATGTAATCTTCACAACTAACGAACAAAATGAAATAATTTAATTACTAGGAAATGCTGTTATAAACATAAGAGGGTATTATTTCAGGAAGTGGTGATAGCTAACATGTTCTGGTGTATGAAATGTGATGGAATGTAGAGATCCCGCAAAGAGAAGAGGATTGAAACTCTTGAGCATATTGAAGATTTCAATATTTTAATTTCGAATCAGTGTCCCGTGGTGTATATTTACTGTTTACGAAGATAGTTTACTTCTACTGAAAGGATTTTTCTGCCATTAAAAAATAAACGGTTGGGGGGGGGGGGAAAAGTTTAAGGGCTAGATCAAAAGTTACGGCGGTCCGGGACATATTTTAATTTTTTTTATTTATTGAGTTAAAATTTTGATTTTTTTTGTGATGGTGAACCATATAATATGTAAACAAAATCACATCATAAAACTTTTCATAAAGTTTTTAAAAAATTTAAAATTTTAAGATATTTAAAAATCGTGGGGTAATTTAAAATCCTTATAACTCGAAATAGTTTTTCTCGAATTTCAAAATTTTTTCATTTAATTAAACAGAAATATATAAATTATAATTCTGATTCAGCTTTTTTTAAATATTAATTTAAAAAATAAAGATATTTAGAGTAAAACTTTGAAAAAAAAATGATGTAATTTATTTTTAAAAAATCATATTTTCAAAAACAAATACTTTTTTTCAAATTTGCTGAATCAAAATTAAAATAAAACAATTAAAAAAGACATTTTCTAAGTTTGAACCATGTATCTATAATGGTTCTTAACTTATAACAATTTAAAGTGGGGAAAAGACCATCACGCAGAAAAACGCATTTACAGGTTTAAACAAAGATTGGCGGCTATTAGAATATTGCAAAAGAAAAAATTAATATTTCCTGATTTAATTAAGATCGAAATACGATTTAAACGTCCTTTTAAGCAGAAAAGAACACAAAATTTTTTAATGCAATAATTTTTTTATTTTGAAAATTTGAAGAATTTTATGTCTTGGACACCCTTAGCTAAAAGAGAAACTAACACATATCTGAAGTGCTCTATCTTTTACCGAAAAAATTCCAAATAGTAAGCTGTTCTTTAAAAGAGTTCTGTAAAGCATTAAAAATAAAAGGGCAAAATCGTGTGATTTATGCCATGCACTAAATTTTATTGCTCTTTACACGATAAATCATGTTGATTGAAATATTTCGTCCAGGCATCGAAAAAAGTGTGTGATAATCTTATTTCACACGTCTTCATATTGTGGAAGTTAAAGAAGCAGAGAATCTAATTTTACATTAATATTGTCAGTAAAGAGTGAAATTATCCAAACATTCACTGCTAGACATAATACCCTATCCTTTAATTAACACTATAATTTCGAAGACTGTCAAAATTAACGGTTTTGCCATTGGTAGAAATATATATCTATCTCTTAAATGTCGGTAGTTAGAGAGTTAAATTATAAATAACTTCTATTCAGTTCCCTTTAACGCGCGTCCAGGTATTATAATGCATTTTTTTTGTCATATACTATAGCTGCAGTTTTGAGGAAGACTGTTTGAGTATTCAAGGAACTCGGTACACTTGTTTTGACGCCCCCCCCCCAAAAAAAAAAAAATAGAACCTCTCGATTTTTCAAATTGTTTTCCTTAGATTTCTTCTTTTTTTTACTTTGCGTTTTCTGCACAGTCACAAGATTAGCCGATAATTAATAAGGTAGTAAAAACGCTTTTACTCTGATACATTTTACACGTTTTTTTTGTCACTAGTGGAAATTTTTAATTGCTTTTCCTCTATTTTTACTCCTTTTTAATATTTTGCTACGTTTAAAAATCCGAAACTGCAATAGATATTTGAAAATGCTGATTTTATTTATTCAATAATCCATATCTTCGATCAAATAGAAATAAACAGGAATTTTAGAAAAAAATGAAAAAAATTCCAAAATTATAGTATAAGAGAATTTTACTTACCGTAAGGGTTACTTTGTGACTGCAGGGGTAACTTTGTGACACATGGAAATTTTTTCGTATTTCGAATCTAACGCCGTGATACTGGCCAGGCAAATAACAGAGCCAACAGCTTGTCCGACATAATGAGACACCTAGGGGCCAGTGTCCGTAATTTCTGCAAGCCATTTGTCTTCGCTGGCCAGTGTATTGTTCAAACTTGTTGTCAAACTATTGACTCTAACTTTGGAAACTTTGTGTGCTGAAGGCTAACACCTTATACAACCAACTACCCCAGGTAATTACTTTTTATTGTCAACATGTTGGTTAGATTGTGGTGCAATTTAACTACTGTGTAGTGATATTTCCGAGAGATATGAGAACATAACCTAAATATCAAAAGGTGACAGGGTTACTTTGTGACAAATTGACACTGTCAAAAATAACCCACAAATTAGACAAAACTTCTTTAGCCACTCAATGTTGTATTTGTTCCGTCCTCCAAAATACCACTGGAGAAAAATAAGTATTAACTATCTGGAAAAAAAACTACCCGAAGGAGCAGAATGTGCCGAAAGACTAATTTCTTCATCTTCTCAAAGAACTGATGGCTGCCCTGGGCACCCGAGATCTCTGACGTCAAAGATATAGATAAAGCTATCCGATATTTGTAATAGGTTTATATAACTGTGTATCAAGATTTTTATAAGCGTTTTACTGTCTAACTTTGTGTCAAGTAATTTATCCTCTTGGATTTCAAGGCGAAAACACAGATGTCAAAAAGTAGCCCCACTCGACGGGGCGACTTTGTAACACATTTTACCTTTAATGTCTCAATGGAAATTAGAGATCCGGGTTAGCGCAATACATTATTATGTAAAAAAAGGATGTACCAATGTTTTGCAGTTGTTCGTCTTGGGCTGCTTTTAACACTAATCGGCTGGCACAGGAAAAAAATTTAAAATCCGTCACAAAGTAACCTAATCTTACGGTTTTAAAACAAAATTTAGTTTTTTGTTATTTATTTTTCCATTGATTTTATGATTTTAAGAAAAATCATTTTTATCATAAAAGAAAAAGCATCAGTAAAATTAAAACAAAATTAATAGCTAAATAAAAAAATATGTATGTGTATCATAGTCTAAAAATATTCAATATTAAGCATTTTCTTCTGAAAATTATTTTATTCAGTAGTATCATTTTATGATATTACTGACAGGCGTTTAAAAAAAGTCTTGCAAAATTTTCAAAAAATTGCAACACGATTATCAAACCAAAAGCTTATGCAGTATATAATAAAATACATACACACTTCATTCAGAGTATGAAAAATGAATTGTTAACATAAAAACAATGGAAGTAAAACGAACATTCCTCAGCGGATATACCACTAGTTGCTAATTTCAAATTCATTCGGACGGTTGTTTACTCTCTGCTCTATCAATCATTTCCCGCCAGAATTCTTGATAAGTCAACACACAACTTAGAAATTTAACCTCTAGCATTGCTACTCTCTTTCCTATGCCATTTCATTCATTTTACAAATGATAATCTCATTCATTGCTGGGAAACAACTCAATAAGCAAGAAATCATGACGGCGGGCAAAGTGCAATAAACCTCCGAAGATAAAGCCCATGTTCATTCATCAATCGGATTGCGCCCATTTCTCCGTATTCGCGTTTCTTATCAATCAAAATATCGTTCAAAATATCTGTTCTGGCGGGACTTTTAGGATGGAGAAATCTAAATCGTTTTTGGACCCAGAAATTTCTCGCGGAGAAATCATATTTTTAGTAAAATACTTTCCTTTTTAATTATTTAATATTTTTTAGTCCTTATCTTCCTACATAAAATAAATCTTTAACTATTAATATTCTTATATATACTGCTTGCAATATTTCGGGGATTTGGTTATATATGAGTCAAAGGGAAACTTTTATATGATTTTCCAGTGTAAGAAACAGCATTGATCTCTATGTCATATAACTGTATAGATTTTAAATACTTTAACCTTTAGCTTACAGGGACCATTTTTTCGATTCCCTCTTTAGAACGAAAATTTCATACCCCCTTTGTAATAACGGCCATAAAGAGATTTATATATATATATATATATATATATATATATATATATATATATATATATATATATATATATATATATACACACTGATGGACAAAAAAATTATCGTACCAAGAAATAATTGCTGGATCGTAACGAAATTCGCAATGAAGATACATATCGGGGAGATATGCAAATGATTAGAAATGCAGCGTAATTGCGCATTACGTATAGCCGGTAGAGGGCGTTGAACATCGTACTCTGTGGAGTATAAAACATGTAACCAAAGCTTGTTTGAGTGTGCTGAATCATTTACAAAGGAAGAGCTGAGATAGACATGCCATTAGGCCGTGTTCGAAGACAATATAAGCAGTTGTCGCAGTTTGAGAGAGGGAGAATCGTCGGGATGATGGAAGCTGGGTGGTCAGCTAGGCGAGTAGCTCGTCAATTAGGCCGTTCTGATTGTGTTGTGAGGAGGTGTTGGGACCAGTGGACTCGAAATATGTCAGGACCAGGCTCAGGACGCCCTCGACAGACCAGTCGTCGAGAAGACCGCCACATCGTAAGAAATGCACGCGTACAGCCAACTGCTTCATCGGCTGCCATCCAGGCACAGGTAGCACCATCACTAGGGGCCTCTGTGTCTTCTCGAACCATACGAAGGCGCCTGGCTGAAGGACAGTTGGTATCGCGGCGCCCATTACGTGTGCTGCCCTTGACGCCCACCCATCGACGCCTCCGTTTGGAGTTTTGCCGCGCACGAGGAAACTGGACTGCAGCGGAATGGAACCAGGTCGTCTTTAGCGACGAATCCAGATTCAATCTCGGCAGTGATGACAATCGTGTTCGTGTGTGGAGAGCCCGTCGTGAATGCTTCAATCCTGCCTTTGCTGTACAGCGACACATTGCTCCCACAGCTGGTGTGATGGTATGGGGTGCCATTGCCTACAATACACGGTCACCCCTAGTATTGTTCCGTGGCACCATGACAGCCCAGCGGTATGTTCATGAAATCCTGCAACCACATGTGTTGCCACTCACGCAACGGCTCCCAGGAGCCATTTTTCAACAAGACAATGCTCTGCCTCATACGGCAAGGGTGTCACAAGATTGTCTCCGCACTGTTACTACCCTTCCTTGGCCTGCCCGATCCCCAGATTTATCTCCAATCGAGCATATCTGGGATCAGTTGGGACGACGAGTTGGGCATCCCACGAGTTTGAACGAACTAGAGGCAAGGTTACAGCAAATATGGAATGAAATGTCTCAAGACATCATACAGAACTTGTATGACTGAATGCCCGATCGTATCGCATCGTTCATTCGCGCTAGAGGGGGTCCAACGGAGTATTAACTCCTCCGTTCTTTTGCCTTTTTCTCTGAAATAAATTATCCTTTTTCTTTGATTTTCTTATCATTTACTTATATCAAAGTAGTCATTACGTATGTAAAATTTCGTTTCATTTTGACGACTCCTTTTTGGTGCGCTAATTTTTTTGTCCATGAGTGTATATACACTGCTGGCCACTGTAAATGCAACACCCTGGAGGAAACATGCAAATAACATGAAATTTACAACATGCATTAGCGGAAGTGAGATATGCAAATGTTTAGAATTTCAGCGCAGACGCACATCACGCGCGCCTGTGGCGCCACTCCAAAGCGCTATTTAAGGCTTGGAGATTTCGATGATTTCAAGTTCGGCAATTGTGTTTTTCTTGTTTTTTCAAAAAAACGATCAATTATGCCTCGTCGAAACAGCGATCATCTTTTGATCAAGTATCCGAGTTCGACAGAGGAAGGATAGTGGCCTACCGAGATTGTGGATTATCTTTCAGGGAAATCGGTAGTCGTGTTGGACGAAACCAAACAACTGTAATGCGGATATGTGATCGTTGGATGCAGGAGGGTACGACGGACCGGCGTGTTCGATCGCATCCACCTCAGCGTACCACTTCACGTGATGACAGGCAAATTGTGCGCATGGCAGTGACGGATCGCTCAGTCACATCACGAACCATAGCACAGCACATGCAGTCCGGAACGCGTCATCCAGTGTCTGCGCGTACCATTCGACACCGTTTACAGCAGAGTGGTCTGTCCGCAAGACGTCCATTGCTTTGTCTACCCTTGACGCAGAACCACAGACGTCTCCACCGCCAATGGTGCGATGACAGAAGGATGCGGACGGCAGAATGGAATGAAATTGTCTTTACTGACGAGTCACGCTTTTGTCTGCAACACCACGATGGTCTCATTCGAGCCTGGAGACACCGTGAAGAGAGGATGCTGAACAGCTGCGTTATGCACCGCCACACTGGTCCTGCACCGGATATTATGATATGGGGCGGTATTGAATATCACTCTCGCACACCTCTAGTACGCATTGCCGGTACTTTAAACAGCCAGCGCTACATCTCCGAGGTGTTGGAGCCAGTTGTCCTTCCTTACCTTCAGGGCTTGCCCACAGCCATATTTCAACAGGATAATGCGCGACCACACATGGCACGCATTGTCCAACGGTTCTTCGTCAATCGCCAGATTGAATTGCTTCCCTGGCCGCCTCGCTCTCCGGATCTTTCGCCGATAGAAAACATGTGGTCCATGGTTGCTCTACGATTGACCCAGATTCCATCCCAGCTGCCACAGCAGATCAACTTTGGCAACGTGTGGAAGCTGCTTGGTCTGCTGTACCCCAAGAACTCATCCAAAGTCTCTTTGAATCAATGCCGAGGCGTGTGGCAGCGGTGATCTCCAACAATGGCGGCTACTCTGGCTACTGATTTTGGCAGGAATCATACTTCACAGAAGTCTATGAATTTAATCATTTGATACTTGGTCAACATGTTATCTACAAAATAAATTTTGTTGTGATATCTCTTGTCTTTCTTGGTGTTGAAATTTGGGTGGCCAGCAGTGTATATATATTTATTCGGCCATCTACCGAATGAACGAGGGAAGAAGGTATATTCTTGGCTTTTATTCTTTCTGTGGTATTTGTGCCCCTAATCCACCGCGGCGGTGGTGGGATGAATTTTAATATATCCTTTGTGTTGTATTTTTTCACTTATACAAGTTTTTTTTTCCAAGGTTGATGATGTGGGAAAGGAGGTATGTGCCTAGCTAGTTTGGTTTAGTTCTGGGCTAAGCACTTACCTCCTTTTCCACGCCATTAACCCTGAAAATACCTCTGTATCAGTGAAAAAATACTTTTCGGAAATTTTGGCACATACCCTCTTTTCAACGGGGACGCCTCAATTTATGAGCGTTTAAAACACACTATATTTTTTCCATGGAAAACTTAAATTTTAATATATTATTTCCTTAAAAAAAAAGAAAAATGGCCGAAAGTGTAAAATTTCTTTCTCTATTACGGAGTACAATTTAAAAAAATCTTTAAATCTAAGTAGGCAATCATTGGACACATTTTCTTTATGGATTAAGATAGAGTCGGGCGAATCCAATAGGCTTAGTACACAGCAGCCCTTAAAGTTCCATTCGTCTGAACACCTCGGTCTCCTCCGCTTGTTCGTATCGGCAATGGAAAACCTGAAAATCGGCAATGCGTAACAATTCCTGCAAACTCAGCCGAAGGTGGATTTCCAATGTTCGGTTTATGTTTCATATTGACCTGGGCGCCGGACGGACAGTACAGGTCTGCCGAACAATTTGGGCACCCCCTCCCCCTTAGAGTTCAAATCCCGACTAAGGCCTTGTTCACATTGCTTTCAGAGTGAAGTAGAACGTCAGCAGTAAAAAAATATTAACCTATCACAGAGTTCAACGCAATCCCCATCTGATACATCAGACCAATATACAGGTTATGTCAACAATCTCGGTGCCAACGGCATAAGGATTGAACGATCTTGTGCTGTTCCCCTCACGGGGAGCAATGTTTGTTCAATTATATGGCGTTGCGTCTTCGGACGTACTGACTCAAAGGCAGTCACGAGAGAGAACGCAGGGAGGTGGTGCTGAAAATGAACTTTAAATTGTTGTGCTCATGACAGAGACGAGATGCAACCAATTGTCAAAATAAACATGTTCTTTTTTTTTCTTAACAGTAGTCTTGATTTGTTGCGATGGTTACAGGGGATATGAAACTTAACAAGCGGCCTGCGCACGAATGAAGGTAAGGTAAGATTCCTTCGATATTTCCTATAGGATTTAGAACATATGGTGCTCTTGTAATGAAGTAGTCAAGTTTCACAGTTGGATGGGCAAATACCGTCAGGACAAAAGACTGCCGAACTGGATAAAAAAAAATACAGGGTGATCCAAAATTATTGAACGCATTTCATGATTGAGAACAAAGTGAGGTACGTACTTGTTTATTGTTTTCTTGGAAAGACAATTTCAAACAGTTTTACACAACAAGATTTTAAAAAATTAAATAACTTCCACATAAGCCGGTAGATGGCGTGACAAAATTTCGCAAAAAAAAGTACTAATTACGTCAGTCTGCAAATAGCTGTCGTAGAGGAAAAAACATCATGCTTTTTGTGGTTCCATGAAAACAAATCCATTGTAACTCCTTTCGTTCTTTGTTTTTCAAGTTTGGACCACCCTAGCGCATTTCATGGTTAGAAAAAAAAAAGAACAAAATGAGTTACAACGGATTTTCTTTCATGGAACCACAAAACGAACATTGCTTTTTCCTGTACGGTAGACATATGCAGACTGACGCAATTAGTAAATTTGTCTTGCGAAATGTTGTCGCGCCATCTAACGGCTTATGTGGAAGTTATTTAATATTTGAAATTTTGTTGTGTAAAACTGTTTGAAATTGTCTTCCCAAGAAAGCAATAAACATGTACGTATCTCAATTAGTTCTTATTTTTCAAACGTGAAATGCGCTCAGTAATTTTGGACCACCCTGTATTTTATTGATTGTTTTCCTTCAATCGTATTTATAACGTAATTAATCCGACATTGATGCTACGAGACGATCTATATAGTAGAATTCGCTTTTGAAGAAATTAAAAACCAGAAACATTTCCCTTTTGATCGGCAGAGATGATATTGCTCATGTTTTCTGCTACGTATTTTTCCATCCCTACTTTGAATTTTTAATTTCTAATCTTATGATAATTACTTAAGAACACAGTTAATTAAAAAATTTAAAATATCTTCTGCAGGCTTACATTTTTATGTCTCAAATTGCATCAAAACATATTATAAATAAATTTGCATATTTATCCTTAGATCCTCCGCATAATTACTTTTCAGGCCTGTTTTCGAGGACTTTTACCGAACTTCCAGAAAAATTTCTACTTTCGTAAGTTTTTGGTACTTTAATGAACAATTACTTTAAAATGCGTAAATTCTTTTTCCACTTTTTAAATTAAAGGAAATTTTCTTGGAACTTCAATAGTGAGAGAACACATACCGCTTTAAAGATGTAACGATAGGGCAAACGTTTTCTTATTGCTTTATATAAATATAGTAGTTGTTTAATATTTATTAGGGAATATTTCAAAATATAGGCATTAATTGCCATTTACGCCACATTACAAAAATGAAAAGAATCTTTAGGAAATTTTTGGAATTGATACAATAGTTAAAAATTTGCCTTTATAAAATTTAAAAAAAAAGAAATTGTTTTAAATGTCACTCATTCATTTCACACTCTATAAATCTAGAAAATGTCTTATTTTCCGGAGACCACGTAACCTCTTTCAAGCTATTTTCTCACCATGGTGTGTAGTCTTTTGGAAAACTGACCGCTCAACAAATTAGAATATATCAGAAGCATGAAGATCATATATTGTCTGTTTCTTGGAAAATAAGACAAAAGAAGTATTAAATATAAAAATTTATTTTGATTAAAGCAGAAATTACTTTGATGAAGCAGAAAATTATTTTGATATTTTGTTCCTAGACTTTAAAATTTATGCATTCATTTTACGCTCTATAAATCTAGAAAATGTCTTATTTTCCGCAGACCGTGTAAACTCCCTCTACCTCTTTTCTCGTTATTGTATCTAAGTCTTTTGCAGAAACTGACAGCTGGATATAACTCAACGGATAAGAATGTATCAGCAGTATGATGAAAATTATATATTGTCTGTTTCTTGGAAAATAAGACAAAAGAAGTACTAAATCTGAAAATTATTTTGATTAAAGCATAAATGATTTTGATAAAGCAGAAAATTATTTTGATATATTTTGTTCCTAGACTTTAAAAGTCATGCATTCATTTTACTCTCTATAAATCTAGAAAATGCCTTTTCCGCAGACCATATAAACTCTTTCAATCTCTTTTCTCATTATTGTATGTAAAGTCTTTTTCAGAAATTGACAGCTGGATATAACTCAAAGGATAAGACTGTATCAGCAGTAGGATGAAAATAATGCATTGTCTGTTTCTTGGAAAATAAGACAAAATAAGTCTAAAATCTGAAAAATATTTTGATTAAAGCAGAAATTATTTTGATAAAGTAGAAAAATATGTTGATATATTTTGTACCTAGACTTTAAAAGTCATGCATTCATTTTACACTCTATAAATCTAGAAAATGCCTTTTCCTCAGACCATATAAACTCTTTCAACCTCTTTTCTCATTATTATATGTAAAGCCTTTTTCCAGAAATTGACAGCGGGATATAACTCAACGGACAAGAATGTATCATCAGTATGATGAAAATAATACATTGTCTGTTTTTTGGAAAATAAGACAAAAGAAGTACTAAATCAGAAAATTATTTTAGTTAAAGCAGAAAATTATTTTGATTTATTTTGTTTCTATACTTTAAAAGTCATGCATTCATTTTACACTCTATAAATCTAGAAAATGTCTTCTTTTCCTCTGACCATATAAACTCTTTCAACCTCTTTTTTCTTTATTGTATATAGCCTTTTTCAGAAATTGACAGATGGATATAACTCAACGGATAAGAATATATAAGCAGTAGGATGACAATAATATATTGTCTGTTTCTTGGAAAATAAGACAAAAGAAGTATTAAATCTGAAAATTATTTTGATTTAAGCAGAAATTATTTTGATTTAAGCAGAAATTATTTTGATAAAGCAGAAACCTATTTTGATTTATTTTGTTTCTAGACTTCAAAATCATGCATTCGTTTTCCACTCTATAAATCTAGAAACTGTCTTCTTTTCCTCAGAGCACATAAACTATTTCAACTTATTTTCTAGCAATTGTGATTTAAGCAGAAATTATTTTGATAAAGCAGAAACTTATTTTGATTTATTTTGTTTCTAGACTTCAAAATCATGCATTCGTTTTCCACTCTATAAATCTCGAAACTGTCTTCTTTTCCTCAGAGCACATAAACTATTTCAACTTATTTTCTAGCAATTGTATGTGAAGTCTTTTTCCGAAACTGACAGCTGGATATAACTAAACGGATAAGAATGTATCAACAGGATGATGAAGATCATATATTGTCTGTTTCTTGGTAAATAAGACAAAACAAGTACTAAATAAAGAAATTATTTCGATTAAGGAAGAAATTATTTTGACAAAGCAGAATTTTTTCAAAAATTTACAGTCGAACCTGTTTTTGTGCGGTATATGAATATGAATAAAAAAATTGAAATTATGTATTTGAAAATATTTATTTGAAATTCTAAAAAGAGCCTCGATCGTGTATATCGACTATCTCGACGTTTACAAACAGCTGATCAAACGACCATCGTCGCAAAAACTTATCACCGACTACATGATAACAAAAAATAAATCAACTCTAATACGTATCTTTAAGTGACGAAAGCGATTATGAACCAGTTCATGAGAAGAACATGCACGTTGGGGACTACAACGAGTAGTATCAAATTTTGTACATTTTAAAAACTTCTCCATGTTTAAAATGAGAAAAATTTTGTATTAAATGTTTCCATGTGTAATTTAATTATTTATTTTGTTTAGAAAGCACTTTCTCGCTATTTCGTAAAACTTTGACATATTTTCTAAGTGAGACTTTTTTTATACGGTCTCTCTCCACGGCATAATTTTCATTCTTAAATATGTTGTGAAAAATTATTTGTTATAGCTATTTATGAAGTTTCTGAATATTTTTTAATTGTGCGGTTTTTTTGCGTGCGGTCCCTATGTACCGCACAAAAACAGGTTTTGACTGTATTTTATTTCTAGATTTTAGGATTCACTCATAAATTTACTCATGTAAATTGGCTGTCTATGTCCTTTAGAACTTAATTAAAAATTTCAGTTACGTACTTGAACACGACATATGAAATTATCTCAAAACAGGAAAAACAGCGTCCCAGTATTTGCGATTTTTTCAATGAACATGCAATGTGGGAAATATCAGTTCCAAAAATATTTTATAAGCCAAATATTTTCTCCCGTTTTTCTGCAACCATCACTCTAAATCTTTTTTAGGAAAAGATTTTGATGTTATAAAGTTAAATGTTTACCAGACCATTTGATGTCACCTGGATGGACCAAATATCTAAATATATATCTGCCATTGCATTTGAAGGAAAATAAAAATCCTGAAAGAATAGTCAGATAGAACCTTGAATTTTAAACATATATAGATTTCCTCACTGAATTATAACTCCATCTCTCTCTTTATGTTGATTGTTTCACAACCACTTATTCATCAGCTCTGAGCAAAATGACATCATATTCAAATGAACAAATTTTACTAAGCTTGTATATTATGTAAACACGTTAAAACCGTATACTTTTAACTGTGTCATTGATAAATGATTTCTGAATGTATGGTTTGTTAAGTGTTTAATAAAATTTTGTGTACCTTATTTGAAATAACGAAAAACAGTACTTAGCTTCAGATAAATCATGCTAAATATTTTTGCATAAGTGCACCGTGCAATAATAATTCATGCTAATTAATATAGCATAGAATTTCACAGATAATCGGAAAACGCTTTAAATGTTACAACAGACCATATGGCAATAAAAAATGGACTATTCAGAGGTAGTTAATATATGTACTATTTTAGATAGTATTTCTTCCAACAAATACTAATTCTTGCAGAGATTATTATTTTTACATCTCGAAAAAAAAATCTATGAAAAATTTGTCAGCAATAATGTCTTATAAAAATCTGTCTAAAAAGTCCGTCCGAAATTATGGCTGCGAAATATGTTGACATTATTTTGGACATTTTGCTGTACAGGAGAGCAAACCTTCAAATAATTATTAGAAGCTTTTATATGAAATAGCTTTAAATATTGTAACCAATGGTACGACAAATCTATGTACTTTTATCACCCTTATCAATTTATTCGTAAATGTTTCGTGAGATATAGTTTCGGAATCGCTGACCTCCAAATTTTAATATTGCCTTTTAAAACTACAAAATTAAATAAAATGAGAATGTAAGGAAAATGCACAGTGGTAAGCTAATTACTCCTTGCTAAACATAATGCCAGGAACAATGAGTAATTTTATCACTTTTCGAGTAAATGCCAGGTGTAGAATTAGATGATAAGAAATGAATGCTGGTTTCCACACTGAGGCGTTTTATCTGTAACCTTTTTGCTTCGAGATTGTCCTGATTGGAAAATGAGGATTTCCATGCTTTTACACTTGACCAAGCTATACTAATGCTTTTCACAAATTAAAATAATGTTTGCCAACCAATTTATCCTTATAATGTACGAGGAATGGAAAATACAAAGTATATATTTTCTATTCTAATTTTTTCCAGAACATTTTCCGTGATTATATGGTATTCGGTTACGGTAAGAAACCAACAAATGAAACATATTATAATTATCAGGATTTAGAAATCATAAGATTCGGCCCATTATTTATCTATTTACTGGACTTACCATAGAAAATAATAACAAATACTGTACCTACACAATTTTGAATGTTACCTGAATCTTTCATTAGTGGAATCAAAACCTACTGTATGACAGGAAGATGATTTTTACAGTTACATTTATAAAACTTACTACACTTCCAAGAATTCGAAACTTACTATAATCACAGACCCAAAGGAGTCACTTTAAACTATTATTTATTATTATAGATACCATTTGCTGCCATAAGTGATGCAACAAGGGAACGTACATTTACTTTACTCTGTGCTTTGTAGATCGACAGTTTCTTCCTTGGAGACATTCTTCAGCAAGCAGCGGAATCTATCATCCTTAATATACGGCGTAATATCCCTGATTCCTGAGAAGGTGCATGCGCTAAATCCAGATCTACCGACATTAAGAGGTGCAAAGGAAAGCCACTGTGGTTTTGATGGATCGAAACATTCTGACTGGTCCGTTGTACTGTCAGCCTCATCATTGTAACCTCCCATCACGTATATTTTCTTGTCCATTACCTTCAAAGAGAAAGGTATGGGGAAATTAATAGGTTAATTATTAAATACTGGAAAGGAAGGAATTGTCTAATAGCGTAAAATGTTTCCAATTTTTCCTGTTGAAAGTGCCTTAGTTGAAAACAGTTATCATTTGAATGGTAAAAATGGGCAAATTTTAAAATCCCATTAAGTTTCTAAGTATTATGAGAAATTTTGAACTCCATTTGAAAAGATTTTCTGAATGGTATGTTCCCTTTGAAACTGGCAACAATACCTGCACATTCAGTCTGTGCCGGATCCATCAAGGAGGTTTAAAAGTTCTGCCAGGAAAATCCATGATTCCAGAACATGTCTGACACATTTTTTCTTAGTGTAACGTATACTATAATACTTCCAAACTTCAAATGTAGATGTCGCCACCATACAGATAGACTTTCCATGCAACTTCCGTTGTGCTGTTTTTTTTAAGACAGAGAGAGCGTGGATCTCATCGAAAGTGGACCTACCGGTCTGATTCCCAATTTTGAAGTATGTTAAGTCAACTTACTTTTTTCTCTAAATGTTTTTAAAATTTTTTTTGTACAGTGTAATGTAATCCGTCCCTTGTAATTGTGATTTCTAGAGTAATTAAACATGTTCTAAACTTTACCCCGAGACTTTCTTGATTACTTTTGGTTTAACACGAGTAATTGCATTAATGACAGTTACATTAGTCGATTTAATGTTTGTTGGCAAAGAAGCCCACATTTTTTCTGACCTCAAGTGCTAAATTCACTCCACCTGACCATCGATATGTCCAGTGCAGCAAGGAGTTATAAAATTGTGTAATGTTGCCATGCAATAATTTCTGAAGCATGTAATTTTATAAACACAGTCCTATTTCTCAAAAAAAAAATGGAGGCACAGATTATTCTAGAAGTTTGACTACCCAACTGTATTCTTGCCAAATGTACTCAACGCCCTTCAAACGATTTCGCTCTTTCTGTGGCCTTGGCGGCTTTTATGCCACTTATTTACTCTTCCATTTACTATCTCAAATCCCCTCACTTTTGGTTTCATTTACTGCATCAATCCAAGTTGTTAAGACGAGAAGGTTGCAGCGGCCATCTGCCAGGATCTGGATTCGCACGCATGTCTCCCAGCCACCAGAGCGGTATTCTATCGACTAAAATCTCTCGATGATGTGAGGAAGGGTTTTTTATCTTGATATCCCGGTACCCCCCCCCCCGTTTTTCTATCTTTTCGAAACCAATGGCGCAAGATTTTTCTCATATAAGATTATTTGAGATGAAGATTTTACCCACGATAAAATTTTCTCTACATTTCATAATGGTTGATCCGTTCTCAAATCATCTTATACTAGTCGGGCGCCAATTTAACGATCGACAGCAATAAGAGGAATTAGAACCTATGTCTTCTTACCTTGAGGTTCTACTGAATTAGAATAGCTTGTTAATAAGAGAAAACAATATTTCCAATGCCTTAAGAACCAAGCATTTTGCAAGCGAGTCCAAGACGATGAATTTTGGTAAAATGTTGGTCTTATTTTAATCAAATGTTCTGTAGAATTCCTGCTCATTGTTTTCGTTTTGAACATACAGCTATTCCTCGACTTACGACCGCTCACACTTACGACCGAAAGTTTTAAACTAAAATTTCTTTTTTCAAAAGCACTGTCCCTCGAATGTACAGTACATACCTATATGTATTACATATTTATTAAAAATTGTGATGCAATATTCTGCAATACTGCAAAAATGTATGACGCAATAATAAAAATGTATGATGCAATAGTTTCGATAATCACACGATAAATCAAATAAACCTTCATTGACTTCAGAAATGGCTTCAGCGTTTCATTCTATTAATATAGGTCTACAACAATTAGAAGCCATGGATCCAAATAAAGAAAGATTTGCAAGTGTAAATCTTCGTATTTAGGAAAATCTGGCTTGCTACCAGACAATATGCAAGTAAAAGAAGACGCAAACTGTTCGAACTACCTTGGGTAACTTTGTTAAAAAAACTTCCAACGTATCTTCTGTCGCAAATTCTGAACCAATGGGTTACACTAACATAATAAGTAGTGATGACGAAGAATAATTTATGTCTTCTAAATACAATGTATTTTAAATTATGCATAAAAGTAAAAAATATATGTATGTGTATATACAACAAATAATTACTAGATAAAAAGAACTTTTTATATACCACGCTTGAAAATTTTCTGTTGAATCATATAAACTTGACAATTCTATGTATTTATAAATACTTTTTAAATTTGTTTTGATGAATTATCCCATCAACTTGAAAGAAAATGAAGTTAATTGGAAGTTAACTTGTGTTTAACTTTTCGTTCCTGTCCCGGCCGATAGATGGCTACACCAGTTTACAAAACAAAATTAACTGAAAATGAATTCAAATTCTGCTTAAAGATGGCTAAAGTATCAAAAGAATGCATAGTCATCGTGTTCTGAGCTATTCTAAAAGTTTCAAATGTCTAGCTAGTCGGGAAGTTAGTTAAAAATCGATTGCAAGATTTGTACTGGATAAACACACAAGCAAACAGAAAAGCGAGTTAATAAAAACATGGAAAAATATATGTATGTGTATATACAACAAAAAATGTTTGAAACTCGACTTACGACCAATGTCTCGGTCCCTATCTCGGTCGTAAGTCGAGAAATATCTGTACATCAAAATTTCTAGCAACAAATTCAAAATAATTTTTATGCTTTTACAAAACTATTTGACGATTTAGTGATATTTAATGGTTTAATTAATTGTACTTATAGGGTAGTAGTAAAATAATTCTATGCATAAATTCTTGGGGTATCTCTTAATAATTCCTCTTAATAATTTCTCTTAAAATAGTCAAGCTAAGTGAGATCTGGCATTTTTTCATAGAGATCATTTTGGGTGTTTCCCTTAGTAGGTCAAACAATATCAGACCTGGCAGCTCCTTCTACAGACGATTTCTAGTGTTTACAAGTCAGAAGTTATCTTATGAAACATATATTTCGCAGCGAGTGTCCACTATACAACCCTCATCTTTTTATACCAAGAAATTGTTTTAACAAAAGTAATTTGTTCCCCGTTTACTGCATATACCGTATTTCTTGGACCGAAAGATGAACCTTTTTACATAAAAATTCGACATAAAATTAGGGTACGTCTTATGGTCCGAAGGTAACATTAAAATAAAATGAATATTTTATTATATTTATTATACATATATTTATTATATATTATATATAGATATTTTATATATATTATTTATTATATATATTTATTACTAGCTGAATACTCGTGCTTCGCTACGGAGTACATTTTAGGATAATTGCAATGAAAATAAATTCAAGAAATTTCCCCGTCTAGGAAACTTAATAAACTTAATTTTATCTTTTACCGTATTTTAATATTTTTTCGTCACTTTATTTCGTTGTCATCCACGAGACGTAAAATTAATTTACAGTATCGCAAAAAGAAAGAAATCTCGTGATCGGCATTTCATAAATTAAATTCTAAAAATTAACTTTAAAAATTCACCAAAAATCAGAAAATGGAGGTAAAGATAAGAAAGAGATTTCATTTTAAATAGAATTTTTATGATATCTTTTGTGCTATAAATTTTATAACCGTCAGATTATTATTTTAAATGCAAACTTAATTTTTTTTTACAAAAACAGCTTAAAAATTTAACTAAAAAAATCTAAGAAAATTTTTTCAAAAATCTTTTTTAGTGCACCTCTACACTATAAGAGGAATCGCCACGCAAAATTTCAGCCCTTTAGGTCGAGCGGTTTGGTCTGTGTGTTAACAGTCAGTCAATCAGTCAGTCACGGAACTGTTATATATATATATATATATATATATATATATATATATATATATATATATATATATATATATATATATATATATATATATATATATATATATATATATATATATATATATATTATTTACTATTTTTATTACATACTTTTTAAATCTTTATTATGTAATAAATTGAAAATAACTAACAAAATACAAAGTTTTCTTTTCTAAAACTCCTCCCATAAATTTGAGGCGCGTCTTATAGTCCACTGTGTCTTACGGTCCCAAAAACTCGTTCTAGAAATTTTCGTATATATGCGCTTAAATCAGTCTACCGAAGTAAAGACTAAACAGCTGTTTTACTCTATCGCTTTTTTTCATATGAAAACATTTTTGTGTCTGGGATGAAAAATGCACACAAGGTTTTTTAAACCTTAACGTTCATTAAGTGAATGAACAGGAGTATATGCAAAAAATTTCAGGTAGTCTCCTCTAAGGAAACTACTGCGGGTTATTAACGTACGATTACTCATGGTTGTCTACCTCCTATTTTTACAATAAAATCCCTACATACAAAGAGAAGGATGAGTGATAACCCTATGCAGAATAGGTCGATGGTAAGAAAAATAAATTACATATGTCCGGAGAAATTTAACTAACAAAATACAAAGTTTTCTTTTCTAAAACTCCTCCCATAAATTTGAGGCGCGTCTTATCGTCCACTGTGTATTACGGTCCCAAAAATACGGTATATAAATAATAACTGCGGTCCTCTGTCAGATATTGTTCTATTATGCACCTCTAAGATAGTTGATGCATGAGATTATTCTTTTATGATGAGCACTCTATACTTTCCATTATTACATTAATTTTGTTTAAAATAACTGCGAATTACGGATATAAATTTTAAATTTCCGTGAAGCACAATTTTCGTGAGGAACAGACATTTCGCTAAAGAGATGAGAGTTGAAAATAAATGAGCCCCCTTAAAATATCATAGTAAAATTGAGACTAAACTCAGCATTTGAAAAAAAAAAGTTGAGAAAATTCCATGGGCGATCCCAGTATATTAACTCCGGATTAAATTTGAATTTTTTCATCATTAAACGAATTTATTCCAATGCATTCTGACAAAATCGAATCTGGAAAATGGAATGGGAAAATTCACGATATTCACCTTTTTCAAAAAATATCTAATCGCAAGAAATTCATTTATACGAGAAAAAGAGGGAGGTGTGGATTTTACGTTCGATTGGGTTAATGACTTCATCAGTTTCAGTTCTACCCAGTGCATCGATTCATAAGGAGCAATAAAATTTTCATGCGGGTAAAATAAGGTAGAATACGTGTTTTGAAAAAGATTGAGAAGCTGGTGAAAAATTGGGTGGAAAATGTCTTGATTCGACGAGTCATCGAGACTCGTTCTAGAAATTTTCCTATATATGCGCTTAAATCAGTCTACCGAAGTAAAGACTAAATATAGCTTTTTTACTCTATCGCTTTTTTTCATAAGAAAACATTTTTGTGTCTGGGATGAAAAATGCACACAAGGTTTTTTAAACCTTAACGTCTCCATTAAGTGAATGAACAGGAGTATATGCAAAAAATTTCAGGTAGTCTCCTCTAAGGAAACTACTGCGGGTTATTAACGTAGGATTACTCATGGTTACCTACCTCCTTTTTTTACAATAAAATTCCTACATACGAAGAGAAGGATGAGTGATAACCCTATGCAGAATAGGTCGATGGTAAGAAAAATAAGTTACATATGTCTACTCTGACACTTTTGATTTATAAATCAGGACGATGGTTTTAGCGTCATAAATTTTGCTTTACCGTGGACCGTTATGGAGGAACGTAATTCTACGTTAAAATATGTTTTTAATTTCAGTACCTTTGCAGGAACAATATTTTAAAACTTTATAAAATATTTTATCTTAATATTTTTAGTTTTCATTACGTTTATTTCTTATTTCATTAAAATGGCTTGATTGGATACAAATATAAAAGGTTTTACTTCTTGGAATAAAGTTTAATCGGTAATTTTTACACCGTTTACCAAATTTGGGGACTTAGTATGTTAAGGCTGTGTGCTAACCCTATTGGGTTCGCTACCTCAGTGTTAACCTATGGAGAAAATGTGTCCGAGGATTGCCGACTTGGATTGAAAGATTTCTTTTTAATTGTACTCCGTAATAGAGAGAGAAATTTTACACCTTGGGACATTTATCGTTTTTTTTTTAAATGCAAATAATATTTTAAAATTTAAATGATTCGGAGGAAAAATCTGGCATAGTCCGTTTTAAACGCTCCTAAATTCCTTTGGTGGAAGAAATTTATAAAGTGAATCCTACTGCAAGATGCAGAAAAGTTCAAGCTTCCTGAAAATGCCATTTTTACCATGTTTTTACCATGTTTTTATTAACTTGCTTTCATGTTTGTTTGTGTGTTTGTTTGCGTGTGTGTTTGTCCAGTACAAATCTTGCAATCCATTTTAAACTAACTTCCCGACTAGCTAGACATTTGAAACTTTTAGAATAGCTCAGAACACGATGACAATGCATTCTTTTAATACTTTTAACCATCTTTAAGCAGAATTAAATTAATTTTCAGTATTTTTCAGTTAATTTTGTTTTGTAGACTGGTGCAGCCATCATTCTCCGGAACGGGAACGAAAAGTTAAATGCAAGTTAACTTCCAATTAACTTCATTTTCTTTCAAGTTGATAGGATAGTTCATAAATTTTTTTTAAAAGTATTTATTAATACATAGAATTGTAAAGTTTATGTGATTCAACAGAAAATTTAAAAACAAGGTATATAAAAAGTTCTTTTTATCTTGTAATTATTATTAGATTATTAGGATTTATGTAACTGTAAATGGTAGACGAATTTTCTCCATAGGTCAACATTGAGGTGAGTGAATCCAATTGGGTTAGTACACAGCACTTTAAACGCTTTGCGTCTGCTATATTATATCTCTATATAACATATTTTCTAAGTATTGAAGAAGTTCCTTTCACCCATCGTTATTTTAATCGATAAAATATATTCATGATATTGATTACAACATCAATGAATATTTCTGCTATTATCGATAGCCCGTGTTTCAAATTTTTAGTAAAAGGCCTTTATCAATCTTTGCTATTCTCCCTGTAAGAATTTTATGTGAGAAATATGGACTTTTTAAATGCAATGCTGAGATATCATTTGGCTTAAGGGGAAAAATATTTTTAAAGCATTTGATCGAAAGAGCTAATTTAATACAGAGGTGAATGCCTGTTATGAAATTATAGGTTAATTTTTAAACAGACGCATACCTTCCCCAAAATGTAACAACTCCCATATCTATGTATCATGGTAGTAATTCTTAAAATAAACATTTTCTATGTTTCTTTTAAGAATTACTACTTCTTTTTTAGGTGGTAACGAATTATTTAGTTATTATATGCATTATTTTTTTATATACTGTGTTTTCGTCATTGTATATTTTGTATATTAACTATTATGTTACGATTGATTTTTGAAGCCTTCCCGTCTACAGTTATTCCCCGAGAGTATTTTTTTTTTGTTTATTTATTGAGAGTGTGAATCCAAATACAAAATGAATTTTTGACAGGTAACAACCTACGTTTATATAATTACAAGATAAAAAGAGCATTTTATATACCATGTTTTTAAACTTTCTGTTGAATCATATAAATTTGACAATTCTATGTATTAATAAATACTTTTTAAAATTTTTTTTGATGAATTATCCCATCAACTTGAAAGAAAATGAAGTTAATTGGAAGTTAACTTGCGTTTAACTTTTCGTTCCCGACTCGGCCCATAGATGGCTGCACCAGTCTACAGAACAAAATTAACTGAAAGTAACTGAAAATGAATTCTGTCTGCTTAAAGATGGCTAAAAGTATTAAAATAATGCATTGTCATCGCGTTCTGAGCTATTCTAAAAGTTTCAAATGTCTAGCTAGTCGGGAAGTTAGTTAAAAATCGATTTCAAGATTTGTACTGGACAAACACACACATAAACAAACAAGAAAGCGAGTTAATAAAAACATGGTAATAAAAATATTATATAGAATTTAAGATCATAAGATTGTTTATGCTAATCTGTCATTCAAAACAGGGGTTCCCAAACTTTTTCCTACATCGACACCTTTTCAAAGAATGACTTTCTTCTTCGACCCCCTAGCAATTTTCTCTATAATATGCAGCATACAACGTAATTATAATACTAATAATTGCACATTAAACACTTAAAGATAACAATTTGACTAAGAATATAAACAAAAAATTAGAAAAAAGTGGTTCATTAGGTTTATATTTATTATTATTTTTGTATTATTTTCATTTTTATTTTCTCAAATATTAACAAGATTTCAGAAAAACAGATTGTAATTGAACAAAAATCGATTTCAATTAACGTGGTGGTTGTACTTGATGCATTGATACTAGTTTTTTAATGTTTGGCCTGAAATTGCTTATCATTGTATAGTAACAATAACTAACATAACGAATATAAATATATATTTTACTGACTTATATGTAATTATAATATAATTTCGTTCAACACCTACACAAAAGCGTCATAACATTCGACTTCAGATGGGTGGATCACTCCACCCTACGCAAATATGTATTTATACGTATTAAAACGGTTATTATTATCTTATAATTACATTCCTAAAAAATTTTGAAACAGAAAAATTTATCATCAATCCCCAATAGACCCTTGAAATACTATAGACCCATTTTAAACTTCCATCGACCCCCGAAGGGTTCACCTGGACCCCGTTGGGAATCCCTGATTCAAATGTTTCGCATATTATCTTTAAACAAGTTATGGCCTATTCACATAGAATCCGTCAGCGCCAGCGTCACTCATATTGAAATATATTTAACCAATTACAAACCTCCAAGCGATTAGCCACGAAATTGTTTTGGTCTGTGATTGGTTTAAAATATGTCAATACGAGTAACGTTGACACTGACGAATTCAGTGTGAACATACCTTTACTTATCCATAGTGTTTTTCTCGCAAAATGATTTGCGAAATTAACATTTAAGACATGGATAGCACTGTTAATTTTTTCCAGCCTAAGACATTGTACCAGGGTTGTGCCTTGTCCGGCATAAAAGATGAAACTCTCTGCATCAAGTGAATTAAACGCCTTAGAAAAAATCAATTTACGAGGCAAAATAATGAAAATAATTCTTTATTTTGGTGACCTTGGAAAACGCACTATTTGAAGACTGTCTTTAAACCTGACATATAACGGTCGGCCTTAGCTGTATAAATTAAATTTCATAACTAAAATTGTAAACATTTGGATTTTGTGCATACGTGATACATTTGAATGAGGGGATATCTGGGTATCAAAACATATCTACTCTAACATCAAAGTCAGAATAGATATTTACAATTTTTTAAGCTTGAAAATCTATTAGACAAAGACAGACGGTTGTTAAGGGAGACGCTAAAGAATACACTTTACAATGGGGGTCTCTTAAATAATGTCGCAAGAAATCAACCAAAAACGGATCTTGGGCGCTAGCCAGAAATTGTCAAACTATTTTAATAGTGCGAAAACGCATCCAGTACTTCATAATTTACTATAGGTTTGCATTAAAATGGAAATGTGTCATCGCGATTTTGCATACAACTAAACAAGCTTTCATCGTACTTATTCGACAAGTATTCACATAAATATCATCGTTTTATAAAACTTAAATCGGTTGTTACCTTTGACATTTAGTAAAGGCCTAGTAGGTTATAAAACTGACTTAAAATGGATTAGATCTGCTCTAAGACATACAAATAATTTGCAGAGTTTCTATCAGATTGAATTTTCTGGAGAGAAGATAAAAAAGAAAAAAAATGAACACCTAAAGAAGTTCATTAAGTGATAATGAAACTCATCAGTTTGCTAGGTACAAAAATTCTTTCCATGAGAAGATTTTTAATTGTATTGCCGTGTTCTAGTTCCTTATTCCATGGAATGAAATTACCTGTAAATAATGTATATCTTTGGATATTTTCAATAGGATTAAATTTAAGGGAACTTAATTTTCAATTATTATGATTGGTTTATACAGCAAATGATAAAATGTTCATGAATTTTGATAGTATATTTCTTATCCACTGAATCTACGCCTGTATAATATTACATGATGATCTCAATTAAATTTTCTTTAACATTTTGTAGTGGCGCCATCTATCTTCAAGTCGGAAAAAGAATTTTTAAACTAGAAGGACACCTTTTCCCAATATTTACAAAATTTGCAACTGAATTAGGAGAAATCAATCATAAAATTGTCATCCTAATCATAGATTCGAAATTGAAAGTGTCAACAATTCTAATTCAGGAATTACAGATTTTAAGGTGCTTAACCGTAAGACGATTTTAAATTTCTATATCCTTTAAAATTCATGTTAACATTCATCAAGCTGCCTGATGACAGAAGTATATTTAAAAAATAGTTTTTTTATAAACCTTAAATATCTTCCTTTAAAACATGAATTAGAATTACGTGCTGAATAGCAATATGTCCCGTCCTGGATATTTTTTATCATAAAAAATTGCAAGCGTACAATTGAATTGAATGACATTGTGATAATAATACGATACTTAAAATTTCAGTGTTATTATTATTATTAGAGTGATTAAAATGCTATAACAGCAAAACAACTAGTCTTTTATTGAATTATTTTTTTGGTGCTGGGGCACATTACCTGATGAAATCATTAGTTTACTATTTAGTTGTTTTTACCAAATCCTTTTTAAAAACATATCTATATATATATATATATATATATATATATATATATATATATATAACAGTTCCGTGATTGACTGACTGATAACGCACAGACCAAACCGCTGGACCTAAAGGGCTGAAATTTTGCATGCAAATTCTTCATATAGTGTAGGGGTGCACTAAGAGAGATTTTTGAAAAATTCTTCTTAGATTTTTTTAAAATAAATTTTTAATCTGTTTTTGTAAATTTTTTAAAGTGTGTATTTAAAATAATAATTTGAGAGTATAAAATTTATATCACGAAAAAGATCATAAAAATCCCTTTAAAATGAAATATCTTTCGAATCTTTACCTCCAATTTCTGATTTTTGGTGAATTTTTAAAATTATATTTTAGATTTTAATTTATTAAACGCTGATCACGAGATATCTTTTCCTTTTCTGATATTTCAAATTAATTTTGAGTCATGTGCATAACAACGAAATAAATTGACAAAAAAAAATATTAAAATAGAGTAAAGGATAAAATTTAACCACTAGACTAATTGAGATGGAGGTTTTTTTAAGAATTTAATTCAAATTAATCAAGAATTTAATTCTCTAAGAAGCAATTTCATTATTTTTCCATTGTTATTATCCTAAAATCTACTCCGTAGCGAAGCGCGGGTATTCAGCAAGTATATATATATATATAAGAAAAAATTTCCATTAAACTTCGATCATTACTGTGGCGTTTGGTTATTTTGTATTAAAGACTTCCAGGTGTTGAACAACACGAACATTTATTGAGAATTAGAAAAACAAAATATATCACAAAGGACTGAGATTTCTTACTCGGCGATCCCAGAGAAGTTCCTGGTACATAACTGGTTCCTCGTTCTAAATACAACTTAAAAACTTATTCTAACATATTGACTGAAGTATCTACAGAAGCTGCCATCTTCAATTAATGTAAAGTATCAATGACACAAAATATAATATCAAGCACGCAAACAATCGCAGGTGCAGGAACCTAGCAAATATAATATTTCGTCACACTGGTATAAATGTGTATAAACGTCACACTGGTAGGCTGAATTTCAAACATCACAATTACTTCTATGGAGAATAACGGTTTCCTGGCCTTCTTACCAAAAGCATTAAAGCTAATGTTTTTTTCAGGATTTACCCTACTAACAATTATACCATATTTTTTGGACCATAAGACACACCTTTGTGCATAAAAATATCGACTTAAAATTGGCCTGCGTCTTACGATCCGAAGGTAAAATTAAAATAAAATGAATATTTTATTACATAGATTATATATATATATATATATATATATATATATATATATATATATATATATATATATATATATATATATATATATATATATATATATATATACCGGATGGCCATAGTTAAACTGACAGTGCTCACAGTGTTCTATAGCGCGATCTATTTGCGAGAATGACGCCACATTTTGTAGGAAGATTAAACAAGACGGTTTAGGTAGGACGATAAACAAGAAGATTAAACAAGACGGAAGATTAAACAAGATTGTATTATAATAAATAATATATATATATATATATATATATATATATATATATATATATATATATTTTTTATTATAATACATATTTGGTTACATATACAGGGTGTCCCATAAAATACCGCCCAAACTATGCACAGCCAGATTCCTCGTTGGGAGTACATAAAAAATGTCCAAAGAACTGTATCTGTTCAACCCATAGTTTTCGAGAAAAATACGAAAAACAAAGTATGACATCACATCCGGTGCAAGGAAAAGCACTTTATTTGACACATCAACAGCAGTATTTGCATATCTTTTCCGACATTATGTTGAAAATGTTCGCCGCGCATGTCGCGTCATGCATGCGCGCGCCGTGGAATGACGTTAAGCCGTCGTTTAACTCGTATTTAAAAGGCTACATCTTGCAGCTACCGGTATTCTTCGCATGGTGATCATGTATTCCGTTCGAGAATATTACAACATGTGTTTGATCTACGGCCAATGTAATGGAAATGCCTTACGAACTGCTAGGGAGTATGCACGTCGATATCCGTCACGCCGTCCTCCCGATGCCAAAGTCATCTGCAGGCTGGACGACGGACTGCGAAATACTGGAAGCGTCTGCCCGACACACAGTCGTCACGATGTTGGAAGACCGCATACCCTGCCTCGATGTGCACGGCGGACACTTTGAACATCTGCCTTTATAAATATTTGCAAATACTGCTGTTGATGTGTCAAATAAAGTGCTTTTTTCCTTGAACCGGATGTGACGTCATACTTTGCTTTTCGTATTTTTCTCGAAAACTATGGGTCGTACAGGTACAGTTCTTTGGCCAATTTTTATGTCCTCCCAACGAGGAATCAGACTGTGCAGAGTTTGGGCAGTATTTATGGGACATCCTGTATATTTTAATCTGTATTAAGTAAGAAATTGATAATATCTTTATATGCCTAACAAAATACAAAATATTCTTTTCCAAAAGATTCTCCCATAAATTTGAGGTGCGTCTTATGGTCTGGAAAATACGGTACTAAGAGAACAATAAATAAGTTGAAAAATAAACCGTAATTTTAAGCAGAATGAACTGCAAAGATGCTGTATCACAAACGTAGTAAATCCATTTGCCGAAAATACTATGTCTGCTTGTGCCTTAACTGTTCCCATCTCAATAATCCTGCAGCCAGGGAACATCAGGGAGCTATCAGTAAAGTTATTATATAGATAAAATTTTCTTGACAATGATTAACATTCATGGATAGGTATGGAATTTAGAATAACTACTTATTTTTTAATACTATAAGTGGTGTATTATAAATAAATGTGAGGTTATATTACACCGAAATTAATATATATGCTATTTTAGCGGTGATGGAGAATTCCGATCGACATTTTCAGAGTCAGGAAGTCTCATGGTTATATTGTGTTACCTAGAAGTTCATGAACGTTTTTATGACATGCACGTTTATTGGACATGGTCTCTTTCGTTCTACTGCAACAATAATCAGGAGGAACTTCGTGTTTATTAATATTATATACATGTAACACTTTTATAACACTATTTTTGTAATAATATACGGGAAGTAATTATAGTAATAAATAAATGATCTCAAACAGTAATAAACTTGCATACTTCCTACGAAGAAACAAAGTTCAGTTCTCTGAAATTACAGTAAAATCTAACGTATTATTGGGAATCAAAATGAATGTAATTTTCAAATAAAATACGCATTTTTACCATGTTTTTATTAACTCGCTTTTCTGTTTGCGTATTTGTCCAGTACAAATCTTGCAATCGATTTTTAACTAACTTCCCGACTAGCTAGACATTTGAAACTTTTAGAATAGCTCAGAACACGATCACAATGCAGTCTTTTAATACTTATAGCCATCTTAAAGCAGATTTGGATTCATTTTCAGTTAATTTGTTGTTTGAAAATTTCTTATAATTGCTCTCTTTATTACGCATTTGATCATTTTATTTGAAGTTGATGGGATAATTCATCAAAAAAAAAATAAAAAGTATTATTAATACATAGAATTGTCAAGTTTATATGATTCAACAGAAAATTTAAATACGTGGTATATAAAAAGTTCTTTTTATCTTGTAATTATTTGAGTACAACCTCTATTTCTCCGTAATAGGATTTTGTAAAATATTCCTCGTTGTCACCATTATTAATATGTAACCACTTGTATGGCAATATCAACATAATACTAAACATGTGTTAATTGCAATAATTGATATGAAATCACTTGTATAACAATATCTAAGTAATACTACTATTTGTATAACATATGTGGAGTATTTGAAATAATTTAAAGTTTTAAATATTCATATGTTTAGTTACTTTGAGTAGATGAATCAATATTACTGTTCCTTCTTTTTTCAGGAAAGGGTTAATATTATTTTACTCTTGTCAAATTAGGTGTCGAATGCTATTTTAAGCTGTCAATAAAAACGATATAAAATGCACCGAATGTTGTGTTATTCTGTTGCATTTCTTTTCTTTTCCAGCTAATCCTAATCCTACTTATGCTAAACGGCCTATTTAACACGATGATATTTCACCCATCTGTAGATGGTCTTAAACAGTGATTAAACTATGCAAGAGATTTTAGTATAATGCAGTACTCAGATCTACGAAATATTAGTCTAAGAATGTCTAATATATTTCTGCGGCAGTAAGTTTTGTATAAAATATTGATGACATGCATGTTTACTGGGTACAACCTTTATCATTTCTAAGTCTCGGAATTATGCTAAACTTTTATCAATTACCTTTATTAATACGCTACCACTTTTATTGCACCGGGCATATAGAACTGAGTTCCCTTCTGAGAACTCAATTTAACCTGCCCGTATTTCTTACTGTAATTCTACTGCATCAACTTACCGCTACTGCAAAATTACTCCTGGCCATCCTCATGGGTTTGGTGGGGAACCACTCCCTGCTCTTTATACAGTATTTCTCCACGGACTTCAGCCTCTGGGCACCGTCGTAACCCCCGATGGCGTATATGCAGTCATCGAGGGCCACGCAGCCGACCCCCGAGCGGCACTTGAGCATGGGGGTCAAGGAGAACCACTGGTCGAAATCGGAGAAATAGCACTCCGCGGACTGCAGGAAACGCTCCCCGTTGAATCCGCCCACGACGAATATGCGATCTCGCAGAGACGAGGCACTGGCGTCGCTTCTTCTCTCGTTCATTGGAGAGATGTATGTCCACTGCAGGTTGGGGCAGAAGAGAAATATTTATGCTTTTCTTAGTTCCGGCAACGTGTCGCGAAGGGCTTTATCGGAAACTCATTTATGGATTTATATGGACTATAAATATGTATATGGACTTTCTTTATCTTGTAAAACATTTCATAAATGAGATTTTAAAAAAATTGTCTGAAATAAAGGTTTGTATGCAAAAGAGATATATGAGGCGGTGAAAAGCAAAGCGGTGTAAGTCAGTAAGTCAAGTGGTGTAAGTCCAAAGCGTTTTATTGTAAAAACTACAAAAAAATCCACTATAAATTGAACAAATTATAATTTATATTAAATATTATACTATTGCAAATAATAATTATTTGCAATTGCACTATAAATTGAAAATGGAGATTATATTTTTGCCCTCAAATAAAAAAAGTTTAAATTGTGACTTACACCACTTTGCCTTTCACTGCCTCATATGTCCACTACATTAGCGTAATAACAAAAAATATATATAATTTTCAACTTTTTATCTTATTTTCAGCATCAGAATAAGAATGGGCTATTTGGAACCTCTGATTTGGATTGATTAAGGCATGCATGTATTAAGGTATACATCTAAGGTAAACCAATCTTTTTGAAGTAGCTTTATAACTGATCGGTTTAAAAATATAATAGTAATTTTCGGAACGGTTTTGTAAAAATAGGCTCTCCTTAACGCATCTCAGGTCTTTCCTTTTGAAGTAACCACATCATTGATCCGTTTAAAAATAGAGTATTTACCTTTGCAATAATTTCCGAACAGATTTGCTAACCCTAGAGCCTCCGGGTTATTAAATTTTGAGGTAACTTCTTCAATTCAGCATAAATATAGACCATTTATACCAGGATTTTTTTCCTAGACTGATGTGTTAACTTCAGGTGGACTTTGGTTGACTTAAGATGGACTTTCTGTATCTAGTAAAACCTCGCATAAATGTGACAAAAAAAAACAATGTTTGAAACAAAGGTGTGTATGCTAAAGGGATGCATTTTCACTACATGCTGGATCATAATGAAAACTATTTAAAGATATTTTAACTTTCTAAATTTTAGCAACAGAGTAAGAAAGGGCTTATTGAACCTATGATCTAGATAGGTTAAGGTATCTTTAGAAGGGACTTTCTTTATATGAAAAGTAAAGTGATATTAAAGAGACAGAAAATTTTGTTCGTAAGAGAGGAGTATATATTAAAGAGGGGCTTATAACTTGGGGAGTAGTTTACTTTAGCACCTAAAGGAAACGAGAGTGGAAATTATCTACCGGTATTTTGTGAATGATAATATTATAAACTAGCTGAATACATGTGCGTCGAAGCACATGTATTCAGCATGACTGCATGTACACGAGTACATTCAAATTAAATACAACGGTCAATGTATGCAATTAGTGCCAGAAAATATATATTTATAATAAATTCAACAGTTGATGTATACAATTAATGAAAAAAATATATATATTTATAAAAAATCGTTACGGATATTTTTATAGACAAAATAATGTAGCAGAAAATATTCAAATTAAATACAAAGGTCAATGTATGCAATTAATTTGTATGTATAATATCCATAAAACATACTAATTGGAATTAAATTCTTAAAAAAATTCCATCTCAATTAGTCTAGTGGTTAAATTTTATCTTTACCGTATTTTAATATTTTTTTTTGTCAATTTATTTCGCTGCTATGCACGTGACGCAAAATTAATTTAAAGTATCACAAAAAGAAAAGAAACCACGTGATAAGCATTTAATAAATTAAATTCTGAAAATAAATCTTTAAAAATTCACCAAAAATCAGAAAGCGGAGATAAAAGATTCCAGAATGATTTGATTTCAAAGGAATTTTTATCATCTTTCTCGTTATACAAATTTTATAACCCTCAGATTATTATTTTAAATGCAAACTTAAAAAAAGTTGCAAAAACAGCTTAAAAATGTAATTTTAAAAATCTAGGAAGAATTTTTGAAAAATCTTTCTTAGTTCACCCCTACACTATAGGAAAAATCTCCATCTAAATTTTAGCCCTTTAGATAGCAGATTTAGATTTCAGCCCTATAGCGGTTTGGTCTGTGTGTTATCTGTCAGTCAGTCAGTCAGACACCGAACTGTTTTATCTATATACAGTAGAACCCCGATTTTACGTTTTTCATGGGACCAGCGGTAAAAAACGTACGAAACGGGAAAACGTAAAATCGGGGTTACAAAAAAATCTAAGCAATTGTTCAAAATTTGACACTTACTGGGGTGAACTATTGAAAAAATGTGTAATCTTTACTTGTTTTTTGCTTTTAGATACAATTTGAACTACAGCACGTTCAATACTAACAATTTTTTGCAAATTTGTTTCTTGGTTTACATTCGAAACTAAAAATTGTTTCAGAGTTTTTATGCTTTGAATCACTTGATCAGCTGTGGTTACTACGTCCTCCGTTATTTCTTCTTCTTCTACATCACCACTATCATCGGAAGCGGGCATTAAAATAGATATCGAAGGAATTTGTGAAGTGATGAGATGTGCGTCGCAGTCGATATACGCGTCATCGACTTCCGGAAGATTTTCACCTTCAGCCACGCAATCTTCTTCTTCCGTTTTATTGTAATCTGAAGGTGAAGGGCTAATTTCATTGTTGGATTCCGAGAAGCCTGCTTTGTTAAACACATTGGTAACGCATTTTTTGTCGACACTGTCCCACGTTGCAGAAATCAAATTCAGAGCTTCCAGAACATTTATCTTTGCTGTAGAAGCATCATGCAGGTCACCGGAACCAATAAAAAGAAGTGATTTCCTAACCAGTTTTTTTTCCTGTAATGTGATTGAAATGATCGGATAATTCATAAATCCAAAGGTTGAAGTTGGCTGGCGCAGTTTGCTGGAAAAAATTCTAGTTGAACATTTTTCAATTTAAGTTCCAAATGAGAGGCGGAGTTATCAATAAAAAAAATGATTTTTCGCTTTTGTAGTCGCATTTTTTTTTAATCCAGTTTTCGAAGAAAATCTTCAAACAGCGATTGAGTCATCCACGCCTTTTTATTCGAAGTGTAATTCGTAGGTAAACTTTTCACATTATTGAAACACTACGGTTTCTTTGCTCTACCGATCACAAAAGGCATTAATTTCTCACTTCCGTCGACATTAGTACATAATAAAACAGTTAAGCGCATTTTTGAAAGCTTTCACCCCGTGGCAATTTTCGCCTTTGACCGTCAATGTTTTGTCGGGTAACAAGTTGAAAAATAATCCCGTCTCATCGGCGTGAATACGTCTTTTGGAATGTACTCCTTTAATAAATTAAGTGTTCTCTTTCTACTGCTGCACAATTGCAATATTCACACCTTCGGATTCTCCGCAGACAGATTTAAAACATAATTTGGTCCTTTTTTTTAAAATCTGTCGATGCAGCCATTCGATACAGAGAAGCCCTGGCGTTTAAGCCTTTCAGCAATTTCAAGCGCCTTTTCTTTAACGATGGATCCGTTTATTGGAATTTTTGATGCCCGGGATTCCTTGGACCATTCCATTAAAATATTTTCCAAATCATCATACGGAGATGTCTTAAGAGTTTTTCATTTCTTTGCAGATTTTCCGAGTTTTTCAGCACTTAACTCTACTGAAACTTCTTGCTTTAAAATCGTTTGCAAAGTTGAATATGCAATACCCAATGATTTAGGAAGATCAACTTTAGCGCCATGAAATTCTTTAGCTTTTTCGACGATTTCAGCCTTTTTGGCTACAGAGAAACATTTTCGTTTAGACATCCTTCCTTCAGGTTAAGAACGCTAGACAATGAGATAAATGGCTAAGGTGCCCAAACGATTGTAGCATCGATGGCAGAGACCAGTTGAAACCAGTTCTACCTTTAGTGGGTTGCAAGGGCTGATCAGAGTCCCCCCCCCTTCCATGTGAAGTGTGGATATTGGACAATCGAATCAAAAGCGATCCCTCCCCTCTTTCTCTTTTGTTGACAGAGAGTGATCGAAGAATCGAAAGGCATTGCCGTGATTCTCTCCTCACTTTCCGGTGCCCCGTGCCTTGCTCCTTCTCCCACCCTTATGATTTTGACACTGGGAGGAACCCCTACAAAAGGACAATAAGTCGGAACAGAAAGAATGCCAAAACTGCTTCAAACAGGCAAGAAAAAAGTTTTTCTTGAAAGAAAGAACTCGAAAACGTTTGTGTGAGCCTTATAGAGGAAAAAAGATTTTGATCTTTAGAAAAAAACGTATTTAGCAGGATTTTCTGGAAAGGCGTAACGTAAAATCCGGGATATTTTAACATTATCGGTATAGGCAATTTTCACGGACCGGCAGAAAATGACGTAGAAAGCGGGATAACGTACGAAACGGACAACGTAAAATCGGGGTTCTACTGTATATAAAACAGTTCCGTAACTAACTGACTGACTGACTGACAGACAGACAGATAACGCACAGACCGAACTGCTGGACCTAAAGGGCTGAAATTTTGCATGGCGATTCTTCTTATAGTGTAAGGGTGCACTAAGAAAGATTTTTGAAAAATTCTTCTTAGATTTTTTAAATTAAATCTTTTAGCTGTTTTTGTAACTTTTTAAGTTTGCATTTAAAATAATAATCTGAGGGTTATAAAATTTATATCACGAGAACGATCATAAAATTTCCTTTAAAATGAAATATTTTTCGAATCTCTGCCTCCATTTCCTGTCTTTAAGTGAATTTTTAAAGATTAATTTTTAGAATTTATTAAATGCTGATCACGTGGTTTCTTTTCTTTTTGTGATACTTTAAACTAATTTTGCGTCACGTTCGTAATAACGAAATAGACAAAAAAAATATTTTTTTTCTTGCTAATGCGGCAGACGATTGGACGTTATCCAAAAAAATATTAAAATAAGTAAACAAATGTTCCTCAAACTGTACTGTATTAACTGTACTATATTCTTTTGCATGTTCTATTAGATTTAATTTGAAAATTTTCTTCTACATTATTTTGTCTATAAAATTATCCGTTACGATTTATCTATATATATATATATATATATTGGTATTATTTGCATACATTGACCGTTGTATTTAATTTGAGTGTACTCCGTAGCAAAGCACGTGTGTTCAGCTAGTATAGTATATAGATACGTTCCCATGGATTTTTAACAACAGATGAGTCAATGATCTCAAAGCTTTTTGTATACTTGACCTCAATAAAGTGAGTTAAAGTGTTATACATGATAGTCATGAAAATATTGTCCGCGTCCGTATCTGAGGGTACTCACGAAGAAAGGGTTTAAAATGCACTGATACTAGCGCGTTTCTTTCCGGGAAATATTAATTTATGGGTTCTGAAAGGGAGGAATTTGAATTTTCTGGGTGTCCGTTAGGAGGGGTTAAATGAACTGGACAATGCAACTAGTGCAAAAGCGTATTCATTTAAAATACCCATGGATTTAGATGCAGTTTGATAAAAAATAATAAATAATTTATTCTAAGTTTTTAGCAGTCTTTTAAGCTATTATTAAATAAAATATTTATTTTATTAGAAAGAAGTAATTATATTTACATATTTACTTGATTTCGATGACAGGTCATAATATTCAACAGTTTGCAGCCGATCAAACGCATCGAATCCTCCAATAGCGTAGATTTTATCAGCTAAAATGGCTGCACTGAGATAACATCTATAAAAATATGAAAAATATGTCAAAATGATTCAAAATTTTATTACCTCATTCTTTATTTTATAATACACTTTAATTATGTGTTCATAACCAAATCTGTCTAACATTTTGAGAAAGAGAAATGTTATAAATAGCGTCCATAAAGCATATTTTTTTTCAAGCAACTGTTTCATTGTCCCTATATTAACAAAATATTTCAGGTAACATAACTAAAAAATTCAGTTTAAAAAAATTGAATTATGATTGAATTTAAATTCATTATCGTCTAGTGAAAATACTGTGCGGTAAATATGCTTATCAAAAATTTAAATTTTAGTATGTATACATTAATATTAATCTCATAGGTATAGTTGAAATCACTATACATATATTTTAATCATGTTAAACTCTTATCGATAAGATTTTAAATTCCCTCTCATTTCCTTTTTATAATTATTTTTTATGTGTTTTTCCTCAATATGCACATTATTGTCAAATTAATTCCCTTTTTTAATATTACAAATTTGTGAAACATTATTTAAGGTATTCCATCTGTTTAAGAATTCTCTTTGTGTGTTTGATTAACATTACACGTTCTACTGTAAATAACTAATTCCGGTTCAATATCGTATTTTGCCTAAACAGTATTACCACTTTAATATTTCAGCATATTCAGATGTTTTGCGGAAATACGAGTCAAGACAAAAGGTAGGTTTTTCGCACTTAAAATTTAATTACTGAACATGCATTTGGACTTCATCGCTTCCCAGTCATTATTCCTTTTGAAGTTACCTCATCGCTGATCAGTAGAAATAGTGATTTATTTTTCAGAATAATTTCTGGAGATGTGTAATCTCAGTTCCTCGAAGACAGTCTATTTGAAGCAACTTTATAACTGATCAGTTAAAAAAGATAATAGTTATTTCCGGAACAGTTTCTTGAAAAACAGGGTCTCCTTAACGAATCTGTGGTCTTTGCTTTTGAAGTAACCGCATCATTGATCAGTTGAAAAAGTTTAAAAATAGAGTATTTACTTTTGCAATAGTTTCCGAACAGATGGGCTAACCCTAGAGCCTCCAGGATATTGAATTTTGAAGTAACCACTTTAATACAACATAAAAATAGACCATTTATTCAAGGATATTTTTCCGAACTGATGCGTTAACTTCAACACCTTCAGACTATTTCTTTTTAAGTGACGTCATACCTGATCTGTATAAATATAGGATATTTATTTTGGAACAATTTCCAAACAGATGGGGTAATCTCGAAGCCTAAAACCCATTTCTTTTGAAGTTGCCGCATCAATGATCAGAATAAAAATAAGAGTATTTACTTTCGCAATAATTTCTAAAAAGATGTGCTAAACCTAACGCCTCCAGGCCATTAAATTTTGAAGTAACCTCTTTAAATACAGCATAAAACTGTACCATTTATTCCAGGATATTTTTTCGGATTGATGTGTTTACTTCCAACTCCTTCAAACTATTTCTTTTTAAGTGACATCATACCTGATTTGTATAAATATAGGATATATATTCCGGAACAATTTCCATACAGATGGGGGTAACCTCGAATCCCGAAGCCCATTTCTTTTGAAGTTACCGCATCAATGATCGGAATAAAAATAGAGTATTTACTTTCGAAATAATCTCCAAAAAGATGTGCTAAACCTAATGCCTCCAGGCCATTAAAATTTAAAGTAACTTGTTTAAATACAGCATAAACATAGACCATTTATTCCAGGATTTTTTCCGGATTGATGTGTTAACTCCAACTCCTTCAAACTATTTATTTTTAAGTGATGTCATACCTGAGCTGTATAAATATAGGATATATATTCCGGAACAGTTTCCAGACAGATGAGGTAACATCGACACCTCCAAACGATTTCTTTTGTAGTAACCATATCATTGATCAGTATAAATAGAGAGTATTTTCTTTCGCATGAACAGATGTACTAACCCTAACGTCTTCAGTCAATGACGTTTTTTGGTAACCTCTTTAATTCAGCACGAAAAGAGACCATTCCGAGATTTTTTCCTGGCTGATGTGCTATCTTCAAACTATTTCATCTGAAATGACCCCATACCTTACCGGTCTAAATATAGGATATTCATTCAAGAATAATGTCCAGACAGATAAGATAACCTCGACACCTCCAAACCATTTCTTTTGCAGTAACGACATCAATGATCAGTATAAAAAGAGAGTATTAACTTTCAATATAATTTCAAAATAGATGTCCTAGCGTTAACATCTCCAGGCCATTATCATTTCAGGTAACCTATTTAAGACTGTATATAGGGAAATATTTATTAGCGTGTTTTTTCGGACTAATGTACTTGTGTACTAATCCTACTGGATTCGCTCACCTCAATGTTAGCCTATGGAGAAAATTTGTCTATTATTTACAGATACATAAATGCTGATGATCCAATAAAAATGGTATTTTCAGGGAGCCTGAACTTTTCTGCACCTTGCAACAGGATTCATTTTATAAATTTCGTCCACCAAAGGACCGTTTAAAACACACTAGTCCAGATTCCCCCCCCCCCCCCCGAATAATTTGAATTAAAAAATATTATTTGCTTTTTTTTAAAACAAAAAATGCCCAAAGGTGTAAAATTTCTCTCTCTCTCTATCATGGAGTACAATTAAAATAAAATCTTTCAATCCAAGTCGGCAATCCATGGACGCATTTTCTCCATAGGTTAACATTGAGGTGAAAGAATCCAATAGTGTTAGTACACATCAGCCTTAACCCCTACTCCTTTAAACCATTTCTTTAGATGTGACGTCGTTCCTCACCAGCATATAAAGGGAATAGATATTTTTATGAATGATTTTTGGACTGATATGTTCCTCATGTTCATCCCAAATCTATTTCAGCTTACTCACTGTGTCATTAACACACAGTATTTAACAATTTAAATTTGTTAATAAATGAAGTGTAGTAGTATTCTTTCCGCAATCAACTTCTGTTAAAGTATCAATACAATTAATGCCACCGCAAATTTCTGCTTTAATTTGTTAAAAAAAGGATTTTATAATTGAGGCATTGATGTTGAAAAGAGGGTATGTGGCAAAATTTCCGAAAAGTATTTTTTCACTGATACAAGTTTTTGTTCCAAGGACTAATGGCTTTGAAAAGAAGGTAAGTGTCTAGCTCAGAACTAAACAAAACTAGATTGGCACTTACCTTCTTTTCAACGTCATTAGCCTTGGAACAAACCCTTGTATCAGAGAAAAAATTCTTTTCGGAAATTTTGGCACTTACCCACTTCACAACGTCTACGCCTCAATTTCTTTTATTCACTATCAAACAAATTTGAATGAAATAAAAAAATATAATCAAATGATTACAACCTTTTTTCTTGCATTGGAGAAATTTCTTCGAACTTGTGGCTTTCAGTATCAATGCGAAAACAAGAATTTAAACATTCTTCGTTAGAGCTACCTCCAATGACGTAAATATAACCACCCAGTGGAATTGTCTGATGGTATGATCGAGGTTCAAAATAATCTATAAAAGTCTATGGGAAAAATAATCAGACCTCAAGAAAAGAGTTTTTAGGATTTACAATTTTCTTTCAATAATTTAGTCACACTTGACTGTATATACAGGGTGATTTTTTTAAGTGACACTACTCAGATCCATCTGTAGCGTGATCCATTAATCGGAATTCCACCAAATTGATAGAGGGACTAAGGACGACATGAGAAAGAGTTTCCGTGAAAAAAGTTCCAAAAGTGCCGATAGGGAAATATATGGCGCTGCTGTTGTCGGTGCACATTCACGCCTACGTAGTCGACAGCAGCGCCAGTATTTCGGGCTATAAAGATAAGAGGTCAATACCGAAAAAGTTGTAATAAGAAGACAAAGGAATAACAAAAAAAATTCACTGCGATACCGCTTTATGCAGCTAATTCACTTCTCTCTCCTTCAATGTGACCACCATCCTGGTGGACGACACATTACATCCGCACACTATGTTCTCAACGGCCGAGCGTAATATGTCACTAAGGAATGTCCACCACAGTCCGGGATACTGTTGTCCTTTAGGGCAGGCCGCCAAGTTAGAGACTCCACTAAGATACACCTTGGACTTTAAATAACCCCACAGAAAGAAGGTCACATGGGTTAGGTCTGGGAAGCGAGGTGGCCATGCAAGTGGAAAAAGGCGACTCATGACCCTTTCTTCTGTAAAGCGATGGTGCAACAGATTCCTCATCGATCTTTATAGCCTAAAATACTGGCGCTGCTGTCGACTACATAGTCATGAATTTGCATTTTGATGTTTTACTTCCGTTTATGCAAATTCTCGGAAGCGCCGGCAACAACAGCGTCATATCTTCCCCTATCGGCGACATTTGGAACTATTTTTCTTTTTTTCCTGGAAACTCTTTTCCATGTCGTCCTTAGTCCCTCTATAAACTTTGGTGGAATTCCGGCTGATAGATCGTGCTACAGGTGGCTCTGAGTAGTGTCGTTTAATAATTACAACATAAAAGAACTTTTTATATACCACGCTTTGAAATTTTCTGTTGAATCATTTTAACTTGACAATTCTCTCTTAATTGCACAAACCTTCACTTAATTATTCTTTTTCACTTTCTTTTATTTAATTTTAATCAATTTTTAGTAGTTTCCGCTATCCACAGACTTTAAAACTTAATTTTTATAAATTATTTTTATAATTTTTTTTCATTTTTCGCAGAAAATTTTTGTAAACAAACTAATTAACATGTATTCTGTTTTCAAAATTGTCAAACGCCGTTGCGCAAAAGTGCAAGCATTGAATTCGATTCCGAAGCGCCACCTTGAGGAATTTTTCGGCTGAAAGTATTAAAAGATTGCATTGTCATCGTGTTCTGAGCTATTCTAAAAGTTTCAAATGTCTAGCTAGTCGGGAAGTTAGTTAAAATCGATTGGCAAGATTTGTACGGGACAAACACACACACACACAAACAAACAACAAGAAAGCGAGTCAATAAAAACATGGTAATAAAAATTACCCTGTATTACAATGTGATTCATCTATTAGTTAACATAACCGGAGATATTTTTGTCAAGACAAAATACAAACCTCTTAAATCAATTACTATACTGTAATATAAATTTACATATAGCACATAAAGAACTGTGTAATTATTACATTTGTCTCATTTATAAAAACGAGACGCAAGTTAATTTTCTATACTTAAGTATAATAATTACTTGCAGTTTTAATGGAAATCTTACTCTAACTAGAACTAAATTTTTAAACACCTGGAAAAGATAGTTACAGGTATTCAACAGTCGAACTCACCAATTGTCCACAGCACGACCTAATTGGGGAAGATCAGTTAGCTCAGCTAAAATACCTGATCAGCAGAATACTCATTCATGTTGTCTTCATTTTCGTATAAGAAACATTTAAAACATAGTTTAAATTGTTTTAAAACATTCACCTTTTTCTTAAGCATATGTATAATTTTAATTTTGTAGTCACCCTTACTGTTTTGTTTAATAAACCTTTTATTAGTACAACACCTGTAAAATCAGAAATCAAATTATCCTTAGACATAATTTTTTACACTTGCCATAGATACTGGAAAGGGAACTTCAGTCAGAGATGATCTTAGATGAAAAAGTATTGAGAGTGTTGTAAAGTATTTAAAATATTATTTTTTTACGGAAAGTTAAACTTATTTTCTTCGTTTTTTGATGTTTCAGTAAGGCAAATTAAACCTCTAGAGAATTTTGCGTCATACGAGTTTTACATTATACTGAAATTCTTCATAATATGATGAATTTTAAAAAAAAATCCACAAATTTCAAATCTGCAGTAGTAAGGCAATGATGATTCCATACATAATATTTTTTCTCACCACTTCTTTTTTGTACTATTATAGCCACTGTTTATAGCCCCTTCATTCCTTTGCACAGTGAGATGAAAACATCAAAGTTGACATCAAGGATTGATGAGTGAAGCCGAAATGAAAAAATAAAATGACAAACTTACTTTAAGACTGTCTATTATACTAAGTCTATTGGATTCGCTCACCTCAATGTGTTAACCCATGTAGAAAATTTGTTCAAGGATTTCCGACTAGGATTTAAAGAACTTTTTTTAAATTTTACTTTGTAATAGAAAGAAATTTTATACCTTGGGGCACTTTCTATTTTTATAAGATGCAAATAATATTTTAAAATTTAATGTGTTTTTGAAAATTGTAATTTGAAAAAAATCTGGTATAGCATTGTTAAATGCTCATAAATTCGTTTGGTGTACGAAATTTCTAAAATGAATCCTGTTGCACGGTGCAGAAAAGTTCAGGCTCCCTAAAAATACCATTTTTATTGGATTATCAGCATTATGTGGCGTAAATAGTAAACAAATTTTCTCTATAGGTTAACCTTGAGGTGAGTGAATCCAATAGGGTTAGTATACAGCAGCCTTAAGCGCACGGTTTCTTATTTTCTAATACAAATATTTATTAAATTAGTAGCTTCTTCCAGACTGTCAGATCGAGTGCCGTCTACCCAAACTCTACGTCAGGTATTTCTAAACATAAACGACTCTACTATAAGCCATTTTTACCCCATTGAAATCCAGACAAAACGCTCAGACTTTTACGTTGACATAAAATGTTAACTTGTTTTTTACCTTCACACAAAAGAAAAGAAAATTGTACTTCTGAACTTGTATAGTATTCAAATATTTTTTTACCGTGTATATCCATTGAGGAAAATTTAGGAAACTTATGTCAATAAATAGAAATATATTTTAAGACCTCTTAAACTTACCATTTTCCATAAGTTTGTTCTACAGTCATATACCTCGAACATATTGGTCGGGCCATGTAAAGTCCAACCTCCTGCCGCAAAAATGATTTCATAAGGATGCCGGGGTGTAAAGAACCCTCTTGATCTGGAACAATTGTGATATATCTTGGAGCTCGTTCAGAATAAATTTTGACACCATGTTTATGTAAGTCCTGCACTGTAGGTCCCTGTATACCCGAGGGTCATCCATGATTTGCTGGAAGTCACTGATGGGCAGCAGTGCTAGTCGTACGCACGGGAGCAGGCATGGAATGAACCGTTGTCGACTCGTATATTTGTATTGGCACCAACGCTTTATGGCGATCCATACGAGGAGTTCTTGTGGCGTATTGAGGGCATTATCCTTCAGGATATTTTTTACATATTTCAGCTGCAGATGGAGAAATTCTTCACTGTTCACTGATATATCAACGAAGTGTGCTAACAGGAATCTACAAAGTAAAGTTTAAGAGCACATTTTATGTACAGGGTGATTTTTATTAATACTGACCTACTCAGAGCCATATGTAGCACGACTCTGTCAACCAGAATTCCACCAAAATTGATAGAGGGACTAAGGACGACATGGGAAAAGAGTTTCCGCGAAGAAAACAAAAGTTCCAAACGTCACCGATAGGGGAAGAGATGGCTCTGTTGTTGTCGGCGTACCCGAGAATTTGCACAAACACAAGTAAACACACCAAATGCAAATCATGATACGTAGTCGACAGCAGCGCCAAGTATTTCGGGGCACATTAAAGATAAGGGGTGAACACGAAAAAGCTTGTAATAGGAAGATAAATGAATAACAGAAAAAATGTCCCCGGAACACCCTTTATGAAGCAACTTCACTTCTCCCTCCTTCAATGTGACCAACATCCTGGTGGACGACACCATTGCATCCTGAACACTACGCTCTCAACGACCCGAGCAATAACATGTCACAGGAATTTCATCACAGTCCGGAACTATGTTGGACCTTCGTTGACGCCACCAAGTCGAGACTCCAGCAGTTCGAGACTCCACCAAGATACACCTGGGACTTTAAATAAGCCCACAGAAAGAAGTCACATGGGGTTAGGTACAGGGAGCGAGGTGGCATACAAGTGGAAAAAAGAGACTGATGAATCTTTCTTCCATAAAGCGATTGCCACAACAGATTCCGCACAGATCTTTATAGCCGACGAACATACTGGCGCTGCTGTCGACTATGTAGTCATGAATTTACATTTGATGTTTTACTTGCGTTTTATGCAATCTTCTCTTGCGCGCCGATAATAAAACAGCGCCACATCTTCCCCTGATCGGTGACTTTTGGAACTTTTTTTTTCATAGAAAACTATTTTCCATGTCGTCACTTAGTCCCTCTATCCATTTTGGTGGAATTCCGGATGATAGATCGGGCTTCATGTGGGTACTGAGTAGTGCCAGTTTAATAAACATCACCCCTGCATATTAAGGTATAATAAGGAAATTTGTCAAACGTTATAACCTTACCATTAGTAGGAGGCAGGATCTCCAACCTCAAATGCTTCAGAAATAGGTTCATGTGTCTTAATGAACTTGAGACCTGATTGCTGTGCAGTTCTCACGCATGAACATATCAGCGAGAGATCCAAATGGTGAAATTATACGGGATGGTAGATGTATTGGTGATAGAGAAATGAGACAGATCGAATATAGTGAATAAGACAATAAGAGCAAGCCAGCTTATGTTAATTAAACTACTGATTATTTTCTAATGACATGTTGTTGTTGTGACTTATGCTTCCCTTGCCGGAACACTTTCAAATAACATGGTGAAATGTTTAGCTCTCGTGAATCAAAAGGTTACTCTACATTGTAAGAAAGAAAATGCCATGAAAAGTAAGATTCTAGTTTGGACACTGCTATTTTTCAGTTCTGAATTTTTTTGAGCCACCAAAATAGTTTTTAAAATGCCCTGTTCAGATTCATGTATCTGAATAATTGATTTTGATCGGACTTAAGAAGTCGTGCATCGTAATCCTACCTCAAACAGGGCAAGTATATATATATATATATATATATATATATATATATATATATATATATATATATATATATATATATATATATATATATATATTGTTCCGTCCTATAGTAGCAGCCCGCGTTCATAGATGGCAGCACTGATCCAGTAATTTCTTATTTTGTAACGGTGTGTGAAAACATGAACTGTTGTTGTTGACAAAAACATTCTTATGTATGTGATGCGAGCAGGGCTTCTGCTGGCTTATTCTATTGTTTTTTTATGTATTTCCCTTAAGTGAAAGGTTTGTAGGATGTATGTTAAGTAAAGCAATTCATCATTCAATTCTTTAAGCTATTTGGGTTTTTCATTTTCCCAGCGTTGATCCATCCCTTATATTCAATTGTATTCTATTAATCGCAAGTGTATTCTATTAAATGTGCAAGTATTGTAATTATTTTGTGTTAAAGTCGAAATAAATCTTTTAAAGTTATTTACAGTCCACTAAATCTATAAATCACACACACACACACACACACACACACACACACACACACACACACATACACACACACACACACACACACACACACATATATATATATATATATATATATATATATATATATATATATATATATATATATATATATATATATATATTATATCATGGCATCTTAAACGGGTAAGACACAATTTTTAAATGCCCATAAAAGGTCACAGTTGTGACCTGTTTTTTACCCAATATACAGTTCCTCAAAATATGTATATCTGATATCAAGAAATATTACACCATGAAACAGTTATGTATTTCATACTGAAAGAGCTTTTTGTTTTTTTCAGTCTAGCACTCCCAGAAAAAAAAAAAACTCAATTATTTGGTATTCCACCTAGACGTAGCCAAACTAATTTCTTGATAACTGGGGTTTGTTACATATACTTTTGTTTGTTAGTTCAAGCCTATGAAACCTAAGCAGATCTTTATAGTTATCTTCGAGAGCACAATATTCTTTATCTTTAAGCTTTATCTTTCAGCTTTTCTTCCATTCTAAGAAACATCCTATCTGTAACTCAATGCGATATCTGCAACTCACACGATTTCATTAATACTCCAGTCACTTTGTGTATGCTGTCAAAAATCTACCTATGCATAAATTTAAATTATTTGTGCCTTACAACTTGCAACACGGTTTCTAAGAATTTAATACGTTCTATTGGGGAGTGATCATAGCATTCTTAATGGACATAGTACATAGAAAAGTTTTAATTCATATACAACTGCATACAATGAATGTAAGTAAAAATAATTTAAAAGAAATTTTATTTGTTGATTTTCTTCTGAAATATGAATTTTTACCCAGAAAATTTTATTTAGTCGAATGCTCAACTGTTCATCGATATATAAATACGTTATTATTATTGAAAGTTTGATATATTTCCTATATTATGATATTTTTAGTACGAATATTGATTCAGAAGAGAGGTATATTTTATACAGTAAACAACATCATCTTCACATCTCAGTAAATTTCACCTTATTGTTATTTACAAATTTATGACGGTTTTCTCTCTCATAAGCTGATGTCTAGCTACAAACTGTTAAGGTGACTGCCTACGTTGAAAATGTCATTTTTTGACTATTTTGGTCAATTTCATGTTTTGCAAGAATCGTGTAATTCAATATTTTCTCTTTTCAAAAGTGTTTTGATTTTCACTCTACATCAATTAGAAACAGAATTATAGCTATTTAAAACAACATCATTTGCTTCAAAATTGAAGGGACAAACAACTTTAAATGCGTTTTTGTCAGAGTTATGTTTTTTAACACAAATATTTACCTTTATCATAATATCTCACATAATAATGTATATAATTTGATAAAATTTTCAGGAAATATTTTAGATGTTATTGTTAATGGAATGACGCACAATAATCAATGTATAATAAATAGTTTTTTATTTGGGGGTGTTTTTATAAAGAAAGGAATGATGAATCAGGGAAAATGTTCATATTGGAACATAAAATTTTGTGTAATATTTTTGCACTTTAAAATTTCTCTTAGATTGTAGGTCATTTTGAAGATAACTGTCATATGTATCATGTTTGAGATGGAAATTAAAATAATATCATTAGAATTTTGTGCAGAGGGATTGGCATTTTAGCTAAATTTCATTAAAACTTACTTAAAATTGACCAATTAATAATAAAGTATGGTATTTACAGGTAAGTTTTTGTTCCTTTTTTAATTTTTAAGTGCTATTTTACCATAAAAGACAAAAAAGTCCTTTAAAAAGTAATTAAAAAAAATTAGCTTCGAACGTAGGCAGTCACCTTAAGTAATGAAACACTTTGTATGAATAGTCCTGGAAAATGTTTCATATCGTAGTTTTTACAGCAAACTACATTCTCATTTCTTCTATGTTATATCAAGCTTGATTGTTATTAAACAGTGCGTGTAGTACTGCTGACTTCTTGCAGTAAAACATTATGCTTATACAAAAGTAATAGATTAAAACAACTACACCCTGTTGTTGTTGTTGTTGTCTGTAATCCCTCCTAGTCAAGCGCCGCTAGACCAGGTCCATGAGCACATAAATCCTCAGCAAGTCCATTAATAGGCGAGGAACGGTAAACTGCGTGACGGGAATTGCAGCATGAACTACTGAGGAATGCAAATTCATGGCTAGTAAGGAGTGGGGGACAGCTGTTGGTCAAGGACCAGGAGCACGTCGAAGGTTGAAGACTGACTTAGCTCCAAGTGCCTGGTAGCCTTAGCTGGACATAACGGAATGGCATTCACGTCCAGGGTGGCCCTACCAGGAATTAAATTCTAGGTATACATCGCCCATTCAGTCCAATATTCCCCCCCCCCCCTTCCTGCTACGATGAGGTAGCATTGCAGGAAACTAGACCCTCTATTCACCTTAATTAAAATAAAACATTATATTACACATATGTTTTCAGTTGCATATCATTGTGTGGTTTATCAGAAAAATATTTATCACATGCTAATAAAAAAATTCCAAATCATTATCTATTTCAATCTGAATATATCTTGAGACGAAATCGTTGACAATTTTCGATAACATAATGTACGCCTACCCCCTCGAAAAAAACTACGAAACTTAAAAAGAAATTCCTGAGAGTTAAAAATGGCCCCTATTGCAGTATAAACAAGGCTGCAAGATAAGAAGGGAAAGTGCTTTAAGATTTCCTTTTAAGATTTCAGGATGATGATGTAGATGAAAATAAATGCTATTGTATCACGGAAGGTAAGTCGATGAACTTTTAAGAAATCTCTACATGTTTCTATTCTAGCGCACCATCTGCATTCACTTACATTAAGTTAAGTGGGGTATGTGGGCCATAAACTTTCACCTGTTTTATATAATAGTACTTATAACACATTAAAATTATACTAACATGTATATTTTCAAAAATCTTTGTATTACATACATTTTAGTAAGTCTTGGGGAGTCTGTATAAGGTTTGATGTTGATTTTTATTACACATATATTACGTATAAATATTGTATATATTTTTAAATACAGGTGAGCCCAGTTCCCCTGATAAATGGGTAAGTGGACCCCTAAGGTCTATTTGCCATAAGAAACAACAGAATCTGTGACTGGGTAACTGGATTCAATGCTTGTATATCTAGAAAAAGAAAAAAAATATTCTACCCCTATTTAAAAATAATTTTTCAAAGCCACTACCAATGTTATAAGATAGATTGTTGCGAACACCGGAAAAAATTCCCACCTAATATGTAAAAAAAAAATTTGGGAGGGGATGGTCAGTTACCCCATGGGCCCAGTTATACCAACTTACTTTACTCTAATAAAGAAAGTCTTACCTGCGAGCCTCCGTTTCCAAACGTGGCATATAATATTCCTTCCCGAATCGCCATATACCAATACAGTTTTCAGGGTTTATATTTTCTAGCATGAAGTGAATGCTTTTGTCAACTACACCAACAACGTTAAACTGATCAGCTGCCGGAAGAAGTTCGTTTACGTTTTCCTTTTTGACGTCCACCACCCCACTGTAAGCATATTTAATAATTGTCTCAAGGACAGTCGACGATACATTCGGAATAGCATAATAGGTTTTGGAAGAAGGACCCTCTCCCGAGCTTTTATCGACCAAAGGAGTGGTGAACAATGTCCTGAAGTAGCTGCTGCACCAGGACATGACAACTTTGTGAACTCGAAATGTCGCCCCGTCTTCAGTGGCTAGGACAGTATCGCAGAGAGCTCCAGTCATGCGGAGTCGGTTCAGCTCTCGTAGCAAATCTGCAGCGGGATCCGCTTCTAATAAATTCGACTGTGGTGATTTTTCTATGGCGTAAGACTCAAGCTGATCTGATGCTATATAGGATTCAGTGTATGTGAGAAGATTCTCCATTTTGTCTATTGCTGAAAGAAAAATGCACAAACAACTGAGTGCTGTCATCGGAGTTTCCTCTCCATTATATAAACAAAGACCATTCTATAGAGCATATCCATGAGACAAAAAATGTAGAAAAATTACTTTTTTCAAAATTAATTTACGGTAATCCACTGAACATTTTGAGGAAAAAACCATGTAAAGCTGTTGATGTGGGTAATTTAAGTGGGGTTTAGGATAATCCTGCCACAAATATTTAGGGTATATATATATGTGATAATAATCACATTTGGAACTGGGAGATGCAGTCGGTACGAGGAGTGATGCAGTCGGGCTGAGTGTGGTTCAGGCAATCACTTTTATTCAATTATGAAGCATCGCGAAGGCTGCAGCGGCCACATGACTTGTCCGGCGTACATGCCAGGACGGGACGCCGATTACATACAGGAGCAGACAGCAGGTCCGGCAGCAACAAGAGTTAGAAACGAAGAGAGAGAAAAGTCTTCTGTTCTTGCAATATTAAATGGGTGTTTTGCGATATTGACGCCAGAGGGCCTAAACTACTTAATTTTTAATTGGGCGACTTCAGATTCGTGGAGTTCACGTGTCCACTTAAGTTTCCCAGGGACTGATAGATCCCGCGCTTGTTAGAATCGCGAACTGTGGACCTGGGCGTAGGATAAGTGGTCATAAAGTTCTTGCAAAGTGGGGGTTTTGACGTTAAAAAGACATAAATCCAGAGTGGTTTGAGGGTTCTTCAAGAATTTTGACACTATACTGACATTCGGAATCTCATAAACTTCTAACACTCATATCTGGGGATGTTATTAAGTTCCGATACTTCACATGCCTGCTTAATGATCTGCAGGGCTAATATAAATTATACTTACTTTACTTTTAGGTTGCAATTTTTGGAAAAGGGGTCGTGCTTTATTAACAAGAGAATATGCTTTAATGTAAAGTAATTTAGGAAGACCCGTTTTCTTGTTACACACATATATATATATATATATATATATATATATACATACATATATATATATATATATATATATATATATATATATATATATATATATATATATATATATATATATATATATATATATATATATATTAAGGGTTTTTGACCCTTATATAGTGTATCATACAGGGTGTCAGAATACGACGATACAGACACAGAAATGAGCATGCATTTGTCATTGTAATCTCTATAAACTCGATCTCTACACAACATTTTTTACATGACATATACGGTTTTGCCGTGACCAGGATGCAAACTGCAATAACTCAAGTTCGCATCCTGGTCATGCAAACCCACTAAATTTGGGCAGCGGTGGCCCAGTTGGCAAGAGCAGCGGTCCAGTGATCTGAACATAACTTGTTCGGTGTCCGTCGCTGACAAATCCACCGCCGTGTTCACTAATGGTGGCCGATGCATGTAAAATCTGTCGTGGCTGCAGTGTACTCCAAGTTCTCAAATTTACCTCTGAGGTGCTAGGTCAATTCTTCCGGTCTCGTCACTTGACTCGGTTTCTAAATTACGGGACCGGCTTGTAGGGGTTAATGCTGGCTACCTACACGGCGCCCCTCATTAAATGAATGACTAGCAGTCTACGCCCTTTATCTGAGAACTAATGGTGTCATAGCCAATCTTCTGGGCATTTTGTAATAAATAAATAAACATGACATATTTCATGAAAGACAAAATTTCCATCTACTGCATAATTTAAACCAGTAACGACGATACGCTAGGAATTTCGTTTATTTTCCGAGAAATTATTTTTTGAAAGAACATGGAAAAATTTGTACAGTTTTGAAAATGTGTGGACTTTATCTGCCGTGGTAGCAGCTTGAAACAAAAATTTGTTCGCAGTATTATTATTCTGTTGCGACAGTAATATCTCCAAAATGTAAGTTTAAAATGTAAAATGGGCACTGAATTAAAATGTAGTATGAAAACACAGAGGAAGTCTTGTTAAAAGTTTCTAAAGGAGTTTCATCTCAATCACCAACATGACATTTAAAACCAACCTAAAAGATAAGAGATTAGTTCAAAAACGATTTCAACGATCTATATCATTTCTATTTATTGTTTTACCCCAGAATATATATTTATAGCAAAATAATAAATAAGGAGTTTTGATGTGGCCAGTGATGGTACATATACGAAAGTGGGATAAAATACATTTCAAAATTGTCTAAAAGAGAGTAAGTTTAAGGGGGGTCCAGGACACAAAATTCTTCAAATTTTCGAAAAAAGATTTATTACATTAAGAATTTCTGTATTCTTTCCGCTTAAAATCATTTTCTATCTTAATTAGAAAGAAGAAATTAATATTTTATTCAACATTCTAACAGCAGCCCCAAACCTGTTGATTTTAACTTGGTTTGGTTTGGAGTGCCGACCTACAGCTTAAGCGATTCCGGACGGCTACAAACAATCCATTTTAATAGTGGGATTTTGAACCCACAGACTCAAGTACCGAATGCCAGCGCCCTAGCCATTCGGCCATCGTCCGGAACGTTTAAATCTGTAAATGCAAATTTCTGCATGATGGGTTTTTCAACATTTCTCGTTTTTAAATTGTTATAAGTTCAAGAACAGATAAAGATAAATGGTTCAGACTTCGAACATGTATTAATTTCGATTCAGGAAATTTGAAAAAAATATTTACTTTTGAAAATATGATTTTTTAAGTATAAGTTACATCATTTTTTAAAAAATTTATTCTAAATATTTTAATTAAAAAAAAAATACATATTTAAAAAATTGCTGATTAAAAGTAAAACTTATATATGTAGTGTAATTAAATAAAAAAAAATTAATTCGACAATAATATTTCGAGTTATAATGATTTATAAAGTACCCCCCATTTTTTTTAAATGTTTCCATTTTAAAATTTTTAAAACTTTTTTGAAAAGTTCTATGATATGATTTCGTTTACAATTATATTGTTAACCATCACAAAACGAATTCAAAATTTTATCTCTAATATTAGTTTTTAAATGTGTCCCGGACACTCTTAAAATCAGACCAATATTTTTTATAATTAATATTTTTTTTTCTCAACTTAAAGTGTCCAATTTTATATCATTTAGTAGCGAGAAAAGTTAGTTGATACGTGTGGGTTTGGTAAGCTCACCTAAAATATGATACAACTAACTTTTCAGGGAACTTATAAATATCACTGTATAATTTTAATAATCCACTAATGCTATTATTTTTATTTTCATATTAAAGAAAATTCTTGTTTCGTTCAAAAATGCCAATTGACGAAGATAAGGGAAAAAGATTTGGTGTGTGACTAAAATAAGTTTAAAATATCTCAAACGTATCTCTCAAAAGATCAATGCCTGTCTATGCATAATTTTATTTCTTTTGGAGTTTTGTGCTCGTCGCTTCTGAACGTCTAAAGTTATGAACAAATGATGCAGAAATAAGTATTCGAATTCACTGAGGTCTTTTAGTCTGAGTATACATTGTATCAGCTAGAATATCAAAATGTCTTGCCAATAAAGCTATGTAGAGTAATATGAAAACCTGAAAATGATCTTACTATGCATTATTCAAGACTTTCCCAACCATTTAATATTATAAAATGTATATATTTTGGGAGAATAAGTAGTTTTTAAAACCTGATCTTATGAAATCACTCTCGATTGACTATAAAATCATTTAGAGTTTGAAAAAATTGAACAAATTGTAGTTGAGCGTGCTAAGCCAATATTGTATACTTAACCTAGGCAAAAAAAGTACGCCAGCGATTGGCCCATGGATACAACAAAAAAACCCATCTGATTGGAGAAGAAGGCAAATATCTTGCCTTATAAGTAAAGACCAGTAAAATTTCACGCCTGTAATTTAGGGAAGAGTTTCATATCCTGTGCTGCTTGACGCATTTAACGAATTTTTTTTTAAGCCGCGCCAAATTTTTATGCCACATTTAGCATTTAAATAATAAGAAATCAAGAAAATCACCCTTTCAACGAGTTGCTAATCAACACAACTTGCCCTTGACAATCAAACGATTTACGTAAATATTCGGTATATCGGAAGAAGCTGGGGCGGTTGGCGACTATTTGCCGATTTTTTTGAAAAATTGTCAAATTTGCGTTTCTGAGTCCGCGATTTTTTCCCCGCTAATATTTGTTGTTTTTAAAGTTTAAAGTTTAAAATACACGGTGCCATCGCAATTTGGCGCCAAAATCCCGTCGGGGACCTGTTAGGCTTAAACTGCGAAATGTAAACAAATGTGGCGACCAAGAAAGAACCAATAAATTGAAAATACAAACTTACTGCTGGCTTTATGAAACTCGTAGGCGCACACGCGATCTTCGCTTCGCTGAGATACCCTGCTTCGTTCCGCTACGCTCCGTTACGCATCCGTCAAAAATATTACAGAAAATCCCCAGCCGCTATCTTCGATACCGTACGCCTTGGCTTTAGTACAGTATCAAAAAGCTTCCGCTGGCTGTAGAAGTCAGTAGAAACAAAAGCTTATGCCCACAAAATCAAATATATTATCCTATCCGAATGTAAGAAACATGGACTTAGTGCGTCATTTACCACCCTTTCTGTGTACCCCCCCCCCCCTCCCCAGTCTCTATTGCGAAAATTCTACATCTAACAAGTATCGAAAAGTCCTCCCCTGATATTTAGAAACGACATCTTTACCAACATAGCAATAAACGGCTAACTGAAAAGCATTGAACAAACACTATCAAGGCGCGTTCAGATGGAATTGTAGGGGTAACCAGAAAAGGGGATACATCATAACAGGAAGTAAATAATCGCCAAGTTGTCGGCAGCTATCCACCTTCTTCGATTAACCAAATATCAACAACACTACAAGGTATCATATATTCAACACACTTAACTAGAAAACAAACAACATCAAATATTTAACATAAAAATATTGAATAAAGTACATAAAATAATTATTAATAATTAAACAGTTGGTACTTACGTATAGACGCCACCGCAGCTACAAATTTGGCGGTTTTTAAGTGCCGCCAATCTACACCTAAAATTTTTGCGACAATCATAAAATAAAACCATTTTATTTAAAATCAAAACACTTCCGACTTATAATATATATATAGATATATATAATATATATATATATATATATATATATATTGGCGCATTAAGCGCAACTTCAGCTGCGGTGGCGTTAATACGTAAGTACCAAACAGGGGTATATCGTGCAGTATAAATTTGCTATTCAGAAACCATAGAGCAGCAGAGCATAAACGAAGTAAAACACTGTTAAGATGTAATCTCTAAATTTGGCACCATGAAAATTTTGGCATATAATGAGGAACTTATCCCTGTATACGTGTAGAGTAAGAAAAATTTCAACGCCGTTTAACCAAATCAAGATGAAACTAGGTGTACGAATTTCAACATTGCTAACATAAACATCTAATATTTTTTACCTTAAACGAAGGAATGCATTTTCTGGGCTTGGATTTCTGATTTTATATAAAAACTTCTAAATGAGTCCGAAATATTGAATATATTTGCAGGTGGTAAATGGTGCTGTTAAAACTTAAAGTGTTACCTGATTGACTTGTATTTAATTTATTTTAGTAGTGTTTATAATTAAACTAACAGTGAGAAATTCGTTCCTCGAGCTTATAATATCACATGGAGAAAGCAAATAAATAGCAAAAGCTGAAACAGTAATCGCAGGACAACGTTTTATTACATACGTTTATGTAACGTGACGCCGATTTTCAGACTTCACATCTTAAATTTTAGCAATGGTATGTTTCTGAATCCATAATTTAAAGTACACTGAAAAGACCAATTTAGGATGACCACCCAGTACATCGTTGACGAACTTTTTCTTTTTCTGCAACTGCGATTCTCTTTGACATGAACTTTATGTTACAGCGGTGCGCAAATGCGGCTCTTTGTTGAGTCAAGTGCGGCTCCCATTAAAATTTTCGTTTTATTTTCTTCCCCCTGAACCGTTTGTAGAGCGCATGTGCACAATCCGTATTAGCCAATCCGCATGTTGAAGGGGGAATTAGAGTTAATAGACATGAAAGAGGAACAGGCATTGCAAATGCTGCACAAAGTTGCGTCTATGATTGAATTTTGGGAACTCGTGCCAGAATCAATATATCCAAACTTACAGAAAGCTTCTTGTCATCTATTTTCGACTTTTGGTACAACATATTGCTGTGAATCTTTGTACTCCACAATGAAGTTCGTGAAGTCAAAACATCGTTCACAGTTGACCAGTCAACATCTTACAGAATTTCTGCGGACAGCTTTAACTAATTATATGCAAAATTTATAAAATTTGGCCAAACATTGTGGTTAGATGTAATTATACTTTTTATTAATAAATATAGTTTTATTATTATTTGATTTTTATTATATTTGAATTTTATTAGTAAAATTTTGAAATGATTATATTCTTTTTCAAAATTATATTTTTTATTATGTGTTCTTATATGTGATTTTTGAAAATATGCAGATAGATTAAATAAAAAAATTTGAATTTGTGCATCTACATGTGGCTTTTCTAGCTGAATACCCGTGCTTCGCTACGGAGTACATTCAAATTAAATACAACGGTCAATGTATGCAATTAATGCCAGAAAAAGAACAAAAAAATATTTATTATAAATAGAACGATCAATGTATGCATTTAATGCAAAAAAAACAATAAATATATTTATAAAAAATTCGTATAGACAAAATAATGTATAAGAAAATATTCAAATTAAATCTAATAGAACATACTCGTACTAAAGAATATAGCACAGTTAATATAGTATAGTTTGAGGAACATTTCTTTTACTGTATTTTAATATTTTTTTGGATAATGTCCAATCGACTGCCGCATTAGAAAGAAAAAAAAATTATGTAAATTTATTTCGTTGTTATGCACGTGACGTAAAATTAATTTAAAGTACCACATAAAGAAAAGAAACCCCGTGATCAGCATTTAATTAATTAAATTCTAAAAATTAATCTTTAAAAATTCACCATAAATCAGAAAATGGAGGTAAAGATTCGAAAAAGAATTCATTTTAAAGAAATTTTTATCATCTTTTTCATGATATAAACTTTATAACCCTCAGATTATTATTTTAAATGCAAAACTAAAACAAAAGTTACAAAAGCAGCTTAAGAATTTCATTTTAAAAAATCTAAGAAATTTTCAAAAATCTTTCGATTCTTCTTATAGTGCACCCCTACACTATAAGAAGAATCTCCATTCAAAATATCAGCCCTTTAGGTCCAGCGGTTTGGTGTGTGTGTTTTCTGTTAGTCAGTCACTGAATCGTGTCCGGGGTCACCCGCGTACCGATTTTGGTACGATTCGGCCCCATAGACTCGCTTTCAGCGAGGACAGTAGCGGAAGCTGTCGAAATAAGCAACTTTTAGGGGCGAAATCATTAAAACAATAATTAAAAAAACTCCGGGGCCCGATTTTCAAAAATAATATACCTATGTTTTATTCTAAACTATCAACTAAATCTATACAAAATTTCAGCTCAATTGAAGCAATACTTCTTCACTTATAATGGAGCAAACATAGGCCTATTCGAAAAAATCAATTAATTTCACAGTTTCAATGAAACACACTGATTTTTGAATAAAGTTCAATAATTCAAGTTCGATTTATGCAAATTGGGCATACATTTGACCATAAATTCATAAACTTAAAGTTTATAAGTTAAATAAAGTTCTGTAATATTATATCAATAAATTTCCAGTTGATAGCCAATAAATTGTAAATCTTTTTTTACATGAAATGTCCTAAATAAAAAGCGTAGTTCCAAATGTAATTTTCTCCAATAAACCCTTAAACGTTGCCAATTTCAAAAGTGTTTTTTGTCTTTATCAATATCTCCTCCACTTGAATCTTTAAAATATTAATTGTTTTACTGATAATAAATGAAAATGTAGTTTGATGTGTTGCTATGGTTACTTGACTATGGTTGACAAAGAAAGTTCAATTGTTAAATGTTTTGCTGATAATAAAAGAAAATATCGTTTGATGTGTTGCTATGGTTACTTGACTATGGTTAACAAAGGAAGATTTGTAAAGGTGAAACATCAGCTAAACATTTAGGCCCCTAACTTTCTTGCTATTGATCAGATATGTATAATATATAGCCTATGTCCATCTGGAATAATGTAACTTTAAAATAGTGAAATAATTTTTCAAATAGGTGCAGTGGTTCCGGAGATTACCCTCCACATACAAAATATGCTCTCTCTCTTTATATATTAGTATAGATAAAAAAACTGGATTGCGGTTCTCTTTGACCTCATATGTACCTACCACACCTGTATTATGATGTTGGTAGGTGGCTAGAGGAATCGGAGACCATATCCGATGAACTGCACTTTCCAGTCCTCTAGGATCTGAAGTATTTGGATCGACCTCTCTGATGCCCCTTTAGACCTCATCCCACAAATGATCAATTAGATTGAATCTGATGATTGTGGAGACCAACACTAAACAAGGTTAAGTCTCCATCATGATCGTTAAATCCTCTGTGGACAATTCGAGGTCTATGACATGGAGCACTGAAAGTATCCATGTCCTGTGAGGTAAACAAATAGCATAATTGAATGGATGTGTTCGTATTTCCCCACGAATTAAAGGGCCCACAAATGCCAGAGAAAACACCCCCCAAACCGTAACATTACCTCTACTACCTTGTAATGTTGTGGCAATGCACTTAGGGTCATTGATTTCGCGCTGTTTTCTCCATATTCGCACCTTGCCATCTACAGGGTGTAGCTGAAAACATGATTCATTGGTCAGTAACCCTTTTCCATTCATTCACTGTCCAATCCCTGTTATTCAATAACTGTGATCCTGGAACATTAATGTCAAAGTCTTGTTGTTAACAGAGTACCTAGCGGGGGGACGAAGACCCTCGCTTTACCTCCGACCATAAGATGTTATTATCAAAGTATGTTTTTTCTATTGGGCAGTTTGCTTTCCATGTTGAACAGCAGGCACGCCAGCTTAACTCCTCCGCAAAACAGTGACGAGATGAAGATAGATGCGGCAGGTTTGCATCGGAGGGGAAGGATCGATGCTCGTACAGTACGAGGGACTTTGACAATGACAGCTCCATCAGCCAGGCACGCAGGACAGCGTCCGAACGAGCCAGATAACAAGGGGTAGCTTGTGGAGCAGAAGCGACCCCGCAACGGGGAGAGAGAGAGACTTAGTAAAAGCAGGAAAAAAAAATCGTTTCCAACTTTACGGTTCCGAACAAAGCTTAAAAATACCAATTCTCAACCTTTACCAATTCCCAACAAACCTCAACAATATTTATCTCTTTCTCCTCGTTTTCGAGAATATCCTTGAAAACAGCTCTTAGTTACACCGTCACTGTTGTCTAGTTGGCAGAATATCAGCCACATGGACTATAAACACAAATCTATAATCACCTTTGACAGGCGTTGGTAATAACTTTTAAAGATTTTTCATTAATTTCAGTACTTTTGAAGGTTTGTGAAATTGTTTATTTTAAGATAACTTGCAGTAATTGATGATTGGTTTTTGTTACATCTCAGCACTACTTGGACGTTTTATTATTATTTTCTTCACTTTCGTGGCTAAGGTTTGTGAAATTGTTTAATCTAGAATATCTTGCAGTAATTGGTGAATGATTGCCGTTACAAAACAACACTACTTGAACTTTTTTTCCACGTTCGTTGTTAATCAACCAGATAAATCCGGGGTTAAAACTTTTCTTTATTTGTGTTCCATCAGTTTTTGACGCTGTTTATTTAGCTGTAAGTAAAGCGTAATAAAGAAGTAGATCTTGAAGTAAGATTATTACTTCCAATCTGCAAATCACTTCAAATTTAATGAGACACTTAATCCATTCGAATTTTTTCCAATTCAAGTTATTCCTCATTAATTACTCTTGATTAATTTTCGTACTCAAAATTCGAAGTAAACATAGGTCTAGTTACTTATAACTAATTATTACTCATTAATGTAACTCAAAGTTAATATTTTTTATAATGATAATCAACACAAAAAAGGCCCAATAATTACAATGATGAAATGAGAGATTTTGTATAAATGTATTTTAGCGATTATTTTCTTCAGGAGTTAAACTGATTCATTAAATACATTAGACAGAATATTTTGATCAACTTCAACCTCTCTATATTTAATTTTATGTGCTACATTTTGAGATTTAATGTATAAAAGGAATAATTCTAGATAAACTAAAAAAGTAAATTTTCTAATTACCCAACTTATTTTTTGTGGAAGATTCTCCATGCGAGAGCATGTAGGGGGTGTTTGTGCTGCCTGAATCCCTTCTGGATAAACGCATGTAACATTCACTAGGTATAATACAGATTTTTGATTTTAGTATCTAGTGTACACTAGGTTGGAACCAGAAAAACTGTTTTTTACATAGAAATTTTCTATAGCCGAAAAAATTGCCTTTTGGGAATAAAATAAAGAATATAAAATTTTATTGCTCTTCTAAAATATATCCAAGTGCCACTAAGGGCTTTAAAATGGATATTTTTATGAAAAAATGATAAAATTTCTAATTAAAAAATTTCTTTTATAGTATATTAAAAAATATATATATTTTTATAAACGAAATATTCAAAATATGATACTTTTAATAATTTTTTTTTTAAATACAAATTTTATCACTTTTTCATAAAAATATCCCTTAAGCCCTTAGCGGCACATGAATCTATTTTAGTAGAGCAATAAAATTTTATATTCTTTATTTTATTCCTAAAAGGCAACTTTTGTCGGCTATAGCAAATATCTACTTCCTAAATCTCTTCGATTCCTCCTGAATTTTTTCTTTTTTTGTCTACATGACCTCGAGCTTGAAAAATTCTTAAAACTCAGCCTTCGTCTATGAAACCTTATATTATGCATAACTACATCTTAATGCGATAACTACTCTCCAAATTTATTTCTTTGTTCACATTTCTCTCAGATGACAACTGGATGGTAAGAAAAGAATTTCGCATCAACTGGATGATGAGAAAGGAATTGCGCCTACAGTTTGTTTAATTCATTAGCATTACGCGACATGTGTGATTAGAATGTTCACAAAAAGGCTCTGAAACGGTTCTATATTTTTTATAATAATTTGTCAGTATGAAAGTAATTATCTTTTGAAGAACCGACAGAGAATTTAATTCTTTAAATTCCGTTCAAATTCCTTTTTTGAACTTGTGCTGCCATCTATTGTGAGAAAATGAAATGTTTATATTTTTCGCTACGATGAAACTGGAATGCATTTCGTATTATCCGACACTTAAGATGATTTTTAAATACTTTACTTGCATTTTCATAAAACGTTAATGTAAAAATGAAAATCAGTATTTTTTATTCTCATATATTTAAATCTCCAGTTCATTACGATAGGAAACTCTTGTGGTTTGTTTGATATATGGTTAATAAGCTGTTGATATCTTAAATGTAATTAATTCTCAATAAATACTGTCATTATAGAAATGTATTTGCTAAAATAGACAGATATATAGTAGAAGCCGTATGATTTTTTTTTACAAAAATGCTATAACTCTGTCATTAGACCAGTAGTTTGAAGATATTTAATTTTTCTATACAGGCTATGATATAATTATAATGCATAAAGTTTTTGCAGCTAATATGTAGTTACAAATCTCGGATGTGCAAACATTTGATTCTTGTCGGGTTTTAGAATCCATTAACTCGTCAGGAGGAGATTCAGAGGAATCTGTCAACTAAGAAAATGTATATATCCTTTAAATTTCCCAGACCGTGCGTAGATTTAGGGAAATATGAAAAAGAAAATTTTGTGGACAACATTAAACATTATGCTAGTATTTGAAAAAAAATAGTTTTGCTCTTTGATAGAATGACACAATAGTGGGATTACATTGAAAAGTATACAATGATATAGACATAGTAGGATATACATTTAAACTGAAAGTGCTAACATATGTTGGATCACAGGAAAGAGTCGCTTAGAATAAATAAAACAGGTGCCTCAAACCATGACCTGCAAAGCAGTTAATGACCTTTTGACTAGTTTCCTAAGCCCATTGAACCACTCAACATCATTAAAGTTACAATGCAATTTTAAAGACAGAAAAAATGAAGAAAGGATGATCATCTGCAGACCGAAAAACCGTGGGGGCAGCCAGCTGCGGTGGAAAAGGTAGAGTGATAATGTTTCACTCCATTTCTTATTCGTCGCAATCCATGTTTCTCTAATGTACAATAAGCTATAGTGTGTTATTACTCTAAGACTTCATTTTTTTTGAAGTGATATATGCACTAAGTCTTTAAACTATATATTGTTATAAGTGTTAGTTTTTTACTTCTTTGAGAGGGAAAATTAAAAGTGAAAAAAAAATCCCAAACTAGAATGATATTTAACATAGGTTTTTTTCTTTCTTTCTTTATGTAGAGCCTGAAATGAAAAATAAAACACGTTCCAAGAAGAATATAAAGAAGAAACTTTATTCAAATATGTCAAGTTTCTCATAAAGATAGCAATAACTGCATCATGCGTCAATGCGAACACCTCATGGGAAATAAGTTTTACTAGTGATGTAAGTCTATACTTTGTTTTTGTTTCAAGAAATACAAAGTGTAATCGTTATGCACTTACTTTCGGCAAGTCTCGCGATTTATATTTGGCTCGTGGAAGTTTTCCGTTTAATAATGTAGCCCTCAGTCTTTGATAGTAACAAGGTCCCCTATCTTAATAGACGACTCATGCTTCAGCAGAATTACTGATTTTATGTACAGAATTGCTGATATTATGTCTGCCATGGTTATGACAGACATTTGTATAGTGTTACGGAAGAGGCTACTGATTGGAATATCTCTTTACAGAACATTTGAAAGACTTGATCTCTACTGCAATTACACCGGTTGATGGCCGAATTGCTAAGGCGCTGGCTTTTTAGTACCAGAGTCTGTGGGCTCGAATCCCACTCTTGAGCATGGAAGTTTGTAGCGTTCGGATCGGGTTTGAGCAGTAGGTTCCGGTCTAATTAGAGCAAAAGTTGATCGTATCGCTGCAAACCAAATCGATCTACTGTAAATACGTTCTTGAGCCGTATGGTGGCAGGTTTCTGAATTTATTCGAGGGGATGTGAAGTTTTGTGCCAAGGCAAGACAAGGTTGACAGCTCTACGGTCAACTTTTGCTACACGAGCACACAGTCACATAATTATCCCTTGCTTACCGCGGTGGCTTTCCAGTGATGTTGATGTTATATACTTTAGCCAACCAACGTCCGACGCCAAGAATTTAAAAACTCGCATGCATGTAAAAAAAAAAAGTTTTCACCCCATATTTTGTACGAGTTGAAAAATGTGACTATGCGAGCCTTAGTTGAAAGGTCGAAAACGTATGAATTGAAGGTAATTGGGAACATAAAATGGAATACTGCGTATAAATAAAACAATAATAATTCATCGTAGTTGATTGTATGAAATAATCAAGATCCGTACAATCGGGAGCTCGTTTGTTGACCGTTCTCCTACTGAAGCTAGACTCCTCTCATATATTATCTTTTTCAGTTCCTACTATTAGTTCACACTCTCCCTATATTTATATATCTTGTTCAAATTTTCAATCGTTAATAAAATACATTTTATTCATCACTCAAGTTCAAATACATTTTTTAAACTTGTAGTGGGATGACACTTGATGTTATACAGTTTTTTCAAATATTAATTCCTTAATTAAATTTAATTATTAATTTTAGCTTTATATGGGAGAAAAAATTTCTCGGTAATAATGGTGTTCACAGAATTGAGCCAATATCAGTACAATTCCCCGCCAAACGCAATTCCCCGCCAAAAGTAACTAAAATAAATTTTTCTTTGTTGACCTAAGTAGGAATTATTATTATTATTTTTTTTAATATTACTTGTTTACCATGTTTTTATTAACTCGCTTTCTTGTTTGTGTGTGGGTTGGTCCAGTATAAAATCTTGCAAATCGATTTTTAACTAACTTCCCGACGAGCTAGACATTTGAAACTTTTAGAATAGGTCAAAACACGATGACAATGCATTATTTAATACTTTAGCCATCTTAAGCAGCATTGAATTAATTTTCAGTTACTTTTCAGTTAATTTTGTTTTGTAGACTGGTGCAGCCATATATCGACCGGGACGGTAACGAAAAGTTAAACGCAAGTAACTTCCAATTAACTTCATTTTATTTCAAGTTAATGGGATATTCGTTAAAAACATTTTAAAAAAGTATTTATTAATACATAGAATTGTCAAGTTTATAGATTCACAGATATCAACTCAAAATATGGTATATAAAAAGTTCTTTTTATCTTGTAATTATTTATCTTAATTTTCATTTGTTAGCGTAACTTAAACGCAATTGCAGAAAACCTTCTATTATAGGAAAATCACTTGAGATTTTCAATCTTGAGGTTTCCATCCTGAAGTTTTCCATCCATTGGAGGCATAGGATCCCTCCTCAATCTCCGTTAGGCAGCGGCACAGGCCGTTTCATTCATTAAAAAAGTATTTATGAATGAAATTCATAAGCGATAGTCACCGGTCAGCGTTAGTCACCGTCAAAGTATCTGCTCTACATAAGGCACATCAATCATTCGGAAACGGAATACTTAACGCCGGCCTAAGCTAGGACCGTTTTCGGATCCAGGCGGCAGTCGAGATATTTTCAGAATTTTGTTTGGCAAAGAATCTCACTTCGGAAATTATGATATGATTATTAAATCTATCCGTTCGGAGGTGTAAGCACTGCAAATCATTATTTCTAAGTAATCCGTGAACCACACTACCTCGACCTTGACTTGTAGGAAATAGTAAACATCGTTATGTGGTCACTCTGCGGATGTCATGACGGTATACAGTTCTTAATGTTTTTTAACAAAATCATTTACTAGTTAAAAAGAACGGTTTTGTTAGAAGGAGAATGTAAACGTTGTAGAAGAATGAAATCAGCTGAGTCGAAATGCTAAGCAGACTTCTTAAAACATGGTTTACTGAAAGTTGTAAAATATAGTCTCTTGGATAAATATCGAGGTATTCTTTAAAGGTAAGTTTATCCAAATATGAGATTTTAAGCCTAAAGCACAAAAACTGAAACCATTAGCTTTTCTAGTTTCTCTTACTGATATAACACTTAGATACCCAAGATTTGAAAATTTCTAGCAAATGGTCTATGACTGTGGTTTATAGTCAACATTACCTGGGAATGAGCATTTCCTAAATTATTTTTGTAGCATCCGAATTGCCATCCCCTCAGCGAATTAGCGTGTACGCCCTTAGCAAATAAATAAATGATTCACTGGAACACTGTTATTTATTAACTTGAATTCTACAAATGAGGTCTTTATTTTGACTAGGACAACCTTTATATTAACTATCCACAAAGGAAGTTAACTTACAGCGTAGTTTAAAATAGAACTAAACTTTTCTTTTTCAATGAATGGTGTCTTCACTCGACTGTCTTACAAACAACGAAATAGTTGTAACTGGATAGAGATTAATTTTTATGTCACAAATGTAAGTGTTAGATTTCCGGTTCCAAAGCGACTGTTTCGTTTATCCAAAACTTGGAAATTAAAATTCCATCCACTTCACGCAAGAGAATTGATACACTGACTGGATGTGACGTTAAGGGATCGAAAGTACGAAAAAAATATGACATTGCATGAAATATTGACGTTAATAGGTAGTCACCAAAAAACTGCAAAGCAAAATTGAAATAGAACGTATATGGTGACATCGCATTTTTATTATTCAGTTCTCCAATTTTTGATAGCAGACCTGTCACCAAAAAAATCATTTCATTTCAAGAATATCAATATAATTTTTTCATGAATATGTTTCAAAGGTGCCATTTTAATTCTTATTCATATCACTTTTCCTATAAAATTGTCTCGTGTTTAAAGTTTCATCCATACAACTAAATAAATGCGAGTAAAAAGACAATACTTCAAATAATTTTAAAAAAATCCCTCCAGAGATGTGCTTAAGTATGATCTTTCTCAGCACTTTCGAGATTAAGATTGACTGAGAATATCTAGATCACTTAACATAGTTTGCCGGTAAAAATTTTTTGATCTTAAGTAACAATTTCTTAGATATAAACAAACGGAATCTTTGAAGAAAAAAAGTTTCTTTTATGGAAGGAATTTCGAAACGCGCTCTCTTTGCTTAAATCTCTGTGAGGGTGAAAGATTTAGCAGCAACACTCGAGACTGAATATCTGGAAAAACTTTCGCTGCAGGTTCTACTCATTTCAAAATTTTGATTTGGAAGAAGGGGAGAACATAATGAGCTCCTGTCAGATGATATATGCACGAGTAATTTATTATGAATATTCTTTTGTTTTCTGAAAGAATAAAGAAAAATATACATCCATTCAGAAAAATAATCTGAGTTTTCTTTCTCAGTTTTTTCCGTTTACATGCTATTATTTTACCTCTAAAGAAATATTTCAAAATGAATAGGGAAGATAAGAGATATCATCTGATTTAAGCTAAGTGGAATTTCTAGCTTTAACCATTAACATTCTCTTTTTCTAAAAAAAAAAAAAAAAAGATTTAAATGTTTTAGACAATCGTTATATTTTACTGCAAGAATGGTATTTGTTAATGTTTCTGCTGACCAAATCTCATTCATTCTTTAACATTAAACAAATGAAGTGAATAAAAAAAAATTCTGAGAGCGAGTGCGTAAAAACGCGTGTATTCCATTGTTTCAGTATATGGCTTTTATGTGTTTGAAATAGTGGATTGTTCTGTTTGTGCATTTTGCGTAAAATTCGAGCAATTAAAATATGTGCCGTATAATTTTTAGTACATTAATCTCTCCAAACCTCGTACGAGACTAATTTTAAGGTGTTAAAAAACCTAAAGCAGAAACGAAAGGTAGTTACCAGGTAAAAATTGTGTGCAGGTTGCCGATTTTTAGCGGCTTTTTTCAAAAGATCGCCAAACTATCGATATTTATCATAAGTTGGCAAAAATTATCAACATATGAAATCAAAACGCACTTTAGCAATTTAAAATGCAAATTTTAACGTTATTAAATAAGGATTATATGAAGGCCTTATTTGAATAGTGGTCGAACTTCATTGTTGTTCATTTTGAGATACAGAGCCTTAAAGTCTAATGAGTGCTGAGATATGAGTGTTAAAGTCTGATTTGTAATGCCCTCTGTTGGCAGTAGAAATTAGCTGGAAATGTACCAGTTTAAAAATAAGATATAAATGACTTTTATGAACATGAAAGTGAGGCTAACTCTATTTTTAAAAAAAGTGGAGTTGGACCACTATTCAAATAAGGCCTTCATATGATACATAAAAAATAAAAATAACACTTACCTTTTTCAGGAAATCCTTTTCGTGTAGATTTTATTTTTAGGTTTTACGGTTTTGCCATTTTTTAATTTTTTTGCATTTTTTTTCCTTTATTCTTTTCTAATTATTACATTTCTTGTTTATTTTCTCATTTTAACGTATGATTACGTTCCTCAATAACGGTCCTTCGGAGAGTGAAAAAAAATTGTCCCGAGTCGCGAGTTATAATTTTGGCAGTGCGCCAAACCCAGTCTCAGCAAGCAGTTAAACAGAAGAGTACCAAAATGCGTTTTTAAAAAAAGGTGAGGAAACGATAAGTAATCCTACGTTAATAACCCGTGGTAGTATCGTTAGAGGAGACTACCTGAAATATTTATATTTTACATTTATGACATTCCCAAATAAAACCGTCATTCGTTTGTTAATTTCCACCAAACACATCTCATCCTCGCACACCGAACATTCAACCTTATTCGCAATTAAACCTATTAACATGCATCACTGTAACACACACATTTTCCTCTTTCGCTCTAAATCATAAAAAACAAAAAAACTAAAGCATACCTTTCTGCCATGACCTTTCTGCCGATCGTCCAAGAACAGATAACACACCAACCACTCCAACGTAATGAAACAACAAAAAACAACAGGGATTCCGTTTTCGGCGTTTAAAGATACGACGTTTTAAAAATAACAAATAGCAATCATGAGTCGAGAGAGAAATACCCCACAATTCCATTGATCTGGGCTACCAAAAAATAAGGTTACTAGCATAAAATCGTTATCGAACAAGAAAATCGCCAATTTTGGCGTGCACTCGATAGTTCACTTTAGCCGTTACCTTCTTTAGACTAGTTCGATTTGCTAAAAGTTAATATATTGTTCCGTTTTCTGGGTTCGATGGGATTGAATAAATTCTTTTCAGAAAGTGCACACAAAATAAAATTTATTATTCTGTAAATTCTTCAGGCGCATACACAAAATCAACAAAACCCAAACAACTCCTCTACACCCACAAAGCGAGAAATTTATTGCCAAATTTGACGATCAAAATAAGTCCACAAATCCATCACCAATTTGGCAATAACTCTCATATTTGGCGAGATTACTCTAGACTCGTAAAATTCGTAGCAATATATATTCAAATGCTTCTTCATAAAACAACTGAAGAACTAGTGCAGTTGTATTCTACGATGACTAATATTACTTTTAAGCATGTTCCTGTAGACAAGATAGTAACATACAGAAAAGTGTACTTGGACCTAGTAGCCCCCGATGAGTGAACTAATTCATATAAGTTCACAGAGAGAGACCATGGAGTAGAGATATTGTGAAATATCCCTGGCCAAAGTTTTGTATTGGGAAAAACCTAGCCAGTTTACATGATTTGGATACTAAAATAGGGCAGTATTGGATGACGGTTGCTGATGAACATATTTTTCTTAATATAAAAAAAAATGAGGATTTTCGAAATTTTTTTTAAAATTTTCATAATCCTATTTTTTCCTCTTTATTGACACGAAGCAACTAGTAAATAATTACGCCATGACATTTGTGTGCCTCAATCAGGATGCAAAGACGTTTAGTTTTACGTGCTGATGACCACTCTATTTGGTTTGTAATTCAAGATTATTTTAGAGCAATTATAGCCATTTTATAATTATTTTGACCACGACATTTTTAATCTAGGAATCAAACAGCGCTATTATCAAATAGGTTATTTTATATAGCGATGATTGTTGGCTTTAAAGGAGCCAGCAACTGAACCAAACAAATTCACTTCAAACCCTCAAATCAAGAACACATACCTAAAATTTACTATAAAATTAAAATTTCCTACTGATTTTAAACTTACGGCTACAAATAACTCTCAAGGAAACCGGTAAGCATGAGGTGTTATTGTCTTTAGGGACATTTCAAAATTGTATTTGTAAATATCGTTGTTCAACAGATTGGGGAGAGTATTATGCTAGATTTCCTCTGAACCAGCGTTTCTTAACCTTTTTTGGCCCTCGGACCGGTAAAATTTGTCAAAAACTTTCGCGGATCGGTGGGGTTTTTTTTTTAACAAAAACTTTACCAGGTATTAAATAACTACTACTTATGTTAATTGTAACATTTTTATTATCATTTACTTCCAATAATATTCAAATGTGAAGATCAGTAATTATTGTAATTACTGTATTTAATAATTATTATTATTGTATATAAGTAAATAAACCTTTGAGAAAAATCACACAAAATTATAAAAAATAATCACAAAATCACTGCATATAGAAACAAAACAAAAATAATTCAGTTCTCTGATTACTACAAAATTAAATATCTATAATTTTTGTTTATTTGACATATAATGTTAATTGCTGCTTCTCTTCTTGAATTAACTTTTTCACTGTGGGTTCTATATTAATAAAGCTAAGTCGGAGCGGTGAAACAACTGAAAGGCGATTTTTAAATTATCTTTTATTACCATCATATTGATATTGCAACCCTTTCTCTACTGTGAGCAATCCGTCCAGTTAAAAAAAATGCTAGCACACTCCAGTGTTGCCAACCTTCAAAGACAAGGTTATGGATTCTAGATCCTAAAATTATGGCATTAACGTTAAAAATGTCGTAGAAAATTTTATTATTATTATTTTTTGAATAAGAATTTTTTAACGCAGACAGGTAAAAATCTCCGAGGACCGGTGCCGGTCCGCCGGACCAGTGGTTGAGAATTATTGCTCTAAACCCAATGCACAGATGCATTTGAGAATGGTCCTTATGGGCAATCACACATAATGGTACCTGTCTTGCCGAAGTACTATAAAGCTTTTCGGCAAGCCAGTAAGCCAGTATAGATGTATTGCCTTCCTCCGAAGAGAAGATCCCCGAGAAACAGGTCTCTCAACTGGTGCCAGGTATCTTCTGGCTGGAGGTGGACTATACTTCAGCAATCCATATATTGCCTTCAGAAAGCAAGGTATAATGATTTCTAAACTAATCGCCCCTTTAAAGTTTTATTTTAAGAATCTGTATGTTTGTTCTTGTTTTACAGTTCTTCACAAATTTATTTTTGTATGTGGATATGCTACTTCTAATGAAGAAACTACTCAGAATCACCCGTGCCCCAGAGACAATCAGCACTAACCACTACATATACAAGCGGCACTAGACATTGTAAGGTCAAGGTCAAGGTAGTAGGTTTATGGAGTTCCTAGCAATGCGAACAAATGCACTGCTTTCACCTCCGAACGGATAATGAATTAATCAACATATAGTAATTTTCTTAAAGTTGCCAAACATGAATTTAGAAAAATTGCACGGTTGCTCCCTGGATCCGTGATTGGTCCTAGCTTTGGCCTTCGATAAAAATTCCGTTTCCCCACAAAGCAGGGGTAAATCAATAACTGTGTGGTGAAGCGCAGATACCTTGACGATGACTTATGCTAAAATAAAACTGAATAACCGCTTCCTATGATGAGATTGGGTATTGGACCACTGGTGTCATTTAGAGTAGGGGTCTTTAAGCCGTGGCCCGACGATGGTATTTTAGTGGCATGCCGAAACATTTTGATCATGCAAAACGAAAGTTTCATATACACAAAAAAAAAATTTTAGAGCGCCAAATTCTCTCACGCCAAAAAAAGATCAAGAATTCACGGGGAAAAGTAGCCTACGGCACACAGGCTTATCAAAAAATAAACCGGTAATTGAATTCAGAATCTTAAGACGAAATAAATATAAAAATCAACATGCCAAGGCTTTTCCTTTCCAGAATCTCACGTGCGTCTCGTCATCTTATTCATTCTGTTTCATGCAATATAAAGCACAAAATAGTACATTGATTCAACTCCCATTTTATGTTGTTTGTAGAAATCTATAAATAAAAACATTTTAAATCTAATAATAGTTAAAAAGGTACAAAATACTTTTTAAAACACACCATACCCACAAAACTTCAGTGACGAGTTTTGAAGGAATTAATCCTTCATCAAGATGCTATAAAAAGCAAACCAAGCAATCATCTCAAAGGCTGAAGCTCGTTTGCAAATAATACATTTTTTCCTCTGCCAAACTTACTTATTTCATAGATGTGTGGCTCGCGGATCTTTGCGCATTTATTGGTGCGGCCCGTGAACATGAAAATGTTGAAGACCCCTAATTTATAGGCAGGGGAGAGAACCAAAAACGGTTTCCCAAAAGGGAGGTTTTTACAGTGTTAAAGCAATTTTGTGGTTATCCAAATTTCAGGTAGTCTCTTCTAACGAAGCTACCGCGGGTTATTAACGTAGGATTACTTATCATTGCTTACCTCTTTTGTATGTATATATGTATGTATGTGTTATGTATATATGTAACTTTATATATGTACGTATGTATATATACACATATATGTAAGTCAAAATTTTGACGCATTTTGGTACTCCTCTGTTTGACAGTTTACTGCTTGTCCAAGCGATACAGACTGGGTTTGGCACACTGCCAAAATTGTAATTCGTGAGGTACGGACGGACGGTTTTAGCGTCTGAATTTTTCCTTTCTGGAGGACAGTTATGGAGAAACGTAATCCTACGTTAAAACTAACCATTGCATAATGTTGATATCTCTTTATATGATCATAAGATTTAAGCTTTCTATCTATGTGAATTTATTTTATTTAAGTAGCTCATTTTGGACAAAAGTTTTATTTTGTGACGTCATTATTTTCTTTCTAACTTTCTTTCAAAACGTTATTATTCTGTTTACCGACATCATTTGTTCTCTGCTTAATCCCGCACCTGAAAATTCACATTTTATTACATCCACTTAAGAGCAATTACATCAAAGCTAGACATTTCTTTCGAAAGAGTTCTTAAAAAGTACTGTCTCCGTACCCATTGCATTCTCTTATTTCACACATTAGTTTTGCCTCTGATTACAAATAAAGCATGCTCGCTAATTAACACGGAAATATGTTTAAAAATTCCCAGCACTGAAGAAATACAGCTCTTCCGAGAAATATTTCTTTGTATATTCTCATTTATTTATTAAGTGTTTGCAATTTTGCTTCTCAGAAATGATTAAAGAAACAAGCTTTCTTCCCCGACTAAAAGACAGTCCATTTTTTTTTGGACGTCCGAGATTTTTTTTCAACATCTCTTGTTTTCACAAATGTCTCAATTAACTCAACCGGCGCCGTTAAGTTGCATAATTAACGTATGCGTTTCTGCTAATTGTTTCTCCCCTTCGTTATAGTTGAGTACCTGCAAAAAAAAAAAAGAAAAGAAAAAAGTTAAGCGGTAATAATAAACGATAATTACGTTAATATCCTTATTATTTGACAGGGAAATGCAAGTTTTGTATTTTTGCTCATACAGGTATGGCTAATCCTAGAAATAAAATTAAATCATAAAAATGAAGAAAAAACATGACAGTTTGTTTTTTAAGGATATTTACATCTTTTCTTTTAAGATAAAAAATTATTTGAGGCATTAAAATAAGCTGCCTCTCCTAACTAAAAATATTCAGTTACATACTCTTAAGGCTGTCGTGTACTTACCCTATTTGATTCGCTCACCTCAATGTTAATCTATGGAGAAAATGTGTCCGACTTGAATTTAAAAATTTAATAAAAAATTGTACTCCTTAATAGAGAAAGAAATTTTACCCCTTGGGGCTGTAACGACTCCCTTAAAATAGCGAATTTTTTGCGCTGGGAAATTCCGTGAAGACCAACAAACGCGCGGTTTGTGCATATAATCGATTTAGACGGCTGGAGACAGACAGTCTTGCCGACATAAAGAGCGGATGTGCTACCGACAGCTCGCGGAACAGTTCAGCTACCAAAAGGAGGTTGCCGATCGGAGGCGCCTAGTCGTCTGGGAACGTAACTGAATAAAGAAAGGCGGCGTTTTCCAGAACGTTCAGCAGTGGTATATAAAGTTCCCGAACGCAGATTCGTTGATGATGTCAGTGATTCAGAGACTAAATTATTCAGAGCGACGCTGGTGCCGGAGACAAGGAGATGGTGTCGGGCCTAGATAGACTTGAATGAGAGCAGCGACAACTCAACTCTGATCTTCCTCGTCTAAGCCGTGAACACACGAATTTAATCTTTTTGTATATATTGCAAATAACCTGTATTTAGTTGAGAAATCCAATGAAAGCGTTAAATACTAAAAGGCTGGCAGTCTTTTATTTAAGGCAAAGTCCTTACAGGGCATTTTCGTTTTTTAAATGCAAATAATATTTTAAAATTTAGATTATTCGGGGGAAAAATCTGGTATAGTATGTTTGAAATGCTCCTGTATTCCCTTGGTGGACAAAATTTATAAAATGAATCCTGTTGCAAGGTGCAAAAAAGTCCAGGCTATCTGAAAATAACATTTTTATTGGATTATAAGCATTTATGCAGCTGTAAATAGTAGACACATATTTTCTCCTCGGGTTAACATTGAGGTGAGTGAATCCAATAGGGTTAGTACACATCAGCCTAAAGCTCTGCAAGAAAATATACTAGAGCAGAATATTTTCATCCTAAGATAGGGATAATTAGTATCCAAGAGTCTCTAAACTTACATTACCAGTATTTCTAGATTTCACCTCAATGTTTACTACAGGGGTTGTCAAAATTTTAATATCTACCACCCACTTTTGTATCTTTGTTGACGGCAAAGTTTCAGAACTGCCCACCGGTGCATATCCGAAGTGACTCAATTTAGCACGTGCGAAGTAAACTTTAGAGGGGAAGGTTTGAAAAAATATGTACGTAATCTTTTTATTTAAACTTCATGTAAATATATACATAAATAGCTACGGATGGCTACGGAGCTAATTAGTTGCTCCCTCGTCCACGAGTATATTTCGAGAAGTGTCCGGTGAATTATTACCTGTAATGCCAGTTTAGAGATGAAATTCAAAAGTAAATTGCAGAAGCATGTTTTTAAAAAGTCAAATTCGTGAAAATGTTAGCAGTGTATTCGATATATGGAGGAAGAACAAAATTGTAGCAATGAACAAAAATTCCAACCGCCCACAATGAAAGCTTGAACCGCTCACTAGTGGGCGGTAGGGACCAGGTTGACTACCACTGGTATACTACATATTTTACTAAACGGACAAATTTGTTTAACCCAGCATAATCACGAAGCTGTCTGATGACTGCAAAGGTCAAAGAGAAAAGAAATTTGTCCATTACGCAATAAATTTCGGAATCAAACGTTGAAATAAAAATTTCGAAAATATTGATAACTATATGGCTTGGTTCTTCTTTTAAGACAAATCAGAATTATTTACCGATATTCAGGGATGGGAATACTTTTTAATCTTTTACACGCTGCATCTAGGAAATCAATTAAATGTTTCTAATAATAAGATAAAAATAAAATTTAGCTTTGAGGCATCAGTCATCGAAAAGAACAGAGAACAAACATTAGTGCTATTTTTCTCACCTAAACAGCATGGAAAATTTCCTTACAAGTTATGGAATACATTTTTAATTACTTTTTATATCGAAAAGCGTCGATGTGATGGCTTTATTCCTGCACAGAGTAAACTGAAAAAGCTATAGTGAAAAATTTATTCATTCTGCATCATTCTTATTTAAACAAAGAGGTTTTACTGCATATTGCGTTCACTATTGGGAGAGCTGTCTTTTTATATTTGAAAGGCTTCAATTTGAGATAAGATCCTTTTTACGATATGTAAGATATGTTGATGTAAGTCTTTTGATCCTTCTTTTAAATCAAAAGAAAACATAAAAATGTAAAAAAGCCCCTATTTCCTTAATCTAACTGACATGCAGTGTGTAAGCAAGTATATAAAAAGTGTGGCAATAAAAGTCAAATTAGAGTAAGAATGTAGAATACCATTCCGATAGAATATTAAGGCTCTTACACGCAACTTGATATTACTTGAAAAGGTGGAATTCCCTTGTTAAATATCAAACCTAACTATTAGAATAATATTTTATGTTAAAAACATAATATTTGATGAATGTATATGATTGCTAAATATCTACTGAAGACAAAATAACAGACGTACAAGAACAAAGCTTCTATCGTAATTTTTATTTGCTATTAAAATATCGAATTTATCTCCATAAAAAATCTCTGTGAATTGAAGTTAGTATTTAAAATTTAATAAACGTTTATGATTGCAAGAAGGGTCAACGATAGAAGGCAATAGGCATTCTGATATGATTCTGATTGTAAGAAGGACCATTGAAAGAAGATAATAGACATTCAGTAAGAAAGTCACCATGGCAATTTCTATTTTCCATTTAAAATGTCGAACCTGACCATCGCGGTAAATAAGTAGATATCAGTAGAAATTAATCCAAGAGGATTGCTTATAACTGTTAGGTGGTTATTGATCAGAAAATAATGCACTTGATAAAAGTTTATGATTATAAGAAGATCATCTGGAAGGAGGCAGTAAACATTTAGAAACGAAGTCACCATGGTGATTTTAATTTCCCCCTTAAAGTGTCGAACCTAACCCTCGCGGCAAAAAGTAGATTTTATTAAAAATTAATTCATGAGGAATGTGACTGTTAAATATGATATACTTATGCTGTTAAATGGCTACTGATAAGATAATAATATATCTTAAGTAACGAAGCCACCATTTAGTTATTAATTTCCAATTTCCAATGTACCAGACAGGGCCCGGCATAGCAACTAAGGCCTTCCTGGATTCAACCGCTGCCGTTGAAAAATCTGTCACCCCAATTTAGACCGAGACTCCCTAGTGTGATATCTGGTGAGCTCGTATCTTCTCCCAACCTCTGAGACATCATACGAAGGTTGTAAATAAAGTAATGGAAACATACCCGGAAAACACTTTTTAATGAACGTACACGCAAAATTGCATTACATTCCTTCAATATAAGCACAAGCAAAGTCTTATACCTTTTGCCAGATGTCAGGAAGCCGTAGGAAACCGTTGGCAAGTTGTCGTGTGTTGATGTCAGTGAAGGAGCGCCCTACTGCTCGATTCACAGACGGCACGTCAGGAAATCTGATGCCACGAAGGAGTTATTTCAACTTAGGAAAGAGGTGGTGTTAGGGGAGTACGGAGGGTGTTTCAACAACTCCCAAGACCACCCACTTATAACAACTCCACACACTCCACCAAGACCACTGGACTTCAACAAGTCCAATCACGGACCCTGCGGTCCGTGACTACCGCAGAGGGTGCTGTAGTCACGGATAACCTCGATTTTAATCCCCGACCTCTGATCACTTTTTGTAAACATGATTTAGAGAGGTAGAAACGACGCTGTCCAATTCAACGTCACGCAGCTACTACCCCTTCTACTGGATCGATGGTTTTATGTACTCTACAGATCGACAACAGATCCACCTCACTTCTCCGATATCCTGTTTGAGCATGCTCGATGTTCTACGACTTTCTGAGCTACGTTGCCACTCCTTTATTTACAACCCTTGTAGAAGAACTTTCCGGTCTACAGATTTAGCATGGCCATATACGGCTTAGACACGAAATAATTTCTTATTTAAGGTATTAAACATAACCACTAAAATAAATAAATCGATATCAATAGAAATTAATATTTAATGAGTATTGATATTTCATATTTCCAATATATTTCAGGAAAAGTGACACCAATCGATACATAGAATTGTTCTATAAATATAATATGTTGTAATGTATCATTATATATGAGAATATTACGCAAATTACCTGTTATATAGATCTAATGCAAAATACATCTAAAACTTTATAAGGGGAATATAACATAATTAATAAGTCATTATAAATTAATGGCTCATTCAAAGCCAGATGGGAATTAATAATTTCCCGGGCAACTATCAATAAATCGATATCACTGCATAAACCATCAATGATGATTATTGAAAAAATTAACAGAACATGAGTGATACAAAATAACCAAGATCACAAAAATAATTTACCTTATCCTTACCATTTTCCTTATCTGCAGTATGACTTTTAGCGTTACTTTGTAGTAGATAGTGCAAGTAAATTTTTAACTACATTATTTAGGATTTTTCTAATTTATATCTGAATCAATATAAATGGCAAAGTTTTTGGTTGTTATTCAGGGCATTTTTGGTCTTTATGAAGTTTTGAATGTTTTAATATGTCGTTAGCTGACTCTTTAAATATATTTAATGCTTGATATATTTTTTTTGTAAAATTGTAAATGAGAGGCATAGACATATTAATTGATTGATTGAAGCTTCTAGGAATGTACTACGTATAGCACTTCACTATTTGAGATAAAGTAACGTTGAAGATAATTTTGTAGAAAATATTAATAGCATATCCGTGATTCTCGCTCTTTTATTTTTATTAAGCATCTAGTGTTACTTTCTTCGAACATATATGATCGAGGATTTCGTTGAGACAATTACTATTTATAGACAGATTACCGCAAGCTCCATGATTTTTACTTGTATTCAAATGTGAAGTTTAACTATTACGTCTCATAAATGACATTTAACATTTCATTTTAAACATCATTCTATATTGAAAAAAAATTTCATGTAGTCTCCTCTAACGAAATTTCCGCAGGTTATTAACATAGGATTACTTATCGTTGCTTACCTCTTTTGTATGTATATATGTATGTATGTGTTATGTATATATGTATCTATATATATGTATGTATGTATATATACATATATGTAAGTCAAAATTTTGACTCGTTTTGGTACATTTTTGTTTAACTATTTACTGCTTGTCCAAACGATACAGACTAGAATTGGTGCGCTGCCAAATTTATAACTCGCAAGATACGGACGGTCGGTTTTAGTGTCTGAAATTTTCCTTTCCTGAGGACCGTTATGGAGGAACGTAATCCTATGTTAAAGAATTGACTCTTTACCTAAGGCAAAATTTGCAAATCCACGTGATGTTGTGTAGCTCGTATTTGCCCTCTATAGTGCATTTAAGTACCACAATAATACGACTTTACTTAAAAAGAAATCAACTTTTGCCTATGATACAAAATTTGCCCTCTTATAAAATAGTTTGTACATTTCTGCTGATGAAATAAACAAGAAGTTTAAAAAATTATGACGTACTTCGCGTTGAGTGATAAATTACAAAGCGGCAATAAAGAGAAAAATAAATGCCAGTTGATTTAGTCTGAAACATTTATAAACGTTTATTCTGAATCATTAAAACCATTCTGCAACTTTTCTGATATCAGTTTCAGGGAAGCACACTCTTATACGATTTCTTAAAATTTAATTTAAACTTCGCAAAAAGGTTCACGAAAGTGGAATTAAAATATCATCCCCTTAAAGATTTAAAAAATGATTTTCACCTTTGAAATAATAAACTGCAGATACTCGTCTCTTCATGCATAAAATCCAAAGAAAAGAATTGTGCGATTTTTTTTTTACTATTTTATTTTCCGCTCAGCATAACTGGGATTAAATTCTACCAGTGTCTCTAGGCTATCATCATTATGTAATCGTCAGCCTACTGGAAAAAGTGTTTGCTCTGGCTTTTGATGAAGAAAAGGGATTAATATCGGTTGAAAAAGCAATTATACTCGTCTTCCTCAGACGTCATTAGAGCGCATGCACGTAGTTCCCCCCCCTTGAGAAAAATCAAGGATTTGATTTTGTTCCGAAATTTTGAGAGATTAAGCGAGGTTTTGAGGTCGTTTCGAGAATAGTTAAATTTATAGCTGAGTAATGGCTATCACTTGAACTTTATTTCACACAAGGCGAATGTTTTAATTGAAAACTGCCATTATGCATAATTTTTAATCAGGACAAAGAGTTTTTACTTAGATGAAACATGTGTTTTATGTACTTCTTTATTATACCTGTTCCGTACTGATCACGGCAATTTCCGGCGATTGTAGCGCCACCTTTTCTGTTGTGTGAAAAACGCTCTAGTTGTGAAACTTGTTCTGAATGAGTAAGTCGTGTCGCTTTCAGCGGCCATTTTTCAAGCCCATGTTGCGGCACCGCTTTTAACGCTTTAATAAAATTGTTATTTACTACAGTCCACTTTGTATTCCCTCCACAACACTCAAAAGTATTTATTATACTCTCCTGACATAAATCAATATACATAAAAGAACGGAATATTTAAATAATAATAAAAACATCCCGAAAATGGGATAAAATTCTATTTTCGATTATGTTTTTTGCGTTTCAGTATGAGCAGTTCTAAGAGTTGTATTTCAAAATAGTTTATTTTCCAAAAAACATTTCAATTTACGAAGTTCTAGACAAACGGATTACTCAAGACATCGATTCTTATTAGCCAGAGGAACAGCACGGCTGAATTTGTCGCCCGTTCTCAAGCATCTTTTTACATTTCTTATCTAGAAAAAAGTACTTTAGAGTGCTGGCTAGAAGCTATACTGGATTTGCTCATCTCAGCATTAGCCTATATAGAAAAAAATTCCAATAATTATCGGCTTGGATTTATACTTTTTTTTTTTAAATTATACTCCGTAATAGTGTAAGAAATTTTTTACTTGGGAACTTTTTCATTTTAGAAATTTCGTCCACCAAAGGTAATTATTTACATTTAAATAACAATATACCACATTTTCCCCCCGAATAATAAAAAAAATTCCCGAGTAAAGATTTCTTACTCTATTTGGAAATTTTATTTCCGTAGCTTAACACTGAGCTGAGCGAACCCAACAGCTTTAACCCCTTAACGATCGCATAATTTTCACGAAAACAGTAAAAAAAGTGCCTATTTTTTTCGGAGGGTTCCAGTTATTTCTTGATCTGCTACATCTAGTTTATAAAAACTCATCCCCAATTGCATTATAAATTGACTGGTGCTACCATCTTGTATGTAAAAAAAAAATAAAATTTTTTCAAGATAAATGAAATGGATTGTTTATAATCTTTTTGGTGTGCTACTTTTGAACACTCCAGCCCGGAAATATCACGCTCACGAGAAATAGAGGGCGACACCTCACCCCGTAATTTTGAGGGGATCGAGAAGGAAGGGGTTAAGGACCAATTACTAACATATAACGTATTAAATTACAAACAGTTTTTATTTTGGAAATTTTCTTTTAAACTATTACCATCCAAATCAGGTTTAAAGACGGCGTGGTTGCCCGATCGTCAAAGGTATCATGCCAATGATCTGCAAGTTGCTGGTTCGATACCCGTCTCCGGAAAAACCTCCGACGTGTACACTAATGGCGGCTGGTGCACGAGAAAAATCTGTTGTGACTGCAATGTATTCCAAGTTCCCAAACAATACCTCTGGAGGTGTGGGATCAAGTGGTACGGACTCGTCACTTGAGTCGGTTCAAAATTCGCGGACTAACAGATAGAAGTCCAACTTTTCTTGAGGCAATGGCACCCTTCTTCTATGGATAGTCCATCTGCACTATTCGTAGACAACAAACAAGCAATCAGGTTTAAAGATGCATATGTTCACTGATAATAGAAGCAAGAATATTTTACTTAGTATAATGTAACCATATATATATATGGTGCCCGGTATAAAGTGCTTAAGTCAAAAACAGTGATTTAAATATACCAAGTTATTGGCTTTTATACCAATGGCAGAAATGTAATTTCGACTTGAGTCTTTTGTTGAAAGAAAAGTCGAAAGATTTTTTTTTATCAATACTAACAAATATCTAAAAATCACTTTTTTGACTTAAGCCCTTTAAACTGGACACCATAGATATAATGACGGATATTTTAACCTTGAGAAATCAGAAAGAAAGTTCGAGAGCAGGAATCGAGGATTTCGAAACCAGAAGTCTTGACCATTACAATAGGATGTTCAATTTATAGAACATTACCCGAGATAATCTTTTATTTTTCGCAAACTCCCGTAAATTCAAGACAACGCCAAACAACTGAGACACACGATGTGTGCCAAATTTTTTAATTTTTAACAAACTATTTTCGTCTTTTAATGCTTATTATGAGTGATTGCTTGTATGTCGAATATAAATGGTTGTATCGACATGATACTCAGAGTCCTACTATTAATAGCCAGACATTATCAAATCAAAGGTATTTAATTTTTGAACTCATCTTTGTGCTGATTTTTAATACGAATGCTTTGGTTTCGACTGGCGGTTAACAAGCCAAATGCTGAGGTATGGAGTTTCACTAAAGTCGAAAGATACCACATTAGGTATTTGCCACAAAATTAAAGAAATAGTTTTCCTTAAAATCAGCTGTCCAGATATTACAATTAAGGCAGTGTATTCGTATATGAAGGCCTTATTTGAATAGCTGACCAACTCCATTATTGTTCATTTTGAGATACAGAGCCTTAAAATCTAATGAGTGCTAAGGAATGACTGCTGAATGTCTGATTTGTAATGCCCTCTGTTGGCAGCAGAAATAAGCTGGAGGTGTACCAGTTTAAAAATAAGATAGAAATGGCTTCTATGAACATGAAAGTGAGGCTAACTCTATTTTTTTTAAAAAGTGGAGTTGGACCACTATTCAAATAAGGCCTTCATACCTAAAAGTACAAAGCGCCAAAAAGAACCAATAAGTTAGGACCAAATAGTGAACCCTGTATATGTAGAATTCGAAGCCAGCGTCCTGATTATTAGACTACTCCGACCATGGGAGGGTATCTCTTGTACAAAATATCTCTAGCATTTAATATATCCAGTTCTCACAACAAGGTATTAAATTATAATCGGTGTGGAAGCGATTTACCCTGCAAGTTTTTTAAAAGTATTTGCAATAACATGCTGTCACATGACTGATTTAACTTTGTGATAATTTATCGTCACAAATTAATAGTAAACTTCATCGGCGAAATTAAAAATGTTCACGATAGAAATATAATTTAGTTAATTACTCCAAGCCTACGTTAGACGTGAAATTAAAGTAAACATCTTTCTCCGTCGGTTGAGAAGATAGGGGGCCTGCAAAATAATAACCTCTTTTGAAAGTAAAACACATATTTCAAAATTTCATGTTAATATTCTGTCTCTATTATTTTTGAACGTACGCTTAATTAAAGATACGAAGTTAAGTTTTAAAATGTGAACGGGCGTAGACTATGCATTCTCATATACAACGAAGGAACTCTCTGTGATGAAATACATAGCTTTTAAAGAATCAGTAAAACAAACAAAAATTGCATTAATAATAAGGAAGAAATGAGTATGATTTATGAAAAACTCCAATTTGACGTGCTAGTTTATTCCGAAGTCTATCTGAATTATTTTAAAAACTTTTTTATTGCTTGGCAGAACCGAAATTCAAAGTAACTAAAATTTAAAAGCATCACCGATCATTAAAGACTTCGTATGAAGTCCAGTCGACCGGAACAGAAACTGCAATTCTTCTTTGGACAATTTTAAATCTAGATTTCAGTTTGAAACGTATAATGAGACATACTTAATGCTTCTCTGACTATGCTTTACTACATTCGTCAAGAGATCCTTTAAGTAAAAATGACGGCACATTAAGGCTGCTAACCGTATTGGATTTACTCGCCTAAATGTTAACCTATGGTGAAAATTTGTCCAAGGATTTTCGACTTATATTTAAAGATTATTTTTTTTAAATTGTGCTAAGTAATAGAGAAAGAAATTTTACACCTTGGGACATTAAAAAAGAAAATGCAAATAATATTTTAAAATTTAAATTGTTCGGGGAGAAAATCTGGTATAGTGTGTTTTAAGGGCTCATAAATTCGTTTGGTGGACGAAATTTATAAAATAAATACTCTTGCAAGGTGCAGATATGTTTAGGCTATCTGAAAATACCATTTTTATTGGATTATGAGCATTTATGTAGCTGTAATTTCTTACTCCTGACTCAATGGTTTTGGTTTCTGAAATACTTTTTATCTGAATAAAATTGGAAACATTGTTTTCCTAATGAAAAGATTTTTTTATTCCATTTGTAAAATGAGACGGTGAAAGATGCAATAAAATACGTTGCTGTGCAATAGTCGTTTTTTGTGCAGTGATTTGAGTCTTTTTAATGTGTAAACTTCGACGAAGTTTTAGTTAATGCCTTTTTTTACTAATCCCAGATTGTCTAGCAAGGCTAGACAATCTCCATGAAACCAAAAATAAAAGATAGTAAATAATAAAATAATAAAATATAAATAAAAAAAATATAATAAAATTATAGCTAATACCTGGATAGTACTGTTGTAACCCCAATAAATTACAGCTGTAAATAGTAGACAATTTTCCTCCACAGGTTAACATTGAGGTGAGCGAATCCAGTAGGGTTAGTAGTACACAGCAGCCTTAAAGTCGGAATTTCAAAACAATGAGTTCATCATGATGAATGCTTTCATTTTTCATTTTAGCATTTTCCATAAAAGCTGAAAACAATTCCTTTGTAATCAAATAACATTTCATGCAAGAAACCTATTTTGAAAAATAATATTTTACACCCAAACTAATTTCAAGTATTCAATAAATTAGTAATATAAATATAAACCTAAAAAGGTATTTTATTAAAGTTACGGTAGTTGTCCACAAGCTTCTAAATGCTCACCATTTAACTGAAAAGAAATTCAGGAAATTATTATTTCAAATGATAATAATTTTCAGAATGTAACATAAAAACCGGCTATTTTACCGATGATAAGCCCAGCTATTACATCTTGCTGAACCTCATTTTTCTCACTTTTCTAAAAAAAACAAATTAATGTTCTACTATAATAGCCATCAGGCATCTGAAGAAATCGTTAGAAAGATAAATATTTTTCGAGCCTACTATTTAAAAAAATAGTTTAACAGCGCTGAAAGATTTCTAAAAACTTCTTGTTAACATTTGTCTGGATTAAGTTTTGAAAAATGGGGGTTTCTATTTTTCCCGTTCTTCTCAAATCGTATTTCCTCTTATAAAAAATTCACAAAATGCATTTCCAATTCGATCCCGTGTTTCGTGTCGCTTGGATATTGAAGTTACAAATCATGAGCAGTTTATCTAGCAATCACTCAAATTCTGTCAAAAAGCTTTCTGAAGATAGTTTGTAATATAGGGTCAGAGAGAAATAAATGCAGCAGTTTTAAGTTGGGCAAAAATGTTTCATAAACGCGTGCAAGGTATTAAGTAAAAAATGCAGGTTGTGTTGTAAAGTTTCCTTGTTTTGAATCTTCTTTTGCTTAATCGATTAGACGAAGAGAATTTGTACTGAAGTTTTTATGCAAGTATTTATATGTTTTGGTAATTGTCGATGTTTCTGCTTGGTTACAATAATTTATTTATGAGGAGGATATGACATATAAAGAACTTGTTTGAATAGTGGTCCAACTCCATTTTTAAAATAAATGGAGTTAGCCTTCTTTCATGTTCATTCTTATCTTATTTTTAAACTGGTACACAATCTTATTTCTGCTGTCAATAGAGGGCATTACAAATCAGACTTCAGCAGTCATTTCTCAGGGATAATTAGACTTTAAGGCTGTGTATCTCAAAATGAACAAGAATGGAGTTGGAACAGTATTCAAATAAGGCCTTCATATTATATCCAAAGTATTTGATAAGTTGTGAGAAAAAGTATATTTTCCATTTCAGTTAGAGAAGCCATTCTATATCAAGTCTTTATATAAGATATTAAAATAATTTTATTTTGGCGCCAGGCAAAATTCTCCTTTTTTCAAATATTTCGTATGAAAATAACAGCTATGTGGGCGAGTTACTTAGTTATTTCAGAACAATGTGAAAACCTACAAATTCATAGAATGCATGTTTCTATGTTGACTTTACAGTTATTCTACGACAGCAGCCTCAATATTTGGCTTTTAAACCAGGAAAGGGTTTTAGTATTAATAAGATGTTCTTTAAGTAAATGTGATCATCGTAGATCTCATGGTCAAAATCAGTCGGTAAGCCCATTGTATATTGATGTAATATGCACAATTGCATCAGAAGTTAGGTCTTCAGGTTCTTAGGTACCGGAATACAGTATTCACGAAGGGGCTATAACAGGGGTAGGCAACCTTTTTGAGAGCCCGTGCCGAAATCCGCCAAATCTCTGACAAAAGATTTTTCCACGTTCCAACCAAAATTTCTTGAGAATATATTATTTGATATCTTAATATTTGATTAGTAAGTGATTATGCAAATCATGCAAAACTGACTGAATGAAAAAAAATGACAGGATTTTACAAAAAAGGTTTTATGGATAATTTTTACTAGCCTGAAAGTATTACTTTAACTGCCACACAAATTCACACAATTTAAAGACACTTTTATTAGCATCCACACAAAAAGTTAACACTAACTGTTATTTTTTTTCTATTAAGCAGTCATTAATATTGTCCAGTTATACATTTGTATGACTAAAACACAGTAAAAGGTTATTTCAGATAATCTTTTGCTGATTTTAAGTCCTTTATAAATGATGTATATAAATAAAATACATTTATTTACCTTCAAAATTAAATTTAAACGACCCTGACCCTTTGAAACTTTCAAAAGAAAACATCCGATAAAACTTGAGACAAAAAAGTTGTTGATTCATGTTCTATATAATATCAGTCGGACTTATGCTGCTGCAGAATTGATGGCGGAGAATTTTTATTCGGTTTCTATTTAGTGACATTGAGAGTTATGCATGCATTACTAGTTTCATCCGTCAGGATATTCCTGTTATGAGATTTAAAAAAGTTCCTCACTGAGAACAAAGATTCCCAAGCATATGTAGACGAAAATATGGATGCAAGATTTTTCAAACAGATATTTTCTTCAATACTTTGTTTTCTGCGTATTTCTCTGTTTCTGTCGTTTCTAATGGCTCTTTTTAAGTATTTTACAAGTCAACTCTAAGGTCAACAAATTTCTGCTTCCAAATTGAGCTACTCTGAAATTCAACCATTTGTATTACAAAATCACTCATGTCTATACATGAAAACATTTGCAAATTAAGTTCATCCAGTTTGATACTGTCTCGAAAAATAATGAATTCTGCTCTTCCAGTCCTCTGAATTTAGTAATGCTTATAATGAACTGCCCAACACTTAACTCCATACTGTTTACAAACAGCTTTTGAAGACATTGGCAGTCTCTTCTGTTATCTTTTGGGAGATCACTGACGTGCCTCTTTAGTTTTTGGAAGTATCTAAATCTATCATTATCACCCCTCTTAAAAACTTCTAGTTTCATTTCAAATGATTTTATGTAACCAAACATGATATCAAGTGTCTTACCAGAGCCATGTAACTTAATATTCAATCCATTTAAATGTTCACAAAAATCTGCAAAAAACACCAGTTTACAACCCCACATGATGACTGATAATTCTTGGGAAGACACTTGTTGGTCATTCAAAAAGAGATTACATTTCCAGCCCTTTATACAATTTTACGAAATCTACCTCATTCAGTAAAATTTGAAATTGTTATTTTATTTAAAGCCGTAGCAGAAATGCAATAAAAAGCTTTGGAAACTGTTTTCACCAACTCCTGAAGTTCTTTTAAGCCAGCTTTTGCTCATAAAGCATCCTCATGTATGATGCAATGAAAACCTATTAGTGAATGACCAACATCTTTCGCAAACAGATTTACAAATCCTGTCTTCACGCCAATCATGTTAGGGGTGCCAACTGTTGGGGCGGATACTACTTTTGAAATATCAATTTGTCGAGTAGATAATTCGTTCACAACTGCTTTACACATATCAGTCACTTTGGTGCTCTCAGGTAGTGTTACAAGGGCAACCATGTTTCAATTAGCCGACAGGTGCTAATTTAAAATAAATTTGGCAAGGACTTGTTTCGCGTGCCAGAAACAAGTCACCGGCGTGCCACATTTGACACGCGTACCAAGGGTTGCCGACCCCTGGGCTATAACTTCAGTCGGCGTGTGTAAGGAATTTCGTTTTAGAAAGTTGACACTTCAGAAGAAGCCTTTCTGATATAAATGACGAAGTTAATCAAATTCTGTATACGAAAACTTTTCTTTTACGAATCGGTGCAAGGGCGGCATTGATACACAATAATTTTTAATATAATGCTTCAGTGTCTGTTTTAGTGACTGGGGTTCAAACGTTCTAATTCTCCTTTTAACTTACACGAGTCTGACTTTTCTCCTGTTGGAAAGTGATTATATTCACTTGAAGATTTGATGCAATTGAAGAATAACTAAAAGATTCGCATAATAATCGGTAGTTAAAAAAAAAGAAGATCATACATTACAAGAACGTTAATGCAAGATGTCAGTGTGCTGATGTCTTGTATTAACGACAAAAATACTTAATAACGTAGAAATACATCAGTGGCTTATCGTTACAACATACTAAAAAACATTATGTGTATCAAAGAACAATGATTATGTGTTTTAAAAAACTCTTTTATCTCGTTTGAAATAATTACAAGATAATTTTAATGAATTATCCCATCAACTTGAAAGAAAAATGAAGTTAATTGGAAGTTAACTTGCGTTTAACTTTTCGTTCCCGTCCCGGCCAACAGATGGCTGCACCAGTCTACAAAACAAAATTAACTGAAAAGAATAAAGATGTGGTAAAAATCTGCTTAAAGATGTCTAAAAGTATTTAAAAAATGCATTGTCATCGTGTTCTGAGCCATTCTAAAAGTTTCAAAAGTCTAGCTAGGCGGGAAGTTAGTTAAAAATCGATTGCAAGATTTGTACTGGACAAACACACAAACACACACACAAACAAGAAAGTAAGTTAATAAAAACATGGTAAAAATTAAAAATAATGCAGGGAAGCAAATTCGCCATCAGATATATTCAATTATACTGTTAATCCTCATGTCCTCTTTTACAGAAATTAATGAAATTATGTTTATGAGGATTTGCCAGATATAATTTCGGTAAAAAATTAAAAAATAATGCAGGGAAGCTGTTATGAGGGGTACCGGAGATACCCCTTTGCGTTGTGTAAAATTAGGGAGGTAAATTCCAAAGGGAACTATGCGTTTATAAATAAAAATAACATTTATTATACAATATTTTAAGGAAAGGTCGGGTTTACATATTATATTTAAGTTCTTGGCTATACGTATTTTTAACCGAATTAGGGCATACTTCATCCGCTTCCTGCGGCATAACCATTACGGGTCGAGTGAAATAAAAGTCTCGTAATCTCTCAAAAGGCATGAGCACTATTTAAAGGGGGAAGAAATGACCAACCTGGGGAGTTTTTGATGAAACAGCAGAGCATGGCGTCGTTGAGGCACTTCTACCGGAGGAGGCTTTAGGCATCGGGCTAATAATCATGTGGCCCTTCACTGGCGGAGGCAACAGGATTCGGCGCTGGCGGTTGAAGACGGACATCTCGCCATTTTACGGGGGCGTCTTTTCTTCCCAGGCTTTCTTCGCAGCTCGCTACCTCAAATCGCTCTCTCGCTCTCTCTCCGAACGTAGTTTCTCCCACACTCGGGGCTCCCCCAATCTTTTTCATAACTCCTCCCCAGGTCAGTTCTTCACGTAAATTTATTGCCTCTTCGAGTTTTTTATTCGATGGCAGGATGCTCCGATATTCCCATGGTTGACCCACGTGGTACGCTTATTTGCAAGAAAATTGGATGTCCGTTGAATTTCCTGGAATTTCTTTCCCCCGTCCTGAGGAATTCAGGGGGTGCGATGTTTCTTGGAAAATTGGTGCAGTTCCTCCTTTTTCCAATATGGCCGTTTTATGTCCCGTAATCGTGTTGGAAGAACAAAATGGCTATAACGTTGGAAGGAGTTCAAAATGTCCAAATTGTGGATCCTTCACAACAATCACTCCCCCCCTTTTCTAGGCGTGCTGGCACGCCACAGTCTGTAGGGGTTGAAGAACGGATTGGCTCCATTCGCTTCAGCAAAATAGACTCCAACTGCACAAATGTCACACTGGCAGTAAAAATCATGAATGACATCACATGTAAAAGTTCAGGAGGTCAAAATCTCCCCTTATAGTGCTGCAAGTTTTACTGATTTAAAAAAAAAATTTCAAAATTTATAAAGTTTTCTTTAAGCTTACATTAACTCTGACCAACATTAACTAACAAAATAGAAAATGGTATGCATACGCTGTAAAACAAATAATAACAAAATAGTGGCTCGATCAACACATGTGATCAGAGATTAAAATTTAAAGAAAAGGTTATCTTACAGAAATAGAAATCTCTACGCTAAAATCGTACAGCGAAGAGGAAAATTTCAAAAACATTGGCAAATGTGCATAATCGCCAATATGTGTTTAATTCGTGGAAAGAGTAAAAATGTTTTCTTTCCCTTGTACCTGCCATGCCTACATGTTGTGTGAACAAATTGTATTGAAATGTTAGAGTTTATTGTGCGCGGTTAGTATATATATAATTCTAGGATAATGATTTTTACTTTATTTTGATCATTATATGTTTCGCATGTATATGTTAAAACAAAAATTGTTTAAAAGGGTTTGTCTTGAAGCACAATAGCATTATCTCGGATTACCTTTCCTTACTTTATAGTATTATGGCGACCGATTCAGCCGTTAGCGGGAAAACTCCCGGCTTTACGCATTTAGTGTCCACGTTCGATGGTGCCCCTGATTCAGACTGCAATGCGTTTTTCATACAATTCGAGGCTTTAGCAACATTGGGACAATGGTCACCCGTAGAGAAGATCGTAATTCTTAAGTCGCGGTTAAGAGGTAATGCGCTGAAATTCATAACATGTTCTCCCCAACTACGCGAAGAACAATCGTACGACGTAATAAAAGATCAACTGATAAATTTTTTTTCGGAGGAACCGAACGCACAGACTTTACACACAGCGTTTAACAATCTACGTCAGCAGGAGAACAAGCTAGTTAAAACTTTAGCGTATAGGGTTGCAACCGCCACCCAAAATTATCTAGAGGTAGATTTCGCGTCAGCCGAGGGAGTTAAAATACTCGAAAAGTTAAAATTATCAAAATTTCTGGACGCCCTAAATAATAACTTGAAACGTGAAGTTTTAAAACTAAACCCATCTACGTTTGCCGACGCAGTCAAATTTGCGCAAAGCGTTGAAATAGCAATGCAAACGACTCCCGAGCCCAATAATTCGAGTTCTCAAATTGACCCCAACACTGCCGCCTTGCTCGAGATGCAAAGAATACAGCAGGAACAAAATACAAAAATTTTTGAGTCTCTAACGCAAGAAATAAATACTTTGCACCTAGAAAACCACTGTTCGCAAAATAAAGAACCGCGATTCAGTGAGGACTCTTATTCAACTCCACAGCCCGTAAACGATGTCCGAATTTGCCTCTATTGTGGTCAAACGAGCCACTTTCTACGTAATTGCATGCACTATAGTAGGGAGCACACCAGCCAAAATTACCAACCCCATAATACAACCTTTTACTCCCCAGGACAAAGGACTGGCTCTCGTCGTTACGATCGAACACAGGACGTTAGAAGGGGGGGAAAGAATCCCTATCATCAAAACCGGGACACACGAATGAGGGGTCCGCGTTATTATCACTCCAGACAGGACAGAAGTCATTTTTTATAGAAAGGAGAGGAATTTCAAGTCAACACTATGTTATTCCCCGGGTATTTGAAAGCTTCGCGGAGGAACAAGAAATAAGGACTTCGAACAACCATGTAGGCGGTAAAACGGAACGGATTTTCTCTAACGTGTATTTAGGGGGTAACCTTGAATTCCCTACGGTTTACGTGAATTTTAATACCCAGACAGGGGCCACCTTTCTGATTGATTCAGGGGCTTCGGTCAGCGTCGTGGCATACGAAACGTTCAACGAAATACGACATATAATTAAGTGTAAATTCATATTTCGATCAGTCGCAATCAAAATACTAACTGGCAACGATTTAAAGTACTCGAATTGAGTGGAAATTCCATTCAAAATCGGTAACAACCATTTTAGGCAAATGTTTTACGTCACGACCGCGCCTTTCACTCAGGAGTTCTCTGGAATCTTGGGTTTTGATTTCCTGAAGAAAAATCAGGCCATTTTGGACACTCATGATAACACACTTAGGATACGGGATATACAAATACCGCTAAATAATTCCTTAGCCTCGGTGCCGTCAAATCAAGTTCACTCCATTCGAATATCCGAAAAGGCAATCATAGAACCTAATAATTCCATTTTGGTACACAGTAACTGCTCAAATAACTACTATAATGACCAGTCATTAAGTTTTCGCCCTCGGGAGTTTAAACATGAAATTTATGTTCACCCAAATTTTATCAATTGTGGAGGTGAAGATAATAACCTAGTATTAATTTCTAACTACACAAAAAATAGGATAGTACTCAACAAAAAAACAACCGTCTCGGAATTTGACCCCAAATCGCAGTATGATAACCCATCGAATCTAAGAAATCGGGAAGTACAACACATGAACGGTAGCCGAGGTCTATATCCACGGTAGCCGAGATTCGGCGAAAGGAACTGCAAGTCACCGATTTTAATTTAAATCATTTGCCGCACGAACAAAAAGAGGATTTGCAGGAAACTCTTCTGAAATACGCGGACGTATTTTCAAAGAATATGAATACACTGGGAGCGTCTCAAATTATCAAACCCGAAATTCACCTGAACCACCCTTATCCTATTAATGCACGCCCATACGAAATCCCTTACGCACTGAGGTCCGTAGCAGAAAAGGAATTAGATACCCTACTTAATGCAGGAATTATTTCTCGAACCACGTCACAGTATTCCTCACCTATATTACTTGTAAAAAAGAACCAACTAAACAAATTTCGCCTAGTATGCGACTTGAGGCTAATTAACCAAATCTCAGAGCAATACCAATACCCCCTGCCAAAGATCCAAGACATACTCACAGCACTATTTAAAGGGGGAAGAAATGACCAACCTGGGGAGTTTTTGATGAAACAGCAGAGCATGGCGTCGTTGAGGCACTTCTACCGGAGGAGGCTTTAGGCATCGGGCTAATAATCATGTGGCCCTTCACTGGCGGAGGCAACAGGATTCGGCGCTGGCGGTTGAAGACGGACATCTCGCCATTTTACGGGGGCGTCTTTTCTTCCCAGGCTTTCTTCGCAGCTCGCTACCTCAAATCGCTCTCTCGCTCTCTCTCCGAACGTAGTTTCTCCCACACTCGGGGCTCCCCCAATCTTTTTCATAACTCCTCCCCAGGTCAGTTCTTCACGTAAATTTATTGCCTCTTCGAGTTTTTTATTCGATGGCAGGATGCTCCGATATTCCCATGGTTGACCCACGTGGTACGCTTATTTGCAAGAAAATTGGATGTCCGTTGAATTTCCTGGAATTTCTTTCCCCCGTCCTGAGGAATTCAGGGGGTGCGATGTTTCTTGGAAAATTGGTGCAGTTCCTCCTTTTTCCAATATGGCCGTTTTATGTCCCGTAATCGTGTTGGAAGAACAAAATGGCTATAACGTTGGAAGGAGTTCAAAATGTCCAAATTGTGGATCCTTCACAACAGAAGCAAATACGCCATCAGATATATTCAGTTATATTGTTAATCCCCCTGTCCTCTTATACAGAAATTAATAAATTATGTTTATGAGGATTTGCCAGATATAATTTCTGTAAAAAAAATTAAAATAATGCTGGGAAGCAAATACGTCATCAGATACATTCACTTATATTGTTAATCCCCTGTCCTCTTATACAGAAATTAATGAAATTATATTTATGAGGATTTGCCAGATGTAATTTCTGTAAAAAAAATTAAAAATAATGCAGGGAAGCAAATACGTCATCAGATATATTCAGTTATATTGTTATTCCTCCTATCCTCTTATACGGCAATTAATGAAATTATGTTAATGAGGATTTGCCAGTTAAAATTTCTGTAACAATACTCATAAAAATTTTGAATTCATAATATTATATTAGTTCATTAATATCCCTTAACTGCTTTTATAATAGCATCTCCGAAGTCTCCTTACACTCGCAATCTTTTGTAACAATCTTTTGACTAAACACGTAACTTTAGCTCTTTCCCAAATTGATATCCATGTCCTTCAACAGCTCCTTTTAGAATAACATTCGTTTCATTTCGGATAATCAATTATTATTATACTGTTTCAACAATGAAATCACGAAGAGTTATCTACACATGAGCAATGTCATTTTAACCTGATGATTTAATTACTGATTAGTCAGTCGATAAATGGAACTGCTGATTTCCCTCAAGAGATGTTTCTGTATTAATAGAGTTACGACTAATTTTAAACTTACGATACGATGTGTCTCATTAAAATGTAGTTTTCGCGTATTTCCAAATTATCGTACTAAATTCATGACCCTTTCAGTGCTCCAGATATGAACTACAAATGAACTGTCCAGTTGATGAAAAAAGTATGCAGTGTTTAGCAGTTGAATTTTAGTGCTTGAAGTCAAGTCTTATTATTTCTAGTATGGAAATCTGAAATAATCAGTTATTAAATAATATCTCAAGGGAATGAAAGTTTCTAGATAAACACTACCGAATACTGTTAATGGCATATTTTCTGTATTATATCATCAACTTACAAGTGCTGCTTATTCGTTTTGCTCAGATAATTTTACATTTACTCCGAGAACGACTTATTGGGGTATTTTTATGTTTAATTTTTTTCAATGAAAAAATTAGATAGAAAAAATAATTAGATAGAAAGAGTAACATTTTCCTCCAAAACCTTAATTCTTTAGTGTATTTATAACTTGCAACAGCTTTTATGCTAACAATACCATTAAAAATGAAAAATCTCCTAAAAACATAATTTCCAAATAAATATGCTACTTTAGACTGTGATACAACACACTACCACACACACACACACACACACACACACACACACATATATATATATATATATATACACGCACTTCTTTCTTTTAATATAACACAAAGAACGACTTCTTGGATTCACCTGAAATTTGGTAGATGGGTAGTGTATCATAGAAGTTGTAAATGATTAAAATCTTACCTGCATTTGCAAATGTGATGAACTCAATATATACTGTGATTCGCATGATATAATTCATGAATTACGCCGACCTCACCTTACGGTTATGTGGCACGACAAACTGAATGATCAATCGTGTGACAGCAACCCACCCCTTCGCTGAAAGAGCGAAAGCGCCCTCTAACCAAATCCTAACCAAAGCTCTCACGATAATTTCTTCCCAAACGAACAACCACCATACTACTTTCCATTGCCTACAAGAATGAAACTTTGTTTCTCAAAACACAATACAAGGTAAAACAGTTACCAGCATCCGAAATAGTAAAATTAGTGCAATACAATCCAGCAAAAACAATGTGTCCAATAATGTTTACAAAAATATTCGCATGATATAATGCATAATCATCACGCCGCCTCCCCCCCCACTTGATGGTGATAAGGCAAGCTCAGACTGTAGACCAGCCGCCACGACAGTGATCCAGCTCCCAAAATTCCCCATACTATCAAATTTTCCTTTCGCGTCCACCGCGAGAAACTCTCCGAAGTGAGCAGCCACCATGCCTTGATGTATCGAGACTCATCCTCAAAGAAAAGACTTTATATCAAATGATGTAAAAAATTATAGCAACATAACACAACTTATCAAGGAATTACAGATGCAAAATTCAACAAACACATAATGAAATAAATACATTATATGCCTAAATACAAAACCCTTTACTTTAACACGTTATCCCCCATGTATCATGCGTTATAAGAGCCTGATATAACATGAATACTATTTACAAATCTCAAAACAGGTCACATTGCTTACTCAATAACAACATATATTACAAGGGACAATTGTATAAACCCTTATACAAGACGAACAAAAAGTTTACGCAAGGCGTGTACACGCTAAAATAAATGAATGATACATAATACATAATGAAAAGCATTCCCAGTTACAAGAAATACATCTCAATAAATTATTACATACATAGATCCATAACTACAGCCCGCCCCTTGCTTCAACTTAACACACCAGTGCTCCACATGTAATACGAAAGTAGTGGCTTACTGACAGCCCTGAGATTAGAGACTGTCGCAATATCCGTATCATTCCTCCCAAGTGCCCGAAGGACCGAACCCGCTTCAAGCCGACAGCCTACCAGGCTACCGCACTGAGCCAACAGTGTTATAATTTGCTCTTGCGATTAGTTTATCCACCTCCATGCCATGACAAAAGCACGAGGGATCAGTAGGAAAGTGGAAAGTATTTATACCCACCCAGAACCTTTCATTATTTCTCATGCAGTTTTCACATATAAGTTTACCTTTGCATGATTCTTCGTGGGGATCTAGCCCACACTATTTATAAACCTTCTTGTTCTTACAAAATTTTGCCAAATGTCCAAATGCCCAACAATTGTGACAAATTAATGATTTTAAGTGCTCGCGCCAATTAGATCTTTGCCAGTCCAACTTTATTTTATTCGTTATTTCTAACTTCCTGAGTATTATTCCTTTTACACTTATTAACCAGTTTTCCCCATATCTTGCTTTATATTTGGTTATAGTATTAATCTCCGTATCTTTCAACTCTTAGTTCTGTTCTCTTAATTTAATCTTGAATTCCTCTTTTCCGTACGTTTCTCCGACACCAAATATGATTACCCGAGGGTCCCTTTTCTTCGGCTTTTCTATCTTATATTTCTCGTTCAACCGGTCTATCTCCTCAAACTCCTCGATCAACGTATCTAAATCCTCCTTGTTGTCTGTTCCAATGATAAGCCCTCTTTTCCTTATTTTCTTACAAACGTTGATTCCAACTTTAATTTTATCAGGCTTGACCAGGTCCTGTGCAGCATGATATAAAAGGTCATGTCCCATGATATATTCATTTAGAGTTACAGCGTCCCAAGCTCGTGCTTATGCGCCTTGATCAAACTGTCGACCGGTCGCCGCGTAGCAATACCTGAATACGCAGTCGAGGGTTAATTTCCCAAGTTCGGTGACATTTTTCATTGCTGTGGGGCTCGAGGATACCGGACAATAGGTACAGATCTGTTATCCACTCAAGGCACCCCAAGCCCCCTCGCACGATATAAAAGGAATCCTCAAAAAGCAAAGCGCAAACAACGTGTCGGTGAATTCGAATAGAATCGCTCTGCTATCAGGGAAACATATTTCGTCACAAAACGATTCAATATTGTGAACAACCAACAGATTTACGAGAAAGAATTACTGTGTTCAGAGGGTGGTTTTTGTTTGATTGTGATATGCAAAGGTTGTTTGATAAGTCCTGCGAAAGGAACCATGTTTGTTTTTTAAAAAGGGTTTTATTTATTTTCTACATAATAAGTACATATTAATATCACAATTTAAATGATCCAGCGTCACATGCGCTCATTCGGCCACAAAAAATTAACAAACCACTTGTAAATCACTTTAAGCAAAGTTACAGACAAAAATATTTATCAAGCCTGACTTTAGAGTCTGCCGCCGTTATGCCTCTTAAAAAGAAAAGTTTTATCGACAGACTAACCGTCGAATTTGTTTACAATAAGATATGAGTGTCCCTGAAGCTAAAAATGTGATAGAACATATATTTTTAGTGCAATGGTGCCACTTCTCGGGCTTTGCATGGATTTAACAAACGACTCTCTTATTTCTGCACGAATATGGCGAAACACTAGTTCATTTATGAGAATTTGGAGACTATAGGCAAAAAACGGTTCTACACACTGTCGTGAGGGTTGTAAAGCATATATGGCTCCGTCAGAAAGACAGGCATTTGCTATGCAAGACGGTGAGAAATTGTACACTGGTATTCACAATGTTGGAACAACAGTGGAGGACGGGGACAAATTAGGTTATGTCGACAAGTATTGTTAGCAAACGATTGTTGTACTTGGGATTAGCAGCTCAGTGTCCATTACGGTAACTGCATTTATTACTAGACCATAGACGCCAGATACTTCAATATTCCAAACAACGAAGGCACCAGAACGGTGGATGAGAGTGAATCATTATTTTTCGACGAATCTAGACTTAATCTTGAAAACCATGCCTGCCGGATTCTTGTGCCCAAATAAATTGATAGAGGTATCAGGATGAGTACATCGCAAGGAGGCGTATTGGTTCTACTCAAAATGTACTGCAGCTAATCCAACTCCAAGTGGTTTGGGTATGTAATTGCTTTTTCCCACGCTTTCACCTTATACGGATCGCAGGTGCTATGAACAGTAAACGGTATACGAGAGCGGTCTTGCAACCAAAAGTCCTACGTCTTACTGACCTTTCCTGGAGCTATCGGACAATAGGGCAATGCTTATCCCCGTGTCTCGAATTGTTCAACGTGTCTTTTATGACCAACTACCAGAAAACCCGCACTTTGCTACAGAGTACATTAAAATTAAATGCAGCGGTCAATGTACGCAATTAATGCCAATATATATATATATATATATGTATATATATATATATATATATATATATATATATATATATATATATATATATATATATATAATAAATACGTCGATCAATGTATACAATTGATGCAAAAAAAATCTATATATTTATAAAAAAATCGTAAGGGATATTTTATAGACAAAATAATGCAGAAGAAAATATTCAAATTGAATGTAATAGGACATACTAAAGAATATAGTACAGTTTGAGGAACATAATATCTTTTATTGTATTTTAATATTTTTTTGGATAATGTCCAATCGTCTGCCGCATTAGCAAGAAAAAAATATTTTTTTTATCTATTTAGTTGTTATTCACGTGACGATAAATTTATTTAAAGTACCAGAAAAAGAAATCACGTGATCAGCATTTAATAAACTAAATTCTAAAAATTAATCGTTAAAAATTCACCAAAGAATCAGAAAATGGAGGTAAAGATTCGAAAAAGACTACATTTTAAAGGAATTTTTATGATCTTTCTCGTGATATATATTTTATAACCCTTAAATTATTATTTTAAATGGAAACTTAACAAAATTACTAAACCAGCATAAAAATTTAATATTAAAAAAATCTAAGAAGAATTGTTCAAAAATATTTTTTAGTGAACCCCTACACTATAAGAAGAATCGCCATGCAAAATTTCAGCCCTTTAGGTCCAGTGGTTTGGTCTGTGTGTTGTATGTCAGTGAGTCAGTCAGTTACGGAACTGTTTTTTATATATAGACTAGCTGAAAACCCGCACTTCACTACGGAGTACTTTCAAATTAAGTACAACGATCAATGTATGCAATGAATCCAAATAATAATATTAATAATTATATATATATATATATATATATATATATATATATATATATATATATATATATATATATATATATATATATATATATATGACACGCGTAGGGCTACGCCCGTCATCTTACAAATTATGGCAGTCATGGTATATCCGGTGGTGTAGCAAAAGTAATCCAATCAATGATTGAGCAGGCATCAGTTCAATTTAATCCAGTTTTATTCTTTTTCATAATACCACCTCTCCAGATCTACGCATTTAGTGGTTCGCCATTTATTTTTTAGAGCCGCGGCGAAACACATTTGATAGCATCGACTTCCATCCCACGCTCTAACCAAATTCGCGGGAATTTCCGCGCGCCAACTCTCCTTGGACATGCGCAGAGCCCGAAACAGACATCTTTCAAGGCTAAAATGTAAACGTTCGTCCTCGACCGCAGAACTCAGAGGTGCGCGAAGATTATATAATAAAAAGGGAATTTCCCTTTCCCAATTCGCGCCTTTGAATACGAACAATTAGAGGCGAATTACGCCACGAATATAATTTAATTCCCAAGCACCCTTTGAATTTAGAATAATCATTCTTTTCCCACTAAATCCTTTACAACTTTCCCCCCCGTCCCCCTGAAGGCATGCACACAAGGAGTAGCTAATTCCATGTGGCAACGCCTCAGAAGAGCAAAATCATCAAATCCGCCAACTGGAAAACATGCTGAGTAGGGACGTCTCCCCACACAACAAGGATCCCAATGAACCCCATTATTAAAACCAAATGCCCCTCGTTATAACACCTGGATAATCTCTTTCTGAGCTGTGAGACCTGGAGCAGTGGTTTTAAAAAAAAAATACACAGTTTACAATACCTTACAAGTTACATTAAAAGATTCTTGAGTTGTACAGTATATTATTATATCACTGATGACTTGAAACAAAATAGGAAGATATTACAACATTATATCAAAATATATCACCATAAATATTCAAAATATCACCTTAATTTTACCAAAATATCATCTCAATAAGACATCACCTGAAAATAATGTCGCTTCAAAATCTCATTTAGGGACCTTTGATTATTATTATTATTATTATTATTATTATTAAATTAAATTAATAGAATAAAAATGTTGACCATTAACGTGGACTGTCAGTAGTATTTTACAATTTAAAGTCCATGCTTTAAGATTTTCATGAAATTCTTTGAGTGGTAATGTAATTGACAGTCCTGTAAGCTGTCCACTCGCCCTCTATTTTACAACAGTTCCAGTTTACATTGCTACAAATATTGAATTTATTTACACAGAATATGGTAATATGAAAATGGACGTAAAATGAAAAAAAACAAATAAATATGAACGACAAAAAATAATGCGGTCGACCGTCTTGCTTGGAGGCCTCCTTGACATGGTTGACCCTGTAAAATACTCAGAGACACAACATATTAATAATTGAAAGAATATAAATATTTATCATTTTCCCATGGGATTATTTTTCTCCTATCTTGTACTCACCGAACGACACAAATGTATTTTGACATCAATTACAATACAGTTTATCTTTTTAGAGCTCTTTTATACCTTCGACTTACTTATGAGATACAAACATATGAAATTACACATGAAATTCAAAATACTCTACATATTATTTATACTTCAAAATTTTTCCATAACACAAAACTCTGATTCAAATTTATCACAATTCAAAGTTATCAAACATTTTATAATTTACACTTCATTCACCTTAATATTTCACAATGATAGATTCATTATGTAAAACAATTCACTTCTGGTACTGGTGTACCACTCCTTCATCTGTGTACATTCTGTTTAATTCAAGGTGTATGTTTTTGTTTGTGTGTGTGTGTGTAGTTGAGTGAACAAGTGCATGGTTGGGTCAGAGGAGAGCAGGTTCAACAATTTCCCACCGTCTTAACCACAACCGACAACTCTAAACAAAATTCAGAGTGAAAAATTGGTGCGTATAGTGCACGACATTGAAAAACTTCAAAACATTATAAATTAGTGATAAACATTTCAACATACTCAGATTTTGTAGATTTAGAAAAAGTTCTTTCAACAGTTATTTAAATTTTAACTCATATCATACAATTGTTAAAGTCACATAAAATCAATACAAATCATATTATAGCTTTTCCTTAATTTCAGAAATACAATTTAATTTTCATAGTTTTATTATTAACATTCAAAATTCACAATTTCAATTTTATTTGCAATTGGTACAAAACTTTCCTTATTTTCCCCCCTCCCCCCAAGAAATGCTGCAGGAACTGAAATTTATTTTAATTTAAACTCATTTTGTGGATGAAAATGTCTTAATCTTGTTGAGTGTACAATGTCGGTGGCTTTTCCAGTATATTGATTTGGTCTGTTAATTTCAAAATTTACATTAGATAGTTGATTTAAAATTGTGTAGGGGCCTGAATAAGGTGGATCTAGTTTTCTTGAATTTGGGTATTTAAATTCTTCGTACATCACTAAGTCACCAATTTTAAAATTTGACTGAACAAAATGTTTATCATATCTTTGTTTATTAATTTTATGGTGTTGAATAGTTCTTTGTACTGCAATTTTCCTAGCTTCCTCAACAGGTGGGAAATTTAATGAAGTTGTATTGGGCAAAGGTGAATCATATGGTAGTATTCCAAACAAAAGGTAGTTTGGGGAAAAACCAGTCACAGAATGGGGTTGATTATTGTATTCAGAAGTTACCTGTTCTAAAATTTTTGTCCAGGGAATTTTTTTCGAAGAAGAATTTACTTTACATCTTAATTTTGCTACTATTGTTTGATTACATCTTTCATTCTTGCCGTTTGTCTGAGGTCTATGCGAACTGGTTAATAATTGTCGTACATTGTGATGCTTTAAAAATTTCTTAAATCTGGAAGAAGTGAATGCAGCATTTCTGTCACTGAGTATTTGTTTTGGAACCTTTATATTGAAAACTTGTCTCAAGCAGTTTGTGTAAGTCTCACTGGTTACACTCTTTGAGGGGGTCTATATGTACCTGGTTGCATGATCAATTACAAGATGAAAATATTTTTTTGTTGAATTGTAATAATTGAAACCCCCAACAGTATCGACTGAAATTAAGTCAAATGGTTCATTCGCCACAGGCACTTGCTCCATCAGTCCAAATTTTTTCTGAGTTGATTTTTTATTCTTTTGACAGGTTTCACAACAACGAACAAAATTTGCTATGTCTACAATTATGTCTTGCCAATAGTAAATTGGGGAAATTAACTTTAACATCTTTTTTACACCTGGGTGACCGAACTTTTCATGAGCTGAATTTATTAACTTTACTCTTAGTGATGGCAGAACTACAATTTTGACTAAGTTTTTCTTTTCTATAGTTAAGACTCCATTATATTTTTTATATTTAATGTTATTTATATTATCATCCCACTGTCCTTTAATTATTTCATCTGTGCTTAGGAAATAACAATATTGATTAACAAAATGACTCACAGGGTTTCTGGATAACATATCAGCCTCATGATTGCATTTTCCCTTAATATACACTATATCATAATCATACATTGATAATTTTAATGACCATCTAAATAGGCTGCCAGTTAAATTCTTTACATTTTTTAGCCATTGTAATGCAGAGTGATCTGAATGTATTGTAAATTTCTGGCCATGTAAATAACAGTGATATTTGTCAATTGAATCAACAATTGCAAAGAATTCAAGCTCTGTTATGGCATAATTTTTCTCATGTTTTCTTAATTGTCTGGAATAAAAAGCTATTGGGTGCAATTGTCCATTTTGATGTTTTTGTTTCAAAACTGCAGCTATTGCTTCTTGACTGGCATCAACGTACAAGTGGCATGGATAATTTGGATTATATAAAGTCAAAATTGGTTTTGAAATTAACTCATCTTTTAATTTTTGATATGATATTTGACATTCAGGAGACCAGTTCCATTTTACATCTTTCTTTAATAATTTGTTGAGTGGTAATCTTTACTTTGCATAATCTTGAATGAACTTTTGGTATACATTTATGGAACCTAAAAATCTTTGGAGTTCTTTTACATTTTTGGGTGGTAACAATTTTTTTATTGTCTCAATGTTTGTATTTTGTGGAGAATATTGTCCTTGTGACACCTCATAACCTAAGAAATTTATTTCCTTCTTTGCAAATTGACACTTTGATTTTTTTAGTTTGATATTTTCTTGCTTACAGATTTGAAAAATTTCTTCTAAGTGTTGCATATGTTCATTAAAATTTTGAGAAAAAATTATTATGTCATCAAAGTAATTTAGTGCATATTTTATTTGATACTTGTTTAAAATTTGTCTAATTGCTCGTTGAAAAACACTGGGAGCATTCTTCCAACCAAAGGGGAGCCTGAGCCACTCATATAGTCCAAAATTTGTAGTGAAAGCTAATTTTTCTGTGTCTTTGTCATGTATTGCAATATGCTAATATCCCGAAGTTAAGTAAAGTGTTGAAAAGTATCTTGCATGTGTTAGTTGGTCTAAGATGTCATCTATTCTTGGAATAGGTTCTGAATCAAATTTTGTGATTGAGTTTAATTTACGATAATCTATGCATAAACGAGTTTTTCCTTCTCCTCTCTTTTTTACTAAGCAGACTGGTGATGCAAATGGTGAATGGGATGGTTTAATAAATCCTGCTTTTAACAACTCATTTATTTGTTTTTGTATTTCCAAATTTTCAGTTTGTGAGGAACGATAGGGTCTAAGAGCTATTGGAAGTTCTGAAGTTAAGTGAACTCTTTGAGGTTCTAATTTTATTTTTCCTACATCATATTTATTTTTTGAAAAGATATGTTCGAAATTTTCTAAAATGTTTTCTAATCGGGGCCAGTCCTCGGGTGTTTGCTCTGGTGTCACAAAGTCCAAAGCATCACCGGGCTCTTTAAACAGAGTATTCAATGTATCATCGGGGATAAATGATGTCTCATTTAAATTTTGAACATTACAATCAGTACTTGTTATTTTGTTTGAATTCTCATAATTTACATTTGATTTTCTCATTCTTTGGTTATTGTCAAAATTCAGGGTTTCATAGTCATTTGAAAAAACATTATTCACATTACTTTTCACATAATTTTTGTAAACAATCCCTTTGTAGTGCTCAGGAGAGTGATCATATCTTAAATAGTTTCTCTTAACAAATTTTCTACCTTTATCATACCCTCTATTACTATTCACAGTCCAATGATTAAAATATTTTCTATTTTCATATACATTTTTGTTTACATTTCTAAAATTACACATATTGTTATTTTTATAACACCTTTTACCATTATACATATTATCACAATAATTTCCAATTATTTTTCTTTGAACATTCAATGCATATGGATTAACATAATTATTATCATTACACAGTAATATTTCTTTATTAAATTGGTATACTTTTAAGTTTCTTAAATTTATTTCGAGACGAAAAAGTCTCATATGTACTAAACTTAGTAACACATATGGCAAATCACTTTTAATTACCAACATTTCAATTTCCCTAGTTATTTTATCAATTTTTACAGTTGTTTTTATTAAATTTGTTACAGTTACTTGACCATAAGTTTGATTTAACACAATATTTTCTAAGTTTAGTTTTTTAAAATCTTTAATTACTTTAAATAATGACTGTGAAATCAGTGTAACCGTACTACCCGTATCCAGTAAGCATTGAAAATTTTTATCACTCACCCGGGCTGAAACCAGAAGTCATCTGTTGTCTCTGTTGGCGTAGTTCGTATTTTGGTATCCTATGTTGACTGTCTCTCCACTATTATACTTTTGGTTGTCAAAGCGTCTCTGCTCCACATAATTTCGAGGCGGTTTGTAGTAGTTGTCTTGGTTCTGATATCTGGGTCTCTAGTAAGTATTCAATCTCTGTCTGTTATCCGTGTCAGTCCAGCGGCGCATTGATTCGTTGTCGCCGGAGTTCCGATGACCCCTTGTGGCATAATTTTTTCTTCCTTCCGTAAAGTTTTGTTGTCTGGAACTGGTGATTGGCAGGTGAATCTTCTTGGCCTTTTCCAGCCAATCGAACGGATTTTTGATGTCCTGCAGCGAAAGTAATGTTCTCATGTGATGTGGCGAGTCGAGCGATAAAGTCTCTACTATTTCTGCATCGTCTTTTTGTAGTTGCTTTCCAAGTTCAAGTTTTTCTTTAAAATATTTGAAGAGGTCATCATTTTCCTGTAATTGTAACTGTCGAAATTTGATGTGCAATTCTTCTCGGCATTGTGAAAAAATGGATATCAGCTGTTTTTTTATAACTGCGTAATCTTCTTTATATAATTCCGTTGATATTATTACTTCTTGAATATCTTGACTTACGTAGCGCATTAAATTTTCTTTTTTCCATCTCTCATTTAATTCAAACGTGCTGCAACTCTCTTCAAACAACTGGAACCATTGAAAGATAATTTTGATACTGCTGTTGTCGAATTGTGGTATTGCTAATGTTATATCAGGCCTGTTTCTTTCCAAAATTTGTCCTCTCAATCTTGTTTCTTTTTGACTTCTCTTTTCACAAACTGTCTCATTTTTCTCATCATTTTCATTATCATCGTTCACTGTTTCATTTGGATCCTCTTTTTTCATATCTTGAGCCATTTGCTGGTCTACCAAACTATCGTCTAGCTTTAATATTGTTTTCAAATCCTTTTCTTCTGTTTTCGAATCCATGGTATGCTTCTATATATTTTTCTTTGTATCGTAAATCTTCGCACCGTAGTGCTATTCCAAAAAATGAGGCGGTTTGTTTTTTCCGTGAAGTTCAATCCTGCTCGGCTATTGACACGCGTAGGGCTACGCCCGTCATCTTACAAATTATGGCAGTCATGGTATATCCGGTGGTGTAGCAAAAGTAATCCAATCAATGATTGAGCAGGCATCAGTTCAATTTAATCCAGTTTTATTCTTTTTCATAATACCACCTCTCCAGATCTACGCATTTAGTCGTTCGCCATTTATTTTTTAGAGCCGCGGCGAAACACATTTGATAGCATCGACTTCCATCCCACGCTCTAACCAAATTCGCGGGAATCTCCGCGCGCCAACTCTCCTTGGACATGCGCAGAGGCCGAAACAGACATCTTTCAAGGCTATAATGTAAACGTTCGTCCTCGACCGCAGAACTCAGAGGCGCGCGAAGATTATATAATAAAAAGGGAATTTCCCTTTCCCAATTCGCGTCTTTGAATACGAACAATTAGAGGCGAATTACGCCACGAAAATAATTTAATTCCCAAGCCCCCTTTAAATTTAGAATAATCATTCTTTTCCCACTAAATCCTTTACATATATATATATATATAATAATTACAACGATCAATGTATGCAATTGATGTAAAAAAATATATATTTATAAAAAAGTCGTAAGGGATATTTTTATAGACAAAATAATGTGAAAGAAAATAATCAAATTAAATATAAAGGACATACTAAAGAATACAGTACAGTTAATATAGTACAGTTTGAGAAACATAATATCTTTTATTGTATTTCAATATTTTTTTTGGATAATGTCCAATCGTCTGACGCATTAGCAAGAATTTTTTTTTTGTCTATTTAGTTGTACCAATTATTATCTGGCTGCGCATTCTCTTGATTTGTCTCCCATAGCAAATGTGTTATCTCACATTTAACATCCCATGTATTTTATCGAAATTTGTCCCGTCTACAGTATCATCGTTCGCAGTCACAACTGAAGAATTTTGAAAGCATGTTTAGTTTGCGTGGACTGGTATTTCACAGATAGCCATCTAGATTATTTATTGTTAAATACCACAACGTCTGCAAGTAGTTATAAATGCTAAAAGGAGATTCACAAAGTTGTAGCATGCTTCTTTAGGTTTACGGATCCGCAATTTTAATCGGTTATACATTGTACCAGATGCCATAGCTCACATAAATTTCAAACCTTTAACTATAATCACTATTGGTGCTGCAATTCATATATACCCTAAATTCAGTTACAAGTATAAATTTTCTGATTAATGCCTCTAATTTATTTTATTATTGAACATTAACAAACAATATTTATCCATACATTACAAGTAAACCATCGGATATTTTTAATCATTGTAGCATAGAAGAATTTTTATTGGAATAAAACCTGTCTTTTCAAATTATTTAAATAAAAGATAAAATAAATTTTTGCTAAAGTGCTTTAAAATTTAGAGTAAAATAATTCTCACCTAAGGTTCAGGATTAAAAATTTATTTCAACAAAACAGTCTATACACAGAATCAAACAATTAAATCTTTGTTACGCCTAAAAGTAAAATATGCTAAGCCCTGTACCATCTACAAGTCCACGTTCGTAAACATTTAAGGCATTCTGAAACTAACAGTTTAAAAAGATTAACAAAGATTCAAATTTACCCTTCTCTTACATTTACAGAACTTTCCTATTAAGTTCTTGTCTGATTACTCATTGGATTATCGGCGTATTTTGAAAGTGCATCCTTTTGTGCAAAGATTTCTTTAATTTTTAAATCAACGAAAAATCCAAGTGGGTGAGTGTTTTATTGTATCTTAAAGTGTAAACGGGCAAAGAATGCTTGAAGAGGACCTTTTTGTTGCTTAAGGAACAGATTTGACTATCGTAACTGTCAATTTCTAATTTCATGAATTTTTTCAGATGTATATAAACGATTTGCACTAGAGCATATTTAGAACATGTTTTGAAAGGTATGTATCTCAACAATCTGGAAACGGAACTAAATATTTTAAAACACATACATTTTAAGTGTTATACGTCCGACACTAAAACTTTATAGAAGAATGGCAATATATTTTTTTTTCAATGCGGAGGTACTTGTCGAATAAGACATTCGCCTGTAATTCACCGCAGTTTTGCTGGCCATTTTATTATAGGGGCGCCATATAGGCGGACCAACATTGCCCCCTATGAAGGCACGGCACAAACGGAGGCATTTTAGTGGCGCTTCGCCAGGATTCGATCCAAGCACCCTCAGCACCGAAAACCAGCGCGCTGTACCACAAGGCCACCAGGGCCTGAAGAATGGCAATACAAAAATATTAATTTCATAAGGGGAGATAGATGTATTACGACCTCATTTGTTAAAAACTTGACTCGCTTTTTGCATACTGGATGGTTCATGCATTTTTCATGGACTGATCAAAATGTTTGCACATTTGTACATGATTTGTTTTACTATGATAGAAGCTGTGATAGTCATTTCGGTACAGTGAGGTAGTTTTTTACTCTTATGTGCAAAATATCAAAATTCCTCGGTACCTAATGTGTTTATAGAAGTGTTAAAAGTGCACTCTAATGTTAAAATCAAGTAGATTTGGACAACCAATGATGTGCTATATATAATCATGCTCATTTTATGCTCATTAAATTATTTCTTCTAAAAAAAGCTCAAATTCTTGGAATGTAATTGTTTTAAAATGGGCCTACTCCGTTCTGAAAAATAATACAAACTCCTTCTTTTGAAGCCTACATTGTCAGATAACAGTTCATAATATTTAGTTTTCATACGTATATATCAAACCATAAAAAAACTATGTTCCTGCCAATTAAACACATCTACATTTTGCAACACAACTCAGCTAGCATTCTTAATAACGTCCAAAATGGATCACCAAGCATATGTTGACGATCTTCACTATGACACCACCAAAATCAGTGAGTAAAACAAAATCTGTTTCAACAGCACACTTATTTTCAATAACCTATCCTCCTACTTGTTCACTAATTCTGCCAGATCGATGAACTCGTATGAATTGTACCAGATCGATAAACTCGCATGAATTATACCAGATCGATGAACTCGTATGAATTGTACCAGACCAATAAACTCGTATGAATTATACAGATCGATGAGTAAAAGAGGAATACCTTACACGGAAAAAATTCAGTTACCGGCTCCATCTCTTGTACGCCATACATGCAAGAGAAACATATGAAAATTCTATGAGGTTGGCATATTATATTGTGGTGTTTGAGGCTTAAGAGTGTTGAGTTTATTACCAAAAACCCTCTTCAAACCCGGTGCTCAGCTCTATCCCTTGAATTTCGTTGGTTTCTACTTTTTTCATATTCATTGTTTTACTAATTTTACTCAATTAACAGTGAATTTTAATTTCAGATGTCCGAGGAAAGCTCGATTTAGACACAATTCCTGAAATCGAGGCGCCAGCGTTGATTTCGTTTCCTCATTCCCTTCGTAATTCCTCATTCACATCAGGTGTCATCAATTATCTTCCACACCCATGTACGGATGTAGAAATTTTTCACTCTATATATTTCTAATAAAAGGTTATAATTTTTTGTTGCTAAGAAGCTCTTTAAATATCAGTTTGACATGCAAATCTATAAATTTGAAGTTAAGTTCTCTGTGTGATTTTGTTTACGAGCGATTTGGATTTTTTGCGTAGAACAATTTCGAAAACCTAGTTGAAGAATTCCTCCGTAAAATTTTTGGTATCTCATAACAACATAATTTTCAAACGAAAAGCTCTAAAGGAGGCCGTTATTCCCTAAAAACAAAACGATTAAATATCATTCATTGGTACTAATAATTAAGGATGACAAAATATTCCTTATAATTCTGTGAAGGAAAATAAAAGCGCTGCAAGAACATGTGCACATCCAAATTGTTCTGAAAACATTTTCTACAGTTCACAAGGCATGGCAAAATAAGAATAACAAAGAAGAAAACACATAGCTTTCGGATATTTACAGCAGCTTTCCCTCAAATGCTTATCTGGTAATTAATTCGATTAGTTCAGAGTGTTTAGGAAGTGCACCGTTTAAATCATTTATTAAGTTCCTAACTGTTCGGAGAGGTCCACAAATTGCTGGATTTGTTTGTTTTGTTTGTTGTCTTGAAGTGTCAGTGATACATTCTTTTAATTACGAGATTCATTTTTACTTAATTGCTTGGCTATTTTCCAGTCCCTAAATTTCGTTTAAATACTTTCATTGCGTTTGAATTCATTTTTTTTTTAAGGATAGAGTTCAGCGTAGCTATAAATATGAGACAGAATGCGGCACCGATTTGCTTTATGCATATCTATCTATCTATCTATCTATCTATCTATATATATATATATATATATATATATATATACATATGTAGGAGAAAAAATCCACCAGAGGGCGCAGTATGCAACGCCATAGTTTTCGTCTACGCATCTGGACATTCGGCGAGTGGAAGCTGGCGTATGCAGACGCAGCGGGCTGCATACTATTGTTAAGACTAAATGACAATATTAGTATTCACGTGTTTATTTTCTTTCATGTTGTGTTTTAATCTGATGTGCCGACATTTCTAACTTTTATAAATTATTGTCGGTAAATTAACGTTTAGTTATTGAAATACCCCTGGACGACACTTTCAAACTTGTTTCTACTCCCGGATCTGACATATATATATGATACTATTATTAATAACCTTTAATCGCCATTCCTGGACTTTCTTTCTCATCTGGTAACCTTTTCGACTCCTTGGCGAGATGCTTCCCCTTTCCATACTAACTTTCTCCGCCAATTCTGGCAACCTCTCTTTGACCTAATTCTGTTTTCGCGCACTACGATTTAGACACGAGGCTGACTTCGAGCAAGTAAGATGTGTTGCTTTATTCGTAAAATAAATCCCTTTGTTCCTGAAGCTGACTTTATCATTTTCCGGCCATGATGTATGCAGAATTTTGAGGAGATGACCATTCGGGTCTTTTCATCAGCCGGCAGGATTCAACACCATGGAAATGCTACAGCAATTATGACTGGAACTTGAGCAAGTGAAGAGGTGTTTGTTCTACAGGACTTTCGATTTCGATTCCCACATGCATTCCTGAATGCGCCATCTTGAAAGAAGAAAACTACCAGCTCTGATACATCCGTAATTAAACTCCAAATCTCCAAGAAGTACTTCAAGTTTCTGCGTACGTTCTTCAAGTACGCGATAATCATTAACAAATTCATTTCAAGATAATAATTATGATTTTCTGTGTGTACGCCGAACGCTGCAAAGAAATCATGGAAGCTACTATAAGCTATTTTTCAAGATCACCATCAGAGTGGTTTACTCTTTGAAATGTTTACCTAAAGTAAAGTACTATATTTTATATTACAAAAGTTGGTGTAAAACAGGTCAGTTACTATATTATTTTTTTTTGTAATTTCTAATATCATAAGTGAAGCAAGATGAACACTGCCGAAGTAAATGTGGATGAAGATGATTCCTTTAGAATTCTGAATGTTGAAACCGAAATTAACATTGTGCCCTTTGAAGATTGCACTATGGATATAGACTACTGGTTATCCTGTTTAAATAAAAAATGTATTGAGGAAAACAAAGATGATGAATGGAAATTAAAACATTTTTCACGATTTGTAAAAGGAAAAGCACTTAACGTTTATATTCAAAATTGTTATCAAATTAATAATTTTACAGAATTAGTAACTGTGTTAAAAGCAAATTTCTTCACCCCTACCTTAAATACCTTTAGTGATTTTACAGGGTTAAAATTTAATGAAAACAATGATGATATTACAAAATATTTCAGGAGAAAATTAGAAATCGGAAAAAAGTTAAATTTAAGAAGTGAAATGATCATGGAGGGATTAACCGATGGCTTCCACAAGGAACTAAAACCGCTAATGACCATTAATTCCCCTGCTGACCCAACGGCTTGACCAAGCTCACAGACTGGTAAAAATAAGAGAGAATCAACAACCTAGGAATGATGCACCCAGATATATAACTACCTTCGTTAGAACTCCCCAAATTCAAAACAAAAATGATTACTTCAGGAATGATTCCCAAACTAGGAATAGGTCAGATGTACCAAGATATAAAAAGGATGTTAGAACTTATGCCTCGAGGCAAAATACTTACATATAGTGATTGATCATGCAACCCGATATGTATGGGCATTTCCCTCAAAGAGCGTAACTCGAGAAACATATGCAAATTGTCTAAGTCAAATTTTTAATGTGCAAATTTCAGAGAAAGTACTAAGCGATAGAAACGCAGCTTTTATCTCATCCAGATTCAAAAAATTTCTTAAAAACCATAATGTTGAACAACTTTTGACTTCCTCTCATAATCCCCAAACAAATTGAAAAGTGGAAAGGATGAATCAATCCCTAGTATCCCACCTAAAATGAAAGGTAAATGCTACTTCTAAAAAGGTTCCGTGGACAAAAGTGCTAGAGCAAGTTGTTACAGAATATAACCACTCCCCTCATAATGTAGCGAAAGTCACCCCTACTTACTTATTATTTGGCAAACTTTCTTTTGATTCTACAATTGACCAAAATACTTATCCTCCACTTAATGAAGCAATAACTTTAGCGAAAACCAGAACTCATGAATACCACCAGAAAAATAAGACGAGATATGATACTAGATTTGAGGAATCTAAATTTCAAACTGGAGACTTTGTAATAAATATAGAATTCGAATACCCAAACACTACATAGTTATCCTCACCTTATTCAGGACCTTACCAGAGTATTAATAAATTATCTGAAGTTAATTATGAAATTGATAAAGAAAATTACCACACGAAAAATCCACTGAAATTGAACATTCATCAAAATTGAGATTTTGCTATTCATCTGAGAAGTTCAAACTACACAATGAATAAGTCACCAATATGTAAATCATTCAGCTAACCTTAATATTTCTATTTTAGTCTTCCTGTACTATCGACATCCTAGTTAATTTTGAAGAAACCCCGTGAGTGTAAGTGAAACTCACATATTTTTTTAAACTTTTTGAAGCTTACTACATTTTATATGAAAAATGCTATGTACGAAATAAATATTACTGATTTTTATACTGGGGTTTCCACTCACTGTCCTCCCTGTTTCTTCGTACTGTTCAAACGTTCCCTTTGAACAGTTGCCTTTCCCTCTCATGTTTGAGAAACTTGCCTGCCCTTTTTCATTTTGTGCAGTTTGCTCAACTTCAGTTTCAGGTTGGAAGCACCTTCCCTTTGGTAAGCGCTCAAAAGGATGTACTCACAACAGGTCACATTCCTCAAATTAATGTTTGTATAGCCTTGATTTTTTTATGCTTCACAATAATTGAATGTTAGTGTCAATTGTTGGAATTTGTATTTTTGTTCGAATTTTTGCAACATCAGGTACCAGGCATTTGGTATTTATGTTGAAAGTTACATTTTGACAGAGTTTGGTAAATTTATTTTACTAATTGCTGAAATAATAATTTTAATATTTTTGTTTACATGATCAAGAGAAAAAATTGAAATCAATAACTAACGTGAAACGGACCATAAACATTCAAGACCATTATTTTTATAAAAAAAATGACTACAACCCGGGAGATCTCCAAAACAACTAAACCATACTACGGCAAAACATTGTGAATAAAAATAACTTTTTTGATTTTTACAACTAGTTGAACTGTATCCGTCCAAGACTCTGAAAACTTTTCAAAGAATGTGATACATGTCAGGGACTGAGACCTGCACAATATTTTTACTTCTATTTGTATTTGGAACATCTTTACATCTGCTGTTATTAGTATTTTTATTTAAGTGTGCCATCCCATTTTTATTTTAATCTAGATATTTGTTTTTTCCATACTATTATGTTTTTAAATTGTAAATTTCACATAAAAATTTGTGATTTTCGAGCCAGCTTCGACCTAATTCTAACTACTAATTTTCATGTTCTCACTATCTGAAATGTCTCGAGTTGATTGCCGCGGCTCCAATCCAATTTAGATGGGGGGATATTCTGTGATAATATTATTAATATCCTTTAATCGCCCTTTCTGAACTTTCTTTCTCACCTGGTAACCTCTCTGACTCCTTGGCGAGATGCTTCGCCTTTCCATACTAACTTTCTCCGCCAATTCTGGCAACCTCTCTTTCACCTAATTCTATTTTTGCGTTCTACGATTTAGACACGAGCCTGGCTTCGAGCAAGTAAGATGTGTTGCTTTATTCGTAAAATAAATCCCTTTGTTCCTGAAGCTGACTTTATTATTTTCCGGCCATGATGTATGCAGTATTTTGAGGAGATTGTCACCGTAATTATTTTTGTTTTCCTATTATGATATTTATAGTGGAGTATTTTATTGTGGTTAGTACATTGCTTGGCCCAATGGATTAATGATTACTCAGGTGTATGATCACAAATCAATTTATTAACTATCAACACACTATTTATACAGTTCACTTTACTCATTATCGACTTCTTATCATTAATCCTTTAACATGTTAATACAACACACACACACACACACACACACACACATATATATATATATATATATATATATATATATATATATACCATATCACTTATCCTATACCATTAATATTACTCCTTCTAGACTTTCTATCATTATTCTTTTAACATGTTAATATAATACATATATATGCCTCATATCACTTATCCTATACCATTGATATTACTCCTTATTGACTTTCTATCACTACTCATTTAACATGTTAATACACTACATATATATACTATATATACAAAACCACAAATATTCGGTAACATATATCTATGACAACATGCAATATTAAGCGCGGCTATTATCCTCCTCCTAACCTAATTGAGCATCGGCACAAGATCACCAAATAAACAAAATTCCGTACCTGATACTTGCACGGCTCGGGGAATCGTGAGGGACGATGGGAGGCTTGCGACGGTCATCTGTGGCACAAGGACTTTACACTCGGGGCGAGGGTGGCTGGTGGCAATCATCTATGCATACGGGGCTCCGGTACTCTGCAACCTCTTGGTAGCTGGCGCTCGCTCGACGAAGGGGTGCGGCATGGGAGAGTTCTGGGCGCCTGGACAGGTGTCTCCTTCTAGGGCTAAGTTATCGGCTGGTAGTCGGATCGACTTCGCTCCTGGTCATCTATGCATACGGGGCTCCGGTGCTTTACAACCTCTTGGTAGCGGGAGCTCGCTCGACGAAGGGGTGCGGCATGGGAGAGTTCTGGGCTCCTGGGCAGGTGTCTCCTTCTAGGGCTACGCTATCGGCTAGTGGTCCGATCGACTTCGCTCCTGGAGTCATTAGGCGTGCGCATTGAGTTTGGGTCGGCGCGGTAGGCTTTCGGCTCAAGTGATCCTTCAATCGGCGGGCATATATTCATCGGCACTTGAGGGCTTACACCTCTATATTCTTTATTCGTCTGTGGCCCTTTCCGTCTTTCTTGACTCCGACTTCTCCTCAGTGGATTCTAAAACTCACCTGCTCATTGCTTTTCAACTCTATCTCTCTCTCTCTTCTCTCTGACTATATTTTCTGCCATCTCTATCTTTTACTTAACTCCCCCACTTCATTCTAGGCTTTCCATTGGTAGCCACCTCCTGACCAATGGGTAAATATGGATACCCTTTATTGGTTCCAACTCTTTTTTTTATATTACTATCTCCTCCACTCAAAATTGAAGGGGGAGTCAGTCGTTGCACCCTTCTGGAGAATTCTGACGCCCCTACATTCACACGCCCCTACATTCTATTCGGACCCCCTACTGACCTCCTAACGCATTGAAGCTCGTAAAGTCTTAACTCGTCCTTCACTAACATCAAAATTCGGACCCCTTCGTTTCCTATTTCTGCCTGTCCAGATCATTAACTGCAGCTGGCCGCCACTCCTTGCCATCAATTTTTCGACCGTTCCCCTTTTACATGTCAATTATCGTCTCCCTTTTTGACATAAACAGATCGTAAACTGCATCTGTACACCATTTATCCGCTGTTTCGAATATATCTTCTCCTCCTATTCTTTGTGCCCAACTTTGCACCTGTTTAATTTTCCAAAACTGTCGCCTACGCTGCGACAGAGATGACCATTCGGGTCATTTCATATATATATATATACATACAGTGGAATCTCGATCGATCGTTCCCGAATGATCGTTTTCCCGTAAGTATCGTTTATTTCACCCAGTCCCGAATAAATTCCATAGAAAACAAGCAAAAACAGACCGCATGGATCGTTCCTCGATCTATCGTTTTCCCGCAATATTCGTTCAGAATATTGCAGCTTTATAATAATTTATCGGATCGATCGTTTTTTCTTAATAACTGAACCTGAAATATAAATGTCTAGATTGAGCTAGAATGACTCTCTAATTAAACAATGAGCAGAACATTTGAGATCCACGGTCTCGTATTTTTGTTCTCTCCTGTTTAGCCTGGTTTCGAGGTATCATGCCACTCCCATTATATGTTCGTCGTTGGTGTTCCTTAATTCTTTAGCTCCTGGAGTATCCTATTTTCGGCAACTCATTCCAAATTCTCCTACTATTCAACATTTCTGTTCTTATCAGCAATGACTCACAGTCAGCCGCCCTGAGAGGTTCCTGCTGCCCTCTGGCTTTTCTGTTGTCCTTGGGATGGAGGCGATCCTGGTGTTTGGTCTAGGGTGTGAGAAGTTTCTGATTGCTTCAGTCTACACTGTCCGATGAGGGTTTCACCCGGAAGGCAGAACTTCCTGGTGGTCTTATGTCGGACCCCATCCAGTGCAATGGAATAGCACTAGTTACAAACAATTCACGGCTGCCGCTTCTTTATACTCTCACACAATAATGATATCGAAAAGAATGCAATTTGTAACACAGAAAAAATATTGTTTACTTGTGGAGCGAAAACCGCCAAAAAACAAACGAAGATTAAAGACTTTTATTTGAATCACTAGAGGCTTCGCCCCTAGGCTCGCTACGCTCGCTCCTCTGGTGAATCAAGTGAATGAATGACTCAATAGTTGTTTACAGCGATCCCCCTCCCGGCGAAATGGATGAAGCCCGGCTATGGGTGAAAAATCGGATCTTCTTTCATGCCCTTCTGCAAAGGAAGCGAATGAGAAGATTTTTTTTAAGTATTCCTTTAAAATTCAATTAAAAACCGAAATTTTAAGATAGAGACTTGAAATGAAGTTTAAATGAATGAGAAAGCTTTCATCTTCCCGTTGATATAAATATTTTCTTTGTAACATATTAAGTCTGAGAGCATGGAATTTATATATCTCGAAACGCATAAATTTTTCCAAAAAGTGGGTTTTCAATTTTAATAAAAATATCAGTCTGTTTTAAATTATTTTTAAACAAATTAGGTCTTGTTTGAAGGAAAAATGTCTGTAGTCTTAAATTGTAAAAAAAATTTTACGATCCTTTTTTGGCGAGGTCTCGTAATCTGAACATGAAAAAGTCAATATTTTCCCACAAAACATAAAATAAAAAAAAAACTTAAAGGCCGACGAATATGAGACATGTGTTACATTCTTCCCCACATTGTTCTGCATCGATTGGTATCGGTCTCGACCCCATACCCCCAGCGGTTTCGGAGGAGATAGCGTGACAAGCTTTTGACAGCGGCGGCGGCTGCAGCGGCAGTTAGTTTTTTTTAGAATAGAGAGAAAGTTCCTGTGTATCTACATGCATTTCTTATTTTAAAATTATTATCTTGGATTTTAGTGCAACTTTGTAATTTTATCTTCAATTACAGTACAGGCATGTATGCATTTATGTATGTGAGTAAATATATTTTAGGGATATCAAACATTTAGGTATGTTTATGCTTCTTTGTATGTTCCCGCATCCATCGTTTAGTTCAGTCAGTCCCTTCGAAAACGATAGATCAAGATTCCACTGTATATATATATATATATATATATATATATATATATATATATATATATATATACAGTATACCCACTAAAGTCCCTTGTCACCCTCTTCACTTCGGAACGACTGCTGCTATATTCATAAAAGTGGTATCTAGGTATAGTAAAGTAGCCATGCGCTACCGAATGAAACCGCCTACCGCGCTATCTGGTGGTAAACTGGGGAGTTAGCATTCCTATCTCAAAATTGTAACGAGATAGGGAGAAAAAGTGATTTACAAAGTTGTAGAAAATCATCGCTTTACTACGAAAAGATACCTTGTGGATATTAAAGACGATAATAAAACGGTTAAAACGCGCATTTGCTTTTTCGTGATTTCCTACACTGTGACGTGACAAAACGATCTGAGAAAGAAAAAACAACTAGTTATAACAATGTACCTTTATTTGAGATGTTCAAACTTCTCACCGTCAGGTGCAATGCACATTTGGATCCTCGTTTTAATGTCACATTGCACACGTTGGAACATAGAGCGTAACACGTTAGCACGAGCGTCCCTAATGCGTCGTTTAATGTCCTGCAATGTTTGTGGAGGGGTCGCATACACCTGCTGTTTCAGGTATCCCCACAGAAAAAGTCCAGTTGAGTCAGATCAGGCGAACGTGGAGGCTACTCTTCGAAACCGCCAAACCCAATTATTTGGTTCCCGAATTCCTTGACGAAGTACTGCTTCACTGGAGATGTCTTATGAGCAGGCACGCCGTCATGTCGAAAAAATACATCCCTAAGATTAAACAACGGCAGGTTCTCCACACAATCGGGTATTACGCTCTGTAGCAATTGTAAATATCGTGCATTCGTTAACGTACCATTGTAAATTTTGGGCGATCAGCTTGTTATTGTAAATTGTACACCAAGCGTTAACAGCATACCGCATTTGATGTTGGACGTCGGTAAAACATCTAGGATTTTCCAGCTCCCAGTAATGGGTGCTTTGCTTATTGTACATGCCATTCCGTGAAAAACATGCCTCATACGTCCACACTATATCTGCCAAGAATGTTGGCTGGACCCGTATCTGATTCATGACGAAATTGCCCCATACATAACGTCGCTCGGCATCCCCGTCCACTAAAACCTGTTGAGGCGTTGGTCGGTATGGATGAGCGCCTAGTTCGCTTAGGATTTTCCATACCTGCCTATTGGAGAGGCCACAGTGTTGACTGATCTCTCTTGTGCTGCATTTCGGATATGCGAGGGTGTATGATAATACAAAATCCGATTGAATTTGTCGTCCTACCTTAGATGGTCTGTCAGATCGAGGTCTACTACTAACGAAGCCTGTCTCCATTAAACGTTTCACAATAGTTAGGATGATTTGATGAGAAGGATGCGGGCCTGCAGGGATACGTTACAGTTACAACCTTGCTGCTGATCGTGCCTTGTGTCCATATTCACCGTACAGTAAAACCATCTCACAATACTCAGCTTTGGAATACTCAGCCATGACCATGAGCCTCATACTACAACCCCAAGAAGATTTCTCTTTTATAGCTGTCTCAGGTGAACAGGCGTGACATTTCTTAAGTATTTGCATACAGCAAAAATTTCGAAAACCAAGCGCAAGTTGCGTTGAGTTGATGCGACACTTATTTACACGATCTACGTATTGTCTACTCTATTTATAAAGACAATCAGTACAAGGATGCAATACTTAGGGATTACATCCTTGTACTGAACCGCGGTCCTTTTGATTGGGGATCACAAGCGATATACCACTGTGCACATTGCGGTGTCGTGTTTTGCCCGAAAGATACTCATTTATCCTTCCGTTCAAGTTTCGTGACGTCACGGTGTAGGAAATCATGAAAAAACAAATGCGCGATTTCACCGTTCTATTCCTCGTAATAATGTCCACAAGGTGTCTTTTCTCACTAAATCGATGACGCTCTATAACTTTGTAAATCCCTTTTTGTCCCTATCTCGTTCCGGTTTCGAGAAAGGAATGCTAACTCCGCAGTTTTTCCCTAGGTGGCGCGGTAGGTGGTTGCATTCAGTAGCGCATGGCTACTTTACGATACCCAGGCACCACTTTTATGAATATGGCAGCAGCCGTTTCGAAGTTAAGAGGGTGGCAAGGGACTTTAGTGGGCATACTGTATATATATATAATAACAATCCAAATTGTAGATTCAAAAATAACTTTATATAGCATTATAATTTTAGTTTATTTATTATCATATTTATTTAGTTTATTTATAACAGATTTTTAAAAATTTGTTCTAAACAAAAGAATTATCGACATTAAAAAATTATTTTAAGATGACTTTTAAAGTCCTAATTTTGTAAGATATCATAATAGTCGTTTTAAGCTAGTTATGTAAATTTTTTTATCTTCTATATAGCCATAAAAAATAAGAGAACAAAGATATTTGAAACGCTTGTTTTGAATATGAATAAACCTAATATTGGAAATGTAATATTTTATATGAGGAAGACCTTCATGTACACAAGCAAACTAAATTAAGAAAGTCTTTCATAATTCACTAAAACTTATTATTCGATTTTTTTCGCAACTTTCTAAAAAGTATTTCAAAGTCAGTGATAGCAGATCATTCAAACCTTTTCTTTGGGGATCAATAAATAACCGCTTTGTAAGTTTCTTTAGAATTCCAGAATTCCTTTCCATCTCTTTCAAATAAAGATTCTTATTATATTAGTGCAGCAATAGCTTTTTTTACCGTACCTAACAGAATTAAACGCCTTCTTCTGAAGATTTTTTTCTTTTTTAAGTGTGGCTTTATATCGATCTTCTACTCAAGTTTGAAATCTGGCCGCACCTTATGACGCTATACCCTGAAACATGATTTTCAAATTTCTCGTGATATAAACCAATCAGTGGAACGAAACTGTTGTTACGACCAATGAGAATTTCGGTAAAAGTGGGCTCTGTGGACACCTCTTTGAAATCTGTAGAGAACAGTCTGTAGAGAATTGGTCAGCTCTGTACTGAGAGACATCAGACGATGATGATGTAGCAAGTTAACTGTTAACTGTCTTAAAAGTCTGCCCTTATTTTGTTATAATAAATATTGTGGCTGTGAACCGAATGTTGTTTCTTAACGAACCCACATCAGGTAAAATTTGAAGAGATGTCTACTTTAGAGCGTCACAACTATGCCCTCAACGCGGTTTGATTGAACAACTTTTCAAATCAGACTAAGCAACACGTGTCAGTGCATCCTCCACACAATCAACATACTTTCTCCCTTTTTTCTTCAATCTCAGTTGATTCAGTTAAACTTCAATGAACAAGGTCAAATCAACTGCCCTTGACTGAAGAGCTCTTGCCTGTTTCAGGATATAGCATCATAAGCACCGATTAGATTTCGAACCAGTGTCCGAGTACAGTGTTCTTTAGGTAAAGATTGCTGAATATAGGCCTACTACATTACGAAAAAAGGTTGTCAATGTGGGTGTAACTCACGATGTTGCACCAGGATTTAAAACTTTCTTAAATGAGAAATTAGAAATCCTACGTTAAGTATCTGTAGCAGGATTAGTTAGAGAGTATAGATTGGCAAATAAAGAGTTAGTCTGAAACTGATGGTAAAATGACGTTAAAAAAATCTGACTTATAAATCACTATGTTACTGAAGTCTTTTTTCAAATTATTATTTGTAAATGAATATATAGCGTGTATATAAATGAATATCCCAACTTTTGAGGGCTATTGAAAGAAAACTAAACAAAGTACAAACTTGCTGCTCATCGGAAATAAAAAATACAGAGGAAAGTTTAAATTCGACACAGTTATAAGTGTTCGATTTGAGCTCCTTTAGTAACACGAAGGATATCGAGGTGGTAAGGTAACTCATCCCACACTCTTGTCAGCATTAAAAGGCTGCAGAAATGCGTGTCTTAAGTCCGTCAATGTCATTTGGTAGCGGTAGAACAAACACCTGATGTTTGATGTAGTTCCAGAGAAAACAAAAAAGTTTGTACTTTGTTCAGTTTTCTTTCAATAGTCCTGCAAAGTTGAGATATTGATTTCTGGACACACTGTAATATGCAATAAGAATTTGCCTCATTAAGAGATTATTATGTTTATCAAAAGGCCTTATGAAGAATAAAATTATAAGGAAAATTATTTTACTTTGAAGGGCTCTTGTATATCTAAAAAGTATACAGGTTTTTCTTTTATGCGTTATTACATGATACATAATTTATTTATTTAGATTAAATTTGCTGTATAACTTAATCCTATTATAGTTAATAAGGACGAACGATTTCAATGTCTAAAATAAATGAATGTGACAGGAATGAGAAAAATGTAACACCTACTTCATTCTTATTTTAAAATTTTACTGACATGCTGTCACAAAAATTTTAGTGACAATGCATTATAGTTAATTGATAGTATTCCGCCCCCTTTTATTATTATTTTTAATAATCTAAAAGATTATTAAAAATCTTTTAGATTATTTCTAATAATCTAAAAGAATCTGGATAATTCACCAGGTGCCGTGCTATTAGAGCGAAAGTTAAGAAAGTGTTTCGTCTACAAGCGGGAGTTCCAATCAGTTGGGATTCTGCTTACTTGTTTGATGCTTGATCCACCCTGATAAGCCTGACTCATTCTTGTATACACAGTATAGTACAGTACAGTACAGTAAAGTACAGTACAGTACAGTACAGTATAGTATAGTACAGTATAGTACAGTACAGTATAGTATAGTACACTCAAGAGCCAAAACATTATGACCACCTATCAATAACGAGTTGGCCCACATTTGGCGCGCAACACAGTTTCAACCCGCCTTGGCATGGATGCCACAAGTCCTTGGTAGATGGCAGGAGACAGATTGTACCAGATGTTTAAGCAACGGTCACGCACATCCGAGATATTGCGAATTGGTGGTCTTTGAACTCTGAGCTGCCGTCCCATGACATCCCAAATGTGTTCTATCAGATTGAGATCCAGTGAGTTAGGCGGCCAGGACATTAACTGGAATTCAGCATCATGTTCCTGGAACCACTCCAACACAATTTTAGCCTTGTGACACGGGGCGTTGTCCTGTTGGAACATTCCATTTCCAGCTGGAAAAACAGAGGCCATGTAAGGGTGCAACTGGTCCGCAATGATGTTCAGATACCCTGTAGCATGCATGGTCTGCTCTACCACAACCACGGGTCCCAGAGACGCCCAAGAGAACGTCCCCCAAAGCATAATACCGCCACCACCCGCCTGTGTATGACCTACTGTACATTGAGGGAGCAACAGTTCGCCTCGAAGACGGCGTATCCTGACACGGCCATCGACGTGATGAATGACAAACCGTGATTCATCTGACCAGGCAACTCTCTCCCACTGATCCATGGACCAGTTGCGATGTTTCCGGGCCCAGCGCAGGCGCAGTTGGCGATGACGCTTGATCAGCAAAGGCACACGAGTGGGACGTTTGCTGCATAGCCCCATATCCAACAGTGTCCGCTGAACAGTGTGCTGCGATACTATTCTAATTGGCCCTGCATTGTATTGGGCTGTCAGCTGAGCCACTGTCTGGCTCCAGTTTTGCTTCACCATGCGAGACAGTCTCCGACGACCTTTTCTTTTGATAGCGTGTGGACGTCCAACACCATGTCTTCTACTGCTGGTTTCACCGTCATTCATAGACTTTGCATAAGTACTAACAACTGTAGGTCGCGAACAACCCACGAGTCATGCAGTTTCGGAAATACTTGTTCCGAGCCTTCGAGCCATTACAATCTGCCCTCTATCAAAGTCGCTTAGATCCGCAGCCTTTCCTATCACACACAGAAGTAAGTGAAAGAATGATTCTTCAGACTCTCCAGCAGTAGTTAAATACCACTTCCACCTGATCACGTGCCTGCCACGTCATCCAGGCGAATTCATTGCAAAATGTAGGGGTGGTCATAATGTTTTGGCTCTTGAGTGTATAATATAGTACAGTAAAGTACAGTATAGTACAGTGTAGTATAGTATAGTACAGTATAGTAAAGTATAGTATAGTACAGTACAGTACAGTATAGAATAGTACAGTATAGTATAGTATAGTATAGTACAGTATAGTACAGTATAGTATAGTACAGTACAGTACAGTATAGTATAGTACAGTACAGTACAGTATAGTACAGTATAGTATAGTATAGTGCAGTACTGTATAGTACACTATAGTATAGTATAGTATAGTATAGTACAGTATAATATAATACAGTATAGTATAGTACAGTATATTATAGTATAGTATTGCATTGTATTGTATTGTATTGTATTGTATTGTATTGTATATCACAAAATGCTAAAGAACAGTATGTACCGACGCCCCTAATGTCTTAGCGGGATCTGTTCCTTTATACTTGAAAGCTAAGTCGGCTAAACTATTGTTTAAATTATTTGACAATAAGGTAGAAATGTACATTATTTACCAAATACAGAACTCACTTACATCTTGGTATTGGAAACTCACCGAAACCTAAATTTTACAGCGATTTTTATTGTAAAAAATTCATTTGTAATGTTTTCTCGGACGTGCTTCAGCAGCATTTTCCTCTTTAGCTTCTTTTGTTTGGCTTCTGTTTTCTGCTTTCTGTTCCTTTCTTTTCTTTTGTGCTGCTCCTTTCCTTTTTGGTGATTTTTTGTGTAGTGTTTTTGTTTTGGGTGAATAATGACGCAAACTCAAACTTTACTATATTAGGTTTTATTAGACTTTTTATTGTTTCTTATGATATGATAAAACTTACCTACTGCTCAGGTTTAGTAGTGACTTAATCTGCTACTTGTCACACACTTGACGGTTTGGTTGTCCGGCTGGCATATATATCGTCTTGTTTCAGTGGCCAGTGTTAATCTTCAAAATAAAATAAAATAAAATAAAAAGGTAATTCTGTATTATAAAATGATTAACAATTATAAAAATCCTTATGTTTTGAATTAAAAATGAAATTTAAATGCAATTGTTGTATAACACAAGCGTTACTCACCTGCTATCGGGATCTTTAGTCTGGTTGAGGCAACAAGAACTCAGCACAGTGGTCTTGTCCTGCCGCTGAAGGAGGTGTTTGTTGAAGTACCGAGTTCGATCCCCGTTGGTGTCTGCATTGGATTTGGAAAGTTATGGCTACTCTGTTAAAGAAATTGATGGATAGAATGTGTCTTCAGCCTTCCTTAAAAATATGATAAGGTAATAATAAAATAAAATAAAAATTATTAAGTACTGTATGGTTTTTGTCATCTGTGCCTACCATGAATTTTGTACGGTAACTTTGTGCCTTTAGCTATTAGTAAGTAAACGCTAATTGATTCTTTAGGCTAAAATTGATACTGTACGTAGAGTCACTTCTATTTAATGTATTAAGATATATTGTTGTCTCAGACTTGCTTCAGCAGCATTTTCCTCTTTAGATTCTTTTGTTTTTCTTCTGTTTTCTGCTTTGTGTTCCTTTCTTTTCTTTTGTGCTGCTCCTTTCCTTTTCGGCGATTTGTTTGTGAGATGTTTTTGTTTTTGGTGAATAATGACGCAAACTCAAACTTTACTATAATAGCTTTTATTAGACTTTTTTTTTGTCTATGATATGATAATGCGTACCTACTGCTCAGGCTTAGTAGTGACTTAATCTGCTTCTTGTCACACACTTGACGGTTTGGTTGTCCGGCTGGCATGTATATTGTTTTGTTTCAGTGGCATGTATTAACCTTACAAACATAAATAAAATAAAATAAAATAAAAAGGTTATTCTGTATTATAAAATGATTAACAATTATAAAAATCCTTATGTTTTGTAATAAAAATTAAATTTAAATGCAATTGTTGTATAACACAAGCGTTACTCACTTGCTATGGGGTTCTTTAGTCTGGTTCAGGTAACAAGGAATTAGCACAGTGGTCTTTTCCTGCCGTAGAAGGATGTGTTTGTTCAGGTACCGTGTTCGATCCCCGTTGATGTCTGCATTGGATTCGGAAAGTTACGGCTACTCTGTCCAAGGCATTGATGGACAGATATGTCTTCAGCCTTCCTATAAAAAAGCCTATAAAAAAGCAAATAAAATAAAAATAGTGGTAATAATAAAAAAAATTATTAAGCCCTATATGGTTTTTGTCATCTGTGCCAACCATGAATTTAGTACGGTAACATTGTGCCTTTTGTTATTAGTAAATAAACGCTAATTTTTTCTTTAGACTAAAATTGATACTTCCCGCGGAGTCACTTCTATTTAATGTATTAAGATGTAGTGTCGTCTCAGACTTGCTTCAGCAGCATTTTCTTCTTTAGATTCTTTTGTTTGGCTTCTGCTTTCTGCTTTCTGTTACTTTCTTTTCTTTTGTGCTGTTCCTTTCCTTTTTGGTCATTTCTTTGTGTGGTGTTTTTGTTTTGGGGGAATAATGACGCAAACTCTAACTTTACTATATTAGGTTTTATTAGACTTTTTATTGTTTTCTATGATATGATAAAGTTACTTACTGCTCAGGCTTATTAGTGACTTAATCTGCTTCATATCACATACTTGAAGGTTTCGTTGTCCGGCCGGCATGTATATTGTCTTGTTTCAGTGGCCCATGTTAACCTTCAAAATAAAATAAAATAAAATAAAATACAATAAAAAGGTAATTCTGTAATATAAAATGATTAACAATTATTAAAATCATTATGTTTTGTACTAAAAATGAAATTTAAATGCAATTGTTGTTGTATAGCACAAGCGTTACTCACCTGCTATGGAGATCTTTAGTCTGGTTCAGGCAATAAGGAATCAGTTAAAGGAAATGATTCTGTTTAGACTTGTTTAGCCGTTCAACTACACAATTTCCTTGTGGATTATAACTAACGGTGTGTTGTTTATTTATACCTAACTTATTGTTCACTTCCATCATTGCATTTGAAATGAAATTGGAACCTCTATCAGAGTATAGAGTTTGCATCAGACCATGTCGCGAAATAAAATCAATTAAAACTTTAGCTACTGTGCTTCTTTTGATATCTGGTACAGGGTATGCTCCTGGGTATCGAGTAAAGTAATATGTTATGACTAACAACCATTTCTTTCCCTGTTTTGAAGTAAGAAAGGGACCATCAACGGAGCATTTTTCGAAAGGTCTATCGTCTGTGGGTATCTTTTGCAAAGGAGCTTTTGATGATTTGGAAAAGTCTCTTCTTTGGATACATGATTGGCAGGTTTCTACATAATGTATGACTTGTTGGTATTGTCCTGTCCAAAAATAATTTAGTCTGACCTTATGAAGTGTGCGACTAAAACCAGCATGACTGACCGTATTGTTATCATGACACAAATGTAAAATTTCAGGTACAAGAGACTGAGGTACAACGAGTTTAATAAGTTGAGCATGTCTATGTTTAGTGTCAGCAATTTTACAAAGTAATAAGTTATTATGAAGGAAAAATTTAGGTGAAGTAGGAGAAAATTTAAAGTTATTACGCAATTTGAAATAATATTTTGGCAATAAGAATCCGATTGTTGCTTAGAAATTAAATCTTCACTAGAAATGGAATTTAAGGAGAAGGATTGTAGGTCAGCAGAGAGAGAATGAATTTCCTTAATTTGTGTATTAGAATTAATTAAGGTATTTTGACAATTTCCTGGGGTGAATTAGAGTCTGTACGAGAAAGATAATCTGCAGTTAATTTTAGACGACCAGGTTTATGAACAATTTCATAATCATATTACTGAAGGGTCATGATCCACCTAGCAATGCGTGATGAGGGATCTTTTAATTTGAAAAGCTGTGACAAGCTCTTTTGATCACAATACACAATAAATTTTGACCCATATAAATATTGTTTAAGGTGATGTATGCCAAAAATAACTCCTAGACCTTCTTTTTCCACGACAGAATAATTTATTTCCGCAGGTCCTAATTTTTTGGAAGCAAAAAAAAAGACAAAACAGGATGTTGGAATCCAGTGTCATCCTCCTGATCGAGCACAGCACCAAGGGCGAATTAACTGGTATCAGCGCAGAGAGCAAATGGTTTGCTAAAGTCTGGGAGTTTTAAACAAGGTTCATTTAAACAAGGTTCATCAGAGAGAACATTTACTTGGTTTAAGTGTAAGATTTGCATGCTGTAGTCACTGGAACACTATTTCTAGTCTACTCAAATGATCAGAAAAGGTTTTGGAGGCAATTTCAACGTCATCGATATACACTGCAATAGAGAGATCAGAAAGGTCGGAAAGCACAATACTCATAAGCCTTAGGAAAATACAACTAGCATTGCGTAATCCAAAGGGCATTTTTTTGAAGTGAAAAAGACCCATGTCCGTGGCTATCCCTGTTTTGTGAGCATCCCCAGGAGCCATAGTCATTTGGTGAAATCCCGATGCTAAGTCAAGCAAGGAAAAAAATTTAGCACCTGAAAGCATGTCAGTCATTTCAGAAATGTTAGGTAAAGGAAAATTATCTGGAATGGTTTTTTCGTTCAGTTTTCTTAAATCAGCAACAAGGCGATAAGACCCATCTGTTTTCTTAACTAACAGAACAAGGGTAGCATAAGAAGAAGTTGATGGTTCAATTATATCAGATTCTAAGAGGATATTAATTTGCCTACTCATTTCTGGTTTAAGATGATAAGGTACGCGATAAGGTTTTTGACGAATGGGAATGTCATCAGTAAGATGAATGCGATGTTGAATGATGGAGCATTCCCCTAGTTCCGAAATATCTTGCGCAAAAATGGCTTTATATTTAGCAAGGAGTTGTAGAACTTCTTGTCGCTGGTCAAGACTCAAGTGAGAAAGATCAAATTCCGGTAATTTGGTAAGAATTTTGTCATCTTGATTTATATTGTTTACAAATTCGGTAGTAGATTCATATTCAATATTAGAAACAGTTACTAATTTAGTATTTTTATTTAAATAAAAATACTAAATTAATGGGTGAATCTGTCCCATTGACCACTTGCGCTAAGCAGGTATTGTTTTGAGATGCTACAGATACAAAATTCGCAACTAAATATGAATTACAATTACGGTTTTCGTTAGGTTGCAATAATAAGGTCTAGCCAGGTTGAAAATGTTTTGGAATAGCAATGTTTACATAATTTTGAGAATTTGGAGGAATATTTACTTTTTGAGACAGAGTACCAAAATAACAGGAATTTTGCTGATCCAGATTGTTAGTGGAAATTTCATTATTAGATTCAACAGTTAGTGATTTAAAATCAGACCAAGATAAACTTAAAAGAGAACTTTGAAGTAGATTTTGATTCAGATCAAAAGATGGAGCTAAATGAGAATGCGAAACAACAAAAGAAGTACAAATATTAACATTGTTAATGAAGAAATTACACTTTACAGAATTTTGAGTTTCAATATTCAAGCCTGTGATTGTTCTTAAAGTTATGTTAGGTATAGTAATAGGAGTAAAATTTTTAAGTATTTGAAATGTTGAAATGGAATGAACATTTATACTTGCTCCAGTGTCAATTAAGGCTACAGCTTGAAAATTTTCGAATTGGACATTATTGATGGGTAATTTATATTTTGATAAATTAAAATTTGAGTCGGTAGCCATAAAATCAAAATTCAGATTTGACCGGGCATTTTCTGAGCAAGGCAATCTGGGACCATCTCTAAACTGAGGATTAGCAGGTTGTTGTCGAAACGAGGTGTTTTGAGATTGCTCTTTTATTCTTTTTCTACATTCTCTTGCCACGTGACCCGTAATCCCACAGAAAAAACAGGTAACTTTCCTGATAGGGGCCTACTGTTGTCGATATTGAGTATTCGAGGACTTAGCCTCTAATTTTTCTAATCTGTCCATCACTATATCTAAGGTTTTCTGAAAGGTCTTAGTAGTTGACTTTAGGAAGGTTGTTACATCTTTTAAAGTTGAATTAACAGTTGTAGGTGGGCTGGAGATATGCGACATATTAGGGTTTGCACATGCTAGAGAAAGGTCTATCCTATTCCCAATTTGGACCGCTTCTTTAAAAGTTTTAGGATCCTGAATGACCAGTTGGCATCTAATTGGATTCACTAGTCATTGCAAGAACTGAGACAAGAGCATATACTCCACCAAATTACTATCTTGGGTTGTTTGCGGTAAATTTTGTCTAATACTCCGGTGGACAAGGCCTTGAAGTCCGGCTGAAAACTGACGAACAGTTTCAGAACTCCCCCGAGTCGCATTAGTAAATGAGCTAAACTTTTGGGAAAAGGACTTTACAGGGGCAAAATGCTTGCAAAAACCTTCCTTTAATTCGGCATACTTAATATTTGGCCGATTTACAAATGTATTGGAAAAAAATTTGGAAGCTTGTCCCTCAAGTTTTAATTTCACAATTAGAGTCAACTGATCATCTGACCAACCAGCTAGTTTGGCTGAGTTTTCCTAGGTGAAAAAAAAATTCCCAAAATACTCACCTACCAGGGGAGGTAACGATATGACAAACAAGGGGTTTTGCAATGAAGTCGTGCTTTGCACAACCCTTGAAGATGAAGAATGGTTATCACACCCATTCCCAGTCATTACCATTTAAAGACATAGTTAATAATGTCTGTCAATCCATTCATCCAACAGACACAGGCAGCAGAGTTTTTTGCAAGGCAAAGGTTCACGGCACCAAATTATGTCGTGGAGAACACAAAGGAATTTACGGAAGTCAATGCTTACACACCCCTAGCACTTTTTCCCAAACCCAGATTCATAAGAAGCACATAATTTAGCCTTGGTTGCCTCTGCTCAATATATGTCCATTGTGTGAATTAAAATGACAGACACTATCAGTTACAAACACATACATTTAATAAAAATATATTTCAATACACATCAAATAATAAAAGAATTAATCATCACTCCTACGAACAATCATAAAATCAAGGTAAGACCAGGCCAAAAGGTAATTAGCCTTACCAGCTTAAAGAAAGAATTGCGGGGGAGTCTGGCCTGCAGAATTTACTTTGGATTATCAAAATTAACAATCATAAGCTTCCTGACCATTCAATACACATCACATAAAAATTTAGTAAATATCACAAACAATATATAAATTACCCTATAGGAAAGGCTTCTACTTGGTGTGATAAAAAAATGGGAAAAGCAATTATAATAAAAAAAGAATAAGAATATCACCCGATTCACAAAATCCGCGCTGTGAAGGAGCTCTGTTGAAGGGCCGAAATTGTGGCTCTCCAGGCTTCCGTCCGGTACCACACTCCTATGTCGTGGGAAGAATGCGACTCCTGGATCAAAATTTTCTGCTATTCATGGGAATACGTCTGGTGAATCCACGCTTTGTAGGAGCTTGGTTGAATGGCCGAAATTGTAGCGTTCCAAGCTTCCGGCAAGAACTGCACTCCTGTGTCGTAGGAAAATGACGACTACCGGATCAAAATTATTGATGTTTTAGTCAACCCGTCTGGTCGGTGGAAAAACCGTGAATCATCGCAGGTAAACCGTGGATAGACAAGAAACACGATGTCTACAAACTGGAACACATCAGCACGGAGGTGTTTCTGAAGCACAAAATCCCTCGGCGTAACTTAGAATTTACCAGCACGTTCAGCATCGCAGCGAGTGAAAAAACCCTCTGACCTACACGCTCACGCACTCCACCGATACTGATCCACTACACCCGAAAACGTGTCTGGCTTCTCGAATTGTCCTTGAATCGCTTCTTTGAACAAGAAGCGGTCATTCAGGCCTAAGTCTGGTCCTTCTTCCCCAACCCCTTCAAAAAAACAAAACATGGCGGGCAGTCCGAACGAAATGGCGAATTCGCCATTTAGTCAAACAAAAAAAAGGGCGGCCCGTAAAACAAAAATAATTTAACTATTAGAAAATTATGTGAAAGATTATGATTAACTACTAATTAATATAGAGTTAGCTTTTAAGTGAGATGGTGATAAATTACTATGATATTACTATTATTTGGTTTTACTTAGAAAAACTTATGGATTGATGAAAAAAAAGAAAAAGAAATCGTTATTCGGCAGTTAGAACAATCATCACGACACTTGCTGTATTGAAGGCTTACGCCACGGTAAATAGAGCTAATGAATAAAAAAAAATTTAATTAGATAAATAAATAAACAAATAAATAAGTAAATAAATAAATATAAGGAAATATTGCAATTTTTTTCTGTGATTTGTATCGGTCCTTGGTATCGTATCGTAGTATAATATAGCATATTATATTATATTATAGTGAAAATGTATTAGAAATATTTTTACGTGTATTTTTATATATCTTTCTTGGGCGTTGTTTTATTGTGCTGAACTTCTTCTCCAGGTCTTTCTGTCCTAGACGTAAGCATGTATTTTGATACCCCATTCATTTAATACTTGAAGTATTCAAGGAAATCTCCCTGTACTAAGTAACTGATTAGTCATAACTAACAGGAAGGTACAAGCAAAGAATTTTTATTTCTGTGATGTCCGTGAGTATTTAGTATTTAGATCCATTTCCTACCGGGTACAAAATTTGACGTAAAGACCAGATATCTTCCTATTATCATATTACTCGAAACTGCAAGTCACACAAAATAAATATTTTAATTTTACAAGTATGCTATTAGGCTGTAAAAAGCAATTATTACTTTAATAGTATTTGTCTACGTTTTCGGAGACATATTTCGATGGCGTTATGGCAGATGTTGATATGTCATTTTTTCACTTTTTCGGCATATTTAAAAAGAAACTTTTGTTGAGAAATGTAAAATCGCTCAATTAAGTTTGTCAATCCAAATATTATTTAATCAATACTCATATTGAACCTCAAACATACGGCTGTTCTTAGATGAAAATATTTTTTTCAATTAGGGATTAAAATTTTGAGGTTGGTTAAGAAAAAAAGAAAACATCAACTTTAGCCAAATTACGAATAACTTAATATTTTTCATAATTCCACTACAATCTTTTCCTACATTAAAGAGGCATTTTTTTGTGTGCGATATCTACTTAAAACATAAAACTGAATTTTTCGGACATATCGACATCTGACACAACTCTACAGATTTATAAATACTTATCAAATTTGCAACAAAGAAAATAAATAAGTACAGCAAGCTTTATTATAAACTTTATTAGTATAGATTAGCTTATAAGTGCTTTAAACATCCACGTCAGCTTTAATGTTTCTACTTATCTTCATAAGCTTCATTTATGATTTCTGAGGAAACAGACAAAAAAGTTTATTTTTATTTCAGATCGTAAAGATATATCATTATATCTTGAAAATTGTTGTATTTTAAAATACATTTTCCCCATGTCCTTTATGCTAACAATTTGGCATAGTTTTGTTTTATCAATGTATCTCCATGTAACAACTAATTTCGATTTATCTTTGTATAGCTTTTAGAATACAACAAGAATGCAGTTATTGTTTTGTTTTACAATTTGCAATGTAGTTGAGACCTTCTTTGATTAAAAAGCATTTTAAAGCTTCACCTTTGCGACGAGCAATTCTATTCTTTTTTTTTTAAAACTTTGTGTTAATTAAGATGCTTAAAGCACTTAAAACTATTAAGTATAGAGTAATACCAAAAATTCCCAAATCTCTGAAAACTTTTATTGCTCTTTTTGCGAATTAACAGGGAAACAAACTTATAAAAGAAATTGTACATTTTGCGGTAGTACACTTAAGTGTGACATTTCTTTTGCATTTTAATCAAATAATTACTCTAATTAGCAGAGAGAGTTCGAGTGGCCTTTGCAATTAAAACCTTTAAGACGACTCCAGTACTACCCTTTTAAGATGTTCACCTACAAGTTTTTGAAAGAGTCACGTATTATATTATTCGAAAAGTCGATGTTTCGAAGAGGTTTGAAGCTCCAAATTCTTTTCAAATTGAATTAATTGGATTCAAAATTAGCAGAGCTCTACATTTGGCTTTCGTTGTAAGAAAATCTATTATTAGTTCTGAAAAAAAATCCTGCTTTTTTAGTATCGGAAATGCGCTTTCGAGTTCTTTTTAAGTACCAAAGTACTTGAAAGAAAGAAAGAAAATAAAACAATTGTTTGCGGTACAAAAGTTATTGAAATAAGTACACTTTTATTTATGTATGCGTGTTCTGCTTGGAATTGATTGTAACGGAATAAACAAAAAAATTAGATTCCTAACCTCATTGATTCTATTTTCTGTTATGTTATAAAAGGGGTATAGCAAATTGCAAAGTATTATATATTTACACAATTGTATCACATTATGATAAATATCAACTGAAATAATGAGTATCTATCCGTCTGTATTATACACTAAAAATAGCTTAAACAGACGAATAAACTTTAGAAAATTTTTCTTTAAAAGCACATTGATTTCTAAATATGTCTCTCTCTCTCTCTCTCTCAGTATACACAATATATATATATATATATATATATATATATATATATATATATATATATATATATATATATATATATATATATATATATATATATATATATATATATATATATGTGTGTGTGTGTGTATGTGTGTGTGTGTGTATGTGTGTGTGTGTGTGTGTGTGTGTAATATCATAAAGGGTGATTAAACTAGTTCAATTGACTTAATAAAATTTATTATCAAAACTTTAAAATTTTAAGGTTCTCAAAGAATAGTTAACGAAAAAATGACAATAGATGACATGAGACGGGAGATTCTGAATTGAAAAAAAAGTACGATGTGCTATCAAAACCACCTGCGACGGAGACCAGGTGATTCTGATTCACCGGTCATAGGATTGTGAGTCATCGCTGACTAATAGCCACGCGCTTTGGGAGCATGAAACATACCACGGTGTTTTAGTAGTAGGGCAGATCAATGTAGAGATAGAAAGCGCTATGGCGCGTTTGTTTAGCGGATACGAAGTTGACGGTTTTGAGGGAAATATCGATATCAACTTGCTGGAACTGAAATGACATTAATTTGGATTTAATAAATCTTAGCTTCAATTACGATGTGGCGTATTCCTGTGTTGGACTGACTTTCTCAGCGATAACTACGGACTGCAACACGATATGGATTTATTGAATATTTTTAGGCTATCACGTAGGATATTCTTCGGGCTTCATTATCCAAGCTCAAAGGTGGACCCTTACGAGAATAATAAAAATCCCTCACTAGAATAATCTAGAAGTGCTTCTGTATTGCAGGTAATATCAGTTTACTTTGGCATGTTCGTCTTTGTTAAACACTCTAAAAAGAGGTTTGTTACTAAAACAGTCTCATTTATGCACATATTTAAAAACAGAGAGAAGCTTTTTGCATCGCATCTATGTTTTCCCAAACCTCTCTTCTTGATAATCAGAATTAAAATCAAAATTAATTTATTGAAAATGAATTAAAATTTATTAGAAATGAATTGAAAATGAATTAGAAAGAAAAATTTAGGGTTTTTATGAATCAATCCAATTTTAAACGCAATGAATTCCCAAAAACTTATTAGGTTCGTATGATCTGATTATTTTCAGCTTCAGTTGGTTTAAACCTTTATAGAACCGAACAGAAAGGTATAATACTAAGCATTAGAGTAAAAATTCCTTGTTTAGCGTCTCGTGCTGATAGAATTAAACGGAAGTTCTTTATCGCGCTCTCAAGGGAAAGCAGAAGTTAAAAGAATACAGCGCCTCTTTCCCAAAGGAACTGAGAATCTTATTTAACGAGAAAATATAGTAAATTTGATTTACGGAAGATGCTTTAGTTCAAACCAACAATAGGATAGGATGAAGTAGAATACCAGCGTTAGATGCGAAATAAGTTTCAGGTAATTATAATGGCATATTTGCTAGACTTTATATAAACACTGCTCAAAAAAATTAGGGGAGCAAGAAAAAAAAGTTTAAAAAACCGTGCGAGACAGCCCCGTATTGGCATAAAATGGATAATACACGCGTATCAATGCGCAATACAGAAAAAAAGACGTAAAAAAATTGTAATTCAGCTTTAATTCTTTGAAAATATGGAAAAAACATGAAAAGATGATTTAGGGAACAATTTGGTTACATGTAAACGATAAAAAAGTATTGTTTAGAAATGATGCAAGATTTTTAATATGGCGTGGGGTCTCGTCGAACAGCTAAGATTGCTGCACACCTGTTTTCCATGGATGCGATGATGTTATCGATAAGACTTTGGGGAATACTGTTCCACTCCTCAAGAAGTGCAATCTCCAAGTCTCAGAGAGTAAAAGGAGGCCTTGGTCTCTCAGAAATGCGTCGTCCGAACATCTCCCAAACATGCTCAATAGGATTCAGGTCAGGAGTGCGCTACTAGAGGATTCAATAGGATTCAGGTCAGGATTCCATACGCTGTATTGTTTCAGCTTCAAGCATGTTCTCCACAAGACGAGCTGTATGCGGTCTGGCATTATCATGCTGGAAAACAAAGGAATCTCCAATGGCTGCAGCGTAAGGTAAGACATGAGGTTTCAGTATCTCGACTGCATACCTTCGGGCCGACAAAGTACCATTCCGAATGATATGCAGGTCCGTACGTCCACCTATGCTGATTCCACCCCATACCATAAAACCAGTTCGTCTATATTGTGACCTTTCACGAACGAATGTGGGGTTATTTCGAGTGCACCTTTCCCTCCATACCAAAACACGTCGGGTGTCACACTCCAGACTGAATCGGGACTCGTCTGTAAACAGCACTTGGCTCCAATCATGTTGCTCCCAATCTCTATGTTCACCAGCCCATCTTCTTCGGACCGCACGAAGGCGTGAGGTCAATGGAATGCAGACCATTGGCCTACGTGAATAGAGACCTCCCCGATGAAGCCTATTACGTACTGTTAAGCTGGACACCCTTCGTCCTGTTGCCAAGATCAACTGTCTTTGCAGCTGACTAGCATTGTCTGTTCTGTTTCGACGAGCTGTTAACAGTATATACCGCTCATCAGTTGCTGTAGTGGCGCATGGCCGACCTTGCCCTGATCGACGTCTAACATTCTCTGTTTCTTGGAATCGATTCCAAAGACTTGCAATGACACTTCTGGCGACTCCAACAGTGTCCGCGACACTACGTTGTGTTTGCCCTGATTCAAGTCTGCCTATAATACGCCATGCCATGGATTCCGGTATATCACGTTGTTGAGACATTTTCAAGTCACCTTTTCTCAAAAAGAATAACTGAGCAATCGAATTTCACAGTGAAGGCAGTGAAACAGACGTTTCTGCAACATCCCGATTTCCGCCCTTATGTTCTTTTTCTAGTTTTTAACGTCATGAACTTTGATTTGCATATGAAGTTTTCTTCTTCTGTTTCCTGCTAGGCTTTAAATTATGGATGATTTATTTTATGTTACTTATCGGTGTCAGTATTTGCGTAATTTCGTTAAAACCATGTGTTCCCTATAATTGTTTTGAGCAGTGTATATATTTTTACATCTATTGAGATATAGAGTAGAATAAAGAATCTGTGCATTTGTTGTATGGTCGTTAAAATATTAAGTAAAACCAAAATATTAAGTGTTATTTTTATTATTTTACCATTATGCTCATTATTTTACCACTGAATGAAATCGTGATACATTGTGACATAATAAAATAATTCTGTTTGTAAAGTCATACATTTTTGCCCGTTGCATCTTGCTCAGTTTCTGAGTTTTTCTTTAATGTTATATATAAGAAATGCTTCACATTTACGCTTTAGAACACACAATATACGGGTGAAGGGTTATATTAGATATAATTCTAAGTATACGGGTGCAAAAATTGCTTCATATAACGAGAAATATTTCTGACGCATGTTTAAAAATTAGAAAGAGATTAAAGTTATGCTGCTTTTATATTCAATATTCGTTTATTTACTGATTTAGTAAAAATAAAATAATTATTTTGTTTCTTCAGAGTTTTAACAGTGATATTACATTTATGAGATCTCTAAACTTTAACCTCTAACACTGTAAAATTTGCAGCAATATATTCGAAGAGACAAAAACTGAAATCAAGGTATAGATAAGAGGTAATATATGGCATGGATATGATATATGTTTAGTAACATGCATCAATAACACAATGGAATGATTGTGACATAAATGTTAAATTGCTGTTTATATATATATATATATATATATATATATATATATATATATATATATATATATATGTATGTATATATATATATACCGTATTGCTTCGAATCTAAGCCGCACTTTTTTTCCAATGCTAATGCTGCTGAAAATCGGGGGCGGCTTAGATTCGAAGGCGAAAAAATTTGTTGGATGGGCAATTTGAATTTCCACCCCTTTCAAATGGAAAAATGTAACAGTCCATTCTGTCCACCTGCATCGATGACTCATCACATTCCGAGGTTTATCATCAGTATTCAGTCTATCCTGAACTTCATTCTCTGCACGTATTTAGGAACTTTTTTGTATACGCTTTTTTTAATCACCTAAACACCAAAGATGTCGGTAACGGCATCAAGACGAGTTCACTATGACGCAAGTATGAAAAGGAAAGTGATTTTATATGCAGAAGAATACGGAAACAGAGCAGCGGCCAGAAAATTTGATACGGATGAAACAAATATACGTTGATGGCGTAAACAACGTGATATGATTTTTGCTTGTAAATCTTCAACAAAGTCTTTCACTGGGCCAAAAAAGGAAGATATCCTAAAGTAGATGATAGTGTTGCTCAATTTGTACGTGACGCTCGATCTAAAGCATTACCAGTTACAAGACAAATGCTGGAATGCAAGGCAAAAGAAGCCATTCATAAATTTAGAATCAAGAATTTTAAAGCATCAAGAGGATCGTGTGAAAAATTTATGAGAAGGGAAGGATTTTCTTTGAGACGGAGAACTTCAATCTGCCAAAAACTTCCTGCAGATTTCGAAGATAAACTCGTGCAGTTTCAACTCTACGTCATCGGTTTGAGAACAAGATAAGCGTATGAATTCAAGAACATTGGAAACGCGGATGAAACCCCTCTGTACTTTGATATACCACGAAATTATACTGTAAATCCAAAGGGTGAGAAAGAGGTGAAAATCTTGAGTACAGGATACGAAAAACAACGTATCACTGTAATGCTGTCCGTTACAGCAGACGGCCATAAATTGCCTCCGTATTTGATTCTTAACAGGATATTAGTGCCAAAAAACGAAACATTTCATAAAGACGTAATCGTACGTGTTCAGAAAAACGGATGGATGACCGCCAATATTATGGAAGATTGGGTTGATTCAGTGTGGAATAAAACACCAGGAGCTCTTCGAAATCCTCGAAACATGCTTATGATGGTCACGCTTAAAGGTCATTTGACAGACTCTATAAAAAAGAAACTGAGACGAAACAATTGCGATATGGTGATAATCCCGGGCGGTATGACAAGCCAGCCTCAGCTGTGTGTGTGAGGAAATAATTGAGAAAGAAACAATTAAATTAAGTTTAAAGGGGGCTTAGGAATTAATTTATTTTCGTGGAGAAATTTGCCACTATTCTCATATCTTGGTTCGAAATGCATCGAGAGAAAAAGGGGAATCCCCGGGTTTTTCGTTGGATTTGATTGACAGTTTGTGGCTCCGCCTCTGACTCATCTTCGATGTATGCGCCACGAAGCTCTTGTGGGCATGCGCAATGGCTTTAGATGGTAAAAGACGATAGCAATTTCGTCGGGAAAACGGCGGGAAATTCTTGATCAGTGCGGCCACGCGTCGTAGGAGAACGTGATGAATTCTTGGGTTTAAATTATCCGATTGAATCAGGCAGGAAATCATTGGGACAATAAACTATCTTAGATGTAATTAAGAGTAGTTATTTGCCATTGGCCTTTTAACTCATTGACTGCTATAAATTTTAATAAATATGTAGAGATAGATTTAAGAAGGAGTAAGTTTGGATGTAAGACGACATACTGGGAATGGGTGAGTAACAAGCGCGTCATATATATATATATATATATATACTAGCTGAGTGGCAACCAGGTGTGTTGCTTTTCCGATTTAAAGTGAAATAGTTTTCTTTCTTAATGATTAAAAACCGTTTAATCACTTTTAAAAGTATATTAGAATTTTTAAAAAAGGAAATAATAATTTAAAATTTTCTTTCTCAAATTTCGGTTTTTGGGTTTTGAAATAATTCTTTAAAATTTCGTTTTCAAATTTTGCTTTTTAGACAAAAAATAAATTCATTCAATTAGAAAAAATTCTAAAGGTTTTAACTGCTCATTTCCTAAAACTAAAATTACTTCTAGTACTTTAAAATTATTTCTTGATTTCAGTTATTAAATGACTCGTTCTCAGACTCATTCTCAACTAATAATTTTTCCTTTTGGCAACTGAGCAGAATTTCTTCTGAAGAGTAGATTTCCTGGGTCTATGACTTGTCGAAGGATGCTTATTATCAGTGTATATGTGCTCAATAGCAAAAATTTTAAGTTAAATTAAGTTTAAAGTTACCAGTACATTAATATAAAAATTAAGTTTAAAGCCTTCAAAAAGTAGAAGGGTAAGATAAATTTAAAAATTAGAAATATATTAAGGTTAAATAAATTAAGATTAAAATGAAGAATTAAAAAAATTAAAGAAAATAAGTTGACATTAATTATAATGTTACGGAAAAAATGGCCCTCAGCAAAAAAGATGGAAAGTTATCATAATGAAAGAAAAAGAAGCCCTGTGCAGGGTAAAACAATTCGTAATGACATGATTGCAGAGTTCCGCGGGGGAAAAATATCAAGATATGGAAATTTGGAAGTTGCGACACCACCTAGGACCAAACCCACAACGTATGATTTACCTGGTCAGCGTGATGGCATTGCGCTATGGCAGCGCACAAGCAGGTGAGCAAGATGGGAGGTGTATCGCGATAAGGCCGAATGTAAATATTAACCTCGGGTGGAAAAAGTGCTTAAAAACATAGAAAAACAGTTCTGACGAATTCAAATTTAGTGGTGGAAGATTGCTCATCAGTTGCTCATTAATTAGAAACAAATTTCACGAACTTCAGGAATAATTTGTGAGAAAAATAATAAGTCGAAAAATTATGAACTCGGCATTCAGTTAAAAGTGAGTTTTGCAAGTACGCTCTTTTAGAATGAAAACATTTTTTTTATTAAATGCATTTGGTATATTTTGGAAGCTGAACATCTAGCAAATGTCGATAAATCGTGAAATTGACATTAATAGGTGCAGAAAACCGAAATATTTGTCCATCAAAATTGTCGATTTCGTGAAATTCGGAAAACTGCTTTGGGGAAAAACCGTCGTTTACAATGAAAAAGATCTTTAACTTTATAAAAATGTGTATACCCTTAAAGATGAAGAGTTGTAGAACACATGGAAAAAAAAATTGTCGATTGGTGGACGGAAAAGTTTAATTTTGCCTCCTTGAAAATAGTGGAAATTTGCGAAACGAAAAGGAGCTGGCCCACCCGGAATGTCAGCTGTTTCTGCTGTCCACTTCTTTTGAGTTCGACGGTTTTAGTTTAATAATTAAAAAAGTTTGAAGTTTTGAAAGTTGAGGATAGCATCAGTGCACGCGTCTCGTCTGTCTGCGTATATCGGTATCAGTCGCGACATCCTGCTATGCTCGGTTCGGGAGATTAACCCGTCCCCGTGTCTGCTCACTAACTAACTAACTAACATTGTGTGTGTGTGTGTGTGTGTGTGTGTGTGTGTGTGTGTGTGTGTGTGTGTGTGTGTGTGAGTGAGTGAGTGAGTGGGTGAGTGAGTGACTGAGTGAGTGAGTGAGATAGATAGATAGATAGATAGATAGATAGATATATAGATAGAATAGATAGATAAATAGATAGATAGATAGATCCATTACCTCACGTCCTTAAATTATAACCTGAAAGGCAAAACTTGCTCGTATTTATATGGATGGAGCTAGACTCAGCCTGAAAGGAATAAAAATTAACTTTGGAAGCAGTCGGGTCGAATCGTTTATTAGAGCGACAAAAGTACATCCGTTCATCTCAGAGGGACGTCTCCGAAGTAATATCACCTTTCACATTAAATTTGAGGGCGAGGTAGACATGTGACTATTATTTGTAGTGTCAGCAGATTTTGGAGCACGGTATGCCGACCCACTCCTGAATTCGAAGATAAACACGTGTAGAAATGCAAAAGCATGCGATCCATGGGTTCTGTGGCTAAGGGTTTTAAAGAGATAAATTAATATTACTGGGGATTGGATGTAGGAAAGGGAGTTTAAAAGCTGGAATTGAGGGCATGTTATTTAATATATTACGCACACACACACAACACACACACACACGCACACACACACACACAAACACACACACATATATATACATATCACTTTTGCTTCTTCATGTACATTTAAAGCAAAGCTTCACCAATAAAACTTGTTCTGCTTCTGCGGCCTTGTTTAATTTTTGTAATATCCCGAATACAATTAATTTTCTGTTTTCTTTCTTACATTATTACAAAACTATAAAAGTTGTCCATGAAAAACCACTGTTTCATAAATGTGCTGACATACGTGAGGTGATAATATGCATGATTTGGAGATCCAAAGCAGTATCAGCTCATGCCAACAGTGTTCTAAGAAATTAGTGCATTTTTAATGAACTTTTTTTTCATTCACTTTTATCTTCAGGAGGCTAAGAAAACCCAATGAAAAAATATTTTCAATATTACAATAATACGTTGAATTTTAGCTCTTTCTAACTCTTGTTTTAAAAACGTTTGACTAATCATTTTTGTAGTATACATGCAATACAAAAAATTATAAGACAGGAAATGTTTCTTAACCATTTAAATTACCAAAACTGATTTCTGAAAGAAAATAATATGCCAATTAACAAGGCGATAAAATGTTAGACAGAAATTTTAAAATCTTCTGTAATGATCTGGCCTTTGGTGTTTAACTAATCGAATGAACTCGACGGTGTCTGTAATTATATTTTAGAAATGCTGTACAGTTGTAGCGGAAATAAACTTCGTATGTAAGGGTGTCTTATGCAGTTTTTAAACATTCAATTTTTCAATTAAGGATATGAACTGATTCCTTTAACGATATGTGGGATCTTTATTTCTTGTAAAAGCTACGCAGCTGGTTGGTTGGTCGATAAGTTGGAAGTGTTATGGTGAACTTTTGCTGGACAAGGACTAATTAAACCGGCACTTACAGTTTAAAACTAATTCCGAACAATTATGAGCATTCATGCCAACAGTGGTCATGGAACCCCCACAAGTTCCGGACCGAATGGAATCACCTTAGCCATTCGGCTGTTTCCCAGACGTAGCACAGCTATTTTCAATGCGGGTATACATATGAGGCGGTGAAAGACAAAGTGGTGTAAGTTAAAAGAGTTTTACTGCAAAAACTACAAAAAGTTAAACGATAAATTGAACAAATTATAATTCCTAATAATTATTATAATATTGCAAATAATAACTATTTGCAATTCCACTATAAATTGAACATGGAGATTACATTTTTGCCCTCAAATGAAAAGAGTTGAAAATGTGACTTACACCAGTTTGCCTTTCACCGCCTCATATAGAGAACATCGGCGAACGAAGGGTAGCTAACAAATTGTGGCACATTACAACGGGCAAATTCGTTCTTCGGTTTGGAATTCGATTGGTCGACCACATTAATAAACCGAAAGCTTGTGCAGCCGTTTGATCATTTTCGTGAAGTAGTAAATTGTTATGGTGAGTACTCCAATCCATACTGTATTGTTAAACTCAGTTTCCGACAACAAACAACGAAATTAAGTTTCCTATTTGAAATAAAATTTCCAAGCGAAACGTAAAGCGATTCAAAGTTAAATTGTAGTCTCTATACACAAATATCGAACGACGGATAACGAAGCAAAACAATGCCGATCTGTTGAACTTCCTTTGATGTACCACCTAGTGAGTGAACCATAGCAAAGGTAAAAGTTATTTATATATATATATATATATATGCGTTTGGTGGATATCATTCCCCTTTCATTACTCTTTATCCGCATACCCGCCTTAATAATAATCAGATATGCTACCCTCTTCCTTCTAGCAGAAAGCTTTAGAGGGTTTTCTTCTCGCATTTCCATTTGCCCATGGACACATTTGTTTTTCATTCATACACTGAAATAAAATTTCTACAGTTTAAATTTATCGACGAAGATATGCCTAGACTTTCATATTACAGTTATCAATAAAAAACTGTTCACTCACGAGAAACTTAGAAATAGAAAGTAACACGCGCTGAAAACGTAATTGCATGTATTTCCTATATTCTATGACGTAAAAATGTATCTCATGACGTAAAAAAAGTACTTATTATACTATTGTGGGAACTTATTATAACCACTTATTATACTTAAGTCGTCTACAGGAAAACAATAAGTGTTATAATGAAACACTTACATATACATGCATGGATAAAAAACTGCAAAAACATGGTTAAGAATAAGGAAATTTTAAAGGAAACATCTTTTTTCGTTTTCTATATCTTGAATTTGATATATATATATATATATATATATATATATATATATTTATATTATTTATTTATTTATTTATAAATGAAATAAATTTACAAATATTTGATGTATTAGATCATAGATATAACCATGCAAAGATCATTCAAGAAAAGAAAGAATACCATCTACCACACTCTATCTATGAAATACTATTTACTGTCCATAAGAAGATTGTAAGATTAAAACCTTTGTTTACAAAAACAAAGCATCTGATTATGTTCTGGTTAAGTAAGTTTCAAAGTATTTAGAAACCAGCGTGAAAAATGTAATATGGGTCTTAGAATAAAATTTCTTTGTTTTGGTCCCCTGTGTTCTAAGTATTTTAAAAAGAAAGATTATTTTTTCTTTATAGCATTCTCTCGGGAGCTTGGAAGTAATGGATTACTCTATTTGTTTCCCCTTTGGATTTCGAAATCTTACCTGCGAGAATAAGTCATGAATTTGATCTCAAATGAAGGCATTTCGCATCACTAAGAAAAAGAAGTCGTATAAGCGTAGAACTTCATTACAATTGTAGCCATAAAGGATATTTGAACGGATGTTAGATCTATCACTTGTAAGTATTCTATGATTGATTTCTTTTTTTTAAATATAAGCTCTTTTGACATTTTTCCAAATGACAACATCTTTCTTTTTTATACTGGGAAATATATAATCTTTACTTACACACACACACACATATATATATATATATATATATATATATATATAGATATTTATATATATTGATATTGATTTTTATCGGTATTGTATTATTGATTCAATAAAAGATATTTGAATGTATATTACGTTATAGCACTCGGACACTTATCTCTCAAGAACCTGTGCGATTTCATTTGGTTGTTTTAGCAAAAATGAATGACTAAAATACACTTATGTTCATAAATTAAGGATGACATTATCTAAATTTATGGACATGAGTGGACATGAGTGTCGTGGAGACACGACATGTGTTCAGAAAAGGGGCGATAGAAAACGGAATTCAAAAAATCAGACAAAAGAGATGCCTTGAACAGCGGGATAATGTACTGCGTATGCGAATGGCAAGGAGAGATAACAAGTTGAGAGGGGGCAATTGAAATGAGAAAACGGTCAACAGCTGCGTTTAACGAAGGGCCCAGCTGGTGATAATGAGCTGAGGAAAATGTGAAAACGGAGTCACAGTTAGGAGAAGAAAAGGGGTAGGGCGATTTACGAGGTTGACCGGCGTTAGAAACACCACAGGAGGCCCAGGCGAGAGCGTGGGAAGTCAAAAATGTAAGAAACCCCAGACAGGTGCAAGGGCGAACGCCCCCGTCAATATGGATTGGAGAAGATAGGAATATAAAAATGGGTGATCGGCCAATGAAGGGGTCCCGGATCGACCCATAGGACAGAAGGTGGCCACCAATGAGGGCCTGAATATTTAATGATGGAAGTTGAGCTCGAGAGGAAAAGTTTTTAGAGAGAGCAGAACGATTTGAGATCTTTCACTAAGAACACATAAGCCCCGGTAGACAGCGAAGGGAGAGAGAAGATGACGGGCTGCTAACTTAATACCGGAGAGACAAGCCAAGTCCTCGGTACCCGAAAAAGCAAACCGATATGAGATAGATGCAGACCCCAATACCGGAGAGGCCGACCGACTAACCTGTCGTTTAGCAAGAGAGGAGCAGCCGTTTCCCCTGGACCAACGCGCCCCCGTAGCAGATGCCTAGATGCGGAGTAAAGCACCCTGAGTCCACCGCATGCCGATGATCGCAGCTGTTACCCTGGACCAGAGCCCGATGACCCCCCAGCCATGCTAGTGATGAGGTACGGACCTTCGGAGTGACGCAGAACGCCGCAACAGATAGTGACCGCAGTTCCGCCGGAACCGACAGCCCGCTGCCCGAAAGAGAGCCCTAGGTTTCTCCCAGCAAGACTTGTGATGTCGATGTGTCATCAGCAAAGGTAGGAGAGTATTTTGACTTATCCTAGCAATGCCCAATGCCTACTAGAGAGCGCAGTTAATTAGATAGGGCAGATTAGGTGACATCTTTATATTTATGCATAGAATATCTATCATAAAATAGTGCTTGTGTATATCCATATTAATTGAAGTAGTATCTTGCAATAGTTTTTGTAATGTGTTTATGTATAGCAATTAAGAATGTAGGATAATATAACAATGTTAGGGAGTAGATAAAAATGTTAGTAGTTTGATATTGATGAGAATGAAGGTTAGATAAATAATCAGAATTAATGCATTGATAAGGTATAGTAAGGAAGATAATTTGACATGTATATGTAGATATATGGTGTTAATGAAATAGAAATTCGGAAATCTTTAATGAATAATGTTGTTTGAATATGTTTATGATTGGTTTAATAAATTGATTTGGAACTATACATATGAGCATCACTCTCTAATTACTCGTACTACCACTAATACTATAACTAATAATTATATTACGGTGACAATGAGCTCCGGCAAATAAAGGTTCAGAAACAAAACAAACGTGACTTATTCATAAATCCCAATTATTAAACAAACGATAAAGAAAAAAAAAGATGTTGTATGTATGATACCATTCATAAAAACTACGAATTTTGCTCCCTGGAGCAATTGTAAAACATATTTCCTTTACACAAACTGAATATTACATGGTTGGTATGATGGTTAATACATTGTATGTCTCCCATGCGATGAAATACAGTCCGTACAACGCCTAGGCAGGCTTACTATCAAATTGTCGAGCTGATCTTGGGGAAGATTACCCCACTCAGCAAGCAATGTTCTCCCAAGTTCCGGTACACATGTAGGAGGTAGTTGAAGGGCTGCAACTCGTCGGCCAAGCATGTCCCACTCATGCTCTATCGGAATCAAGTCAGGTGAGAATGCTGGCCATTCTATATGGGTGATATCCTCAGATTGAAGTCATTGGTTTACGATGTTTGCTCGGTGAGGACGGGATTTGTCATCCATAAACACAAATTCTGCGCCCATGACACCCCTAAACAAACGTACATGTTGTTCCAGAATGATGTCCCGATAAATGTGGCCGTTCAAGGTTCCTATTTCAACATGCAGATCTGTTCTGGAGCCCAGTATACTTCAACCCCAAACGAACAATCCTTCCCCACCGTAACGGTGTCATTCAACGATGTTGTCTTGGTGGTAACGGGTACCTGGCGTTCTCCATATGAAAGTCCGACGTGAATAAGACTGCAAGCTAAACCTGGACTCGCCGGAAAACATCACACAAGCCCACTGTGACGAGGTCCACATTGAATGTTCTCTACTCCAGTCTAATCGCTACCGACAGTGAGTTGCCGTGAGCGGAACACATCTGACAGGCCTGCGAGCATATAGAGCAATATTTCTCAAACGTCTGTACATAGTTTGACTTGAAACTGTGGTATCCATGGCTGCAGATAACTGACGATACAGGTCGAAGGCTGTGCTCCGTCTGCTTCTTTTGGCAGTTACTGCCAAATACCGGTCTTCGTTCGGCGTTGTAACTCGGGGGCGACCTGTACCGTAACGTCTTCTGACATTTCCATCATCTTGGAGTCGTTGCCAACGCCTAGAGATGACACTTTGGGCAATTCCAAGTACCTCGGATACTTCCATCTGAGTACGCCCACATTCAGGTGGCCGATAATTATACCACGTAAAAAAATCATCCACATGCGTCCTCTGTGTCATAACTATTCGGTTATGGCACTGAGCGGCTTACAGAACGCTTGTGAACAATTTTACTTCTTTGCCACCATTCCTTATATACCCCTCACACTTTACTCTCTTACACTCTCCTCATTGTGACGTACTATCGGCGTCATTTGGTGGCTTCCTGAAATTTGCATATTATTCTTGAAGATGTGTGTGATAATTCTACAGGTGAAATTTTTACTTTAGAGTTTGATTTCCGTGTGATTCTGAATTATCCTTAATTTATGGACATGAGTGTATTTTGTAAAACATAATTTTAAGATATCTTTTGGATTAAAGAAATTGTCTAGATATTACAAATTTCTAATATCTGTTCTATATAAGTCTGCCAGTATACTGTTTGATGTGAATTATTTATTCTTTCCAACATGGTACCCATAATATTTCCTTTTCACCTTATAGAAACTATGGCCTGTAGAAGTCACAGTATATAATGTGGTAACTGAAGTTGCATCGTCGGATAAGTTAATGTTTTCAAGTTTCTTATTTTGTAAAATAAGGTGTCCGATTGTTGCCACTATTCAATGCAACAATTTCAGCTTCATTAAAATTGTTTTATTTTCGTTATATTCAGATTTTAGCTTCACTATGATTATTAAGGCTGCTATGTACTAACCTCATTGGATTCGCTCACCTCAATGTTAACCTATGGAGAAAATTTGTCCACAGATTGCCGACTTGAATTCAAAGATTTAAAAAAAAAATTGTACTCCGTCAAAGAGAAAGAAATTTTACATTTGTGTACATTTTTCGTTTTTTTAAAAAAATGGAATTAAATTTTAAAATTTAAATTATTCGGGGAAAAATCTGGTATAGTGTGTTTTAAACGCCCATAAATTCCTTCGGTGCACGAAATTTATAAAATGAATCCTGTAGCGTTTTGCAGAAAAATTCGGGCTATCTGACAATACCAATTTTATTTGATTATCAGCATTTATGTACCTGTAAATAGTTGACAAAAATATATTTTAAATAAAAAATTGGGGAGCAGCGGTTAACCCCCCTATAGAGAGAGAGCCATTACAATCCCTCAAAATGTCAATCATAAGGGGGGTAGAATTCTCGAACTGTCAACTGGACTCCTACCACTACAAGAGTCTGCAAAAAGAGGAAAAGGGAAAAATGATTTTTTCTTACTAGTACATAGCAGCCTTAACACGAGGGAGCTTTTTTTTAAGGCAAAATCAAACTGAGGGTAGTCATATACTGCATTTTTAGGCTGCATGTTAATTTAACAATACATATCCTTTGTTTTTCTATTTAAAAAATAATTTTTTAACTATAAAAACTCATCAAATAAAGTGAAAAATTCTATATGGCTTAGAACGACATCCAAAAATTTATACAATAGTTTTACTAAGGACAAGACAAGAGTTTTACTAAGGACTCACAGTTGATTACTTTGATAAAGACCGAGAAACATTTTTTTTCCGCTTTAGTTAAAAGGTATCGCAATGACGAGTCTTGAACTTACTGTATGACGGTCGAGAGTACGTTTTGCAATCAGGCTTTAGAAGTCGGTTCTTCTCCAGAATGTAAAAATGTTTTCCCTCCTCTTCTTGACGTGCATAGTTTATTAATTTATTTATCATACAATCGTTGGTCATGGTTTTCACAGGTGTCAACACCAGCCTACGATCGTAGTTTTCAGCAATAGCAATTTCGTAATTTTTTCCCTGGGATTGCAGCTGAAAGAGGTAAGTTTTATGGTATTTCAAACAACATTTACAGACTTAAACGGTAAAGATGTTGACCACGGAATACTTTCTCCAATTTTTCTTTATCAGATAACCACCCGACAAGGAATATTCGAGTGAATATTCCTCAGAAGAGCCATAGACTGAGATTAGAGGTCAAGTATGAAATATTTTTGACTTTTATTCCTTTAATAAGGTCAAAGTTTTCCGTTTGAGCATCAAAATATATATCATACCCAAGACATATTATATCATACCCAAGACCCGTTGCTCAGAGTCCATCGAAGATATGGGTCTTTTGAGCAGGCTGCCTCGGCTAACGGATGCTAACGGACTATAGCTCTAAATTGAATTTTTTAATCATATAATTGCATTTTTACATTCCCTTTTTAACGATAAGTTCACGTATTCAATAACTTCTAAGCAGACACATTTTTTTTTAAAGTAAACCTTCCCGACCTGTGCGAAAGACATGAAATACTGAGTAATATGAATTTTAGTTTGTTCTATGAAATCATGTCAAGTCCCAAGAATAACCTCTCATCTGAAATATAATGATCAAATGAGGGCTCTATTCAGCCTACTGAAAATGTGACGCAGGAGTTGAGTTTCTTTTGAGATTTTACTGATGGCCTTCAAATATCGAAGAATAGTCTGTCTCCTTATGATTTCTAAGATGACACAAACATTTTTAAAAGTAAACCTTCCGGACTTGCGCGAAAGATGTGAAATATTGAATAAGAGATATAGTTTGTTCTATCAAATCATATCAAGTCCAAAGAATAACCCCTTATCTTAAATATAAAGATAAAATGAGAGCTCTATTCAGCCTTACTAAAATGTGTCACAGGAGTTGAATTTCATTTGAGATTTTACCTATGGTCTTGAAATAACTGAGAAGAGTCTGCCTGCTTATATTTCCTGTTGTATTCAGCAAGAATAACCACGTACGTAACATCATCCCTTAGACGAAGAACGGAGCGGCATATGCTGGAGTTGAGAACACTGCGACACGCGAGCCGCATGCAGATCTTTTCATTTTTTTGTGGCTATTGGTTCAGTGATCAATTTTTAACGTAGGATTACGTTCCTCCATAACGGTCCTCAGGAAAACAAAATTTTAGCTGTCCTGCGTCACGAGTTATAATTTTGGCAGAGCGCCAAACCCAGTCTGTATCGCTTGGGCAAGCAGTAAACAGTTAAACAGAAAAGTACCAAAATGCGTCAAAATTTTGACCCGCACACACAGATATATATATATATATATATATATATATATATATAACAGATACATACATATGTACATACAAAAGAGATAAGCAACGAAAAGTAATCCTACGTTAATTACCCGCGGTAGTGTCGTTAGAAGAGATTACCTGAAATTTGTTTTTTCATATAACTTATACAAGAATGCCTTATAAATTGCTCTTTGGATGAGTTTAAGAAGCCTACAGCGTTATGGAAATGAAAAGCAGCACATTCTTGAAAGTTGAAGGGATCAAAATCCGTAAAAAGCATGAAAAGATACATCATTTTCTCTGGAACATCATTTTCTTTTATGCATTTTTTATACCACTCTACTTCTCCAGCTAGAATAAATAAAAATATAAATTATGTGGTATTTTTTCTCACTACTATGGAACCCATGAACACACAGATCCTTGGCCACAATACGCAATAAAATTAATGTCATGTTGAAAAACTTTCGTTTTTGGTACAAGTTATAGTTGCGAATCCTTGTATTCTACATTTAGGTTGATAAAAAGTAAACAACACTCAGTTTTGATAAATAAACATTTAAAGAATTGCTACGAACTTCAATAACTCAATGTGCGCCAGATTTGAATAATTTTGCAAAACAATCATAAGAAAAATAATTTTTAAATCTATTACAGCTATTTAAGGATTCGGAAATATTAATTATTCTAATAATTGAAGATGGATTTCTTTGTAAAAAAGAAAGCTTAAAATTTCTATTATATCAACGTTTTCCTGTTCTTTGCACTTCCAAGTTTGTAGACATTGCAAATGAGAACACTGTTTATCTTGGCTACCTCTGGCAAAAGCTTTCAAATGATGATGTTAGAATTGTCATATTAGGAGATGCAGGGTACTTGTTAATTCCCAAATTATCTATATCTAAAACAGTTTCGTAACTGACTGACTGACTGACTGAGATACAACGCACAGACCAAACCGCTGGACCTAACGGCTGAAATTTTGCATGGCGATTATTCTTGTAGTGCAGGGGTGCACTAAGAGAGATTTTTGAAAAATTCTTTTCAGATTTTTTAAAATTAAACATTTAAGCTGTTTTTGTAACATTCTTTAAAGTTTGCATTAAAATTATAATCCGAGGGTTATAAAATTTATATCACGAGAAAGAGCATAAAAATTCCTTTAAAATGAAATATTTTTCGAATCTTTACCTCCATTTTCTGAATTTTAAAGATTAATTTTTAAAGAAAAATTTTTAGAATTCAATTTATTAAATGCTGATCACGTGGTTTCTTTACTTTTGTGATACTTTAAAATAATTTTGCGTCACGTGCATAAAAGCAGAATAAATTGACAAAAAAATATTTTTTTTCTTTCTAATTCGGCAGACGATTGGACATTATCAAAAAAAATATTGAAATACAGCAAAAGAAATGTTCCTCAAACTGTACTATAGTAACTCTACTAAATTCTTTTGTATGTTCTATTAGATTTAATTTGAATATTTTCTTTTACATTATTTGGTCTATAAAAATATCCGTTACGATTTTTTTTATAAATACCCTTTTTTTGTTTTTTTTGGCATTAATTCCATACATTGACCGTTGTATTTATTATATATATATATATATATATATATACATATATATATATATATTGGCATTAATTGCATACGTTGACCGTTGTATTTAATGTGAATGTACTCCGTAGCGAAGCGCGGGTATTCAGCTAGTATGTTATATATAGGCTAGATGCATCAACGCCATTGAATTCAGGTAGTAGTAAGTAAACAAAGTGAATCTCTGCATTTTGAAGAGACGATGAAAAAGAAATGATTTAAACAGCTTTCAACAAAACTATCGATGTTTCCGTAGGAAGTAAATAAACAAGAATTTTATCCCAGAACTGGTTATCTTATCAAAAAGAAAATTTTTACCGACCCGAGAGCAAAACAACGTATATAGATTCCATGGACACACTCAATACCTTAATGAAAGCTTTTACAAGTGAGAAAATGGAAAAGTATGTCTGGCTCAAGAAACGCATTAAAACAGCAGTGATGGATGCCTTAATGCGTTTTAATGAAGATGTTTTTAGTCGGGCTAAATGGCTGAGAGCTTTAGAAATTAATGCAGCCTGCAACAGACTCCCGCGCATTGAAAAAGTGATAACATCCACATTTGTTATGCTGAGATAATGACTCCGCTGATAGGTAAGAAATCCAGGGCTCTCAAAAGACAAAAGAATTTATGATATTGGAGAAATATCGTTGCAAAATGAATAGAGTATAGGGAAGTTATAAACGCACAAAAAAAATTAAGAATATATTACTCCACTTGAAATTTGAAAAATAGTTCGTAGAGCGATTTAAACGATCTGATGCGTTTTCATCAAAGCGTATCTTTTTCAGTTTGAGTGGATGTTTAACAAAAATGCATCTATTATACGAAATATAAAAATTTTAATCACGTATTTCTAATCTCCCTGCATTTAGATCACAAATTTGAATTTATTTACTAAAGGCGTAATCTTACTGTGGAGATGATTATTTTAAACAATCTTTTGCCCTTTTCAGGTTTTCAAATAAAAAAAGCTTACTTTATTAGTATTTATCAGAAAACTATACTTTAAAATATTTGTATTCCTTTTGTAAAATATAGTATTATAAATTATGTGAATGTGTGGGTGTGTTTTTACTTTGCAATAACTGTAATGTTTAGTTTCGATAAATGTAATATTTAAATCCAGAAATATATTTTACTTGGGAAAAATTTGAGGTTTTATAAAAGGAAAGTTTTCAGGTTCTTTACTATCGGGAATATTCCAGTATCTTATTGCACTGCCATTAGGTAACTTCCATGAAAATGCTTTCTTAGTATATCAAGTTCAGTATGGAAGAGTATATTAGATAATGAATGGAGTAAAGAGAAAAGATTCTCCATTCTGGACTCTTTTGTTACCTGAAAGTATATATATATATTTTAAAAATATATAACCTTCAACATTTATGAGAAAGTGAAGAAAATACAAAAGAAATGCGCAACTAAATCTGAAAGAGAAACATCAGACAAATGATATAAAAACAAAGTTAAAATAAAATAATATAGTTTCAAACTTGAAATAGGGATATTTATGGAAGCAACCTAATGGTATGCAAAGTACAACTTTCTGCACCCAATATCCATCTTATGTGCCCCTTATTAGGACATATTCGACAATGGAGATGCCTACTTTAGCTTAAGTAACTCTTTTATATGGAAGCATTTAGTGTAATTTCATCATCTTCAAGTCCCGTTTCCGCCATCAGGGAAACGCTTAGCTCTTTCACTTGAATATTGGATTAACTGTAATGTACTAATCTAGCCAAATCCTTTTAAGGGATCTTACATGTGCCACAAATAAAAATTTAAAAAAAATTCCGCTGTTTTGAATTTGCCAACTTTATCGTGGGGTATGAACATGCTGAGAAGAGTATGATAGCTGAAATACCCAGATCCAAGAGTGCTGGAACTATCTATCTTTCTGAAAACAATTAAATTTCTAGATAGTGTTTCATGTATTCGTCTATGTAAAGGTTAATTTGTGAAGCGTTTTTTTAAATAAGTCTCTTTAAAAAAATATTTTACAAAGGGTATTTGTAAAAACGTCGTGAAAATTCAAATTAATATCATAGTCCTTTGCAAACGTTCGTTTTCAAAAGTGTCAGCCAAGGTTATATTCTGGCCTAATGAAATATTGATTAAATTTTAGAATTGATTAAAAATTCTCTTTAATGTTGCCCGTTAAAGTAAATGTATGTGTGTGTGTGTGTGTGTGTGTGTGTTGTGGCTTAAGCCCTTTAACCGGCAGCACATCAGATCAAGGCCGTTATAGACTATTGGGCTTGAAGATGCGGCTCAGGTTTTAACTCAGCACCACAAGTGTCGGAGTTCGACTTCGCTGAGGATCCGGTCCCGTAATTTTGAACCCGAGTCAACTGACGAGAATGAGTTCTGTGTTGTACTACACAGGAGTTTTATATTCCAATAGGCTTGTGGTAACTAGTTTATGTGATTAAAAAATTGTTGACGATAAATAAAGAAAATAGTTTTATTATAGTGCTTAAACATCCAAAAAGAAGTAGTTAAGCATCAATGTAATTTATCTGAAATTGAAAATCATTGACTGCTCCTTTCTCAAATTCAGTTGTTTTATTTAGGCATGTATTCAGAAGTCTTGAGGCCTGTTCACATAGAATCCATCAGTGTCAGCTTTTCTCGTATTGACATATTTTAAAACAATTTTGTGGCTAATCGTTTGGAGGTTTGTAATTGGTTAAGTATATTTCAATACGAGTAACGCAAATGCTGACGGATTCTATATGAACAGGCCCTTACCTATATATATATAAAAGAGAATGATTCTTTGTGTGAACTATATACGTTCCCGAACGGTCCATCCGATTGATATGAAATTGTGTACAGATGTTGTTATCACTCCCATGGGAAACACTGAGGGGGGGGGGGGGATATGGGATGTGCGAATTATGCTCGCACCTGGTGTGAGATTTGCAAGAACGCACTAAGTCAACTTCAGCAAGCACCTTATTCTACTCTGAACGCTCCCTGGTCACACGTGCGTAGTAACAGCGGTGATTTCGTTGTCGCGCTGACCGTAACTGGAGTGAGGAGAGCGTCAAGGAGAAAGCCTGCGCGGCGAACGTGTTTACGAGGCTCTGCGCAGCCCGGCCTGACATGTGGAGTTCTGAAGCGAAATACGGTACTTCTACCCGCGACGTCCAGTATGGTGGTGAACCGTTGTTAGCTCCTGGTTTAGGCGCTGCATGTCAAGCTACAAGTCGACAAGATTTTTTCTAGTCCATTCTTATTCCGTCTCTCTCTCCTCTAACTAAATTAATATGTCTCCTGGTTTAACTTCTTAATTTAATTCCCCATGTTTAACGTTGTTCCTTTAGCTTTTTTAACTTCTTTGAATCGACCACGTGTCCATTCCATAGCCCTAACTAATGCATAATAAACTCTCCTTTTTTTAACCATCTCATTCACTTGTAGTGTCACTTATTGTGGGAATGAAGTCCCAGGTTTTCTCGCCCTTTTTCCTTCTAGCTAGATGACGATCTGCCTTGGGTTATTGTTGGTATCAGGGTTAGTATAATTCGACGTTTTTTTTTGTACGATCATTTTTGTTATATCTTTATTCTCCGGCCTATATACCGACCCTATACCATAACTGGGTACCGCGACCATAAGTTCATTTTGAACTACCTTCTAGCTTTAAGGAACGAGAGACTTGGTTTTTTTATTTTAATATTTGCAGTCAGCACGTGTTATTTTTTTCTTTCGTTTTTTCTGTTGCTTAATTTATGATTTTGACTATTTTGTTTCATGTGTTCATCAAATGGGTGAGTGATATTGTTTTGGTATATTTTTTTAATTTCTTGAGTGTATGTCATAGTGTATTACTGTAAATTTAGTGAAATTGTGTTTATAAATTGTGTATTAATATGAGTAGAAGATCTGTAAGTTCAAATGCTGTGCATTCGACGCAAATGTCCGCACAATCATCAAATAATAATCTAAATATTCATGTTCCAAATTTCGATGGAGACTCAGAGCTGGTTGAGTTCTTTTTTGAACAAATAGAGTACTTAATCTCCGTCAATCGCTGGTCAAACGATCAGGCGGTGTTATTCTTAAAATCTAAATTATCGGGTGCTGCATTACGGTTGTATATTCAGTCACCGGAATTAAAAAAGAACCCTGAATTCAGTGTAATTAAAAAGAAATTTTGCTCCTTTTTCACTAAAAATTGTAGAAATTTAAGTTATGACTATAATTCGCTAAAACTCGAAGCTGATGAGTCAATTGTGTCATTTGCTCACAGACTTGATGTAGCCACGAGGAAAATGTACTCAAATGTAAAAGACGAAACTGCCTTAGAGCATATTAAGATAGTAAAATTCATTGATGCTATGCCATACGAAATTAAGGTTAAACTGTATGAGCTGAAGAGTAACTGTTTTGATGAAAATCTGAAATGTGCTGAGAACTTAAATAATTGTTACACATTGGCTAGCTCTTCAAAATTTGCAGTAGGCAGTACGAACAATATGTCTGACAATGCAATTCTAGAGAAATTGAATAAATTGGAGTTGAAATTAGAAAATCTGCAAAGCGAGAGAGTAGAATCTATTAATTTCACTGAACGTGATACGAATCTTGCCTTAAGCGACGAGCGTTCGCGCACTCCTGCAGATAACCCTAGAAATTCTGAGCGCCGCACTTTTCGGAGTAGGCCTAGCCGAGTAAGATGCTTTTTCTGCCCCAAGGTAGGGCATGTCGAGGCGAGGTGTTTTCTTAAGCGGAATCGCATGAATAGGGGTAGTCAGCAGAATTCACGTCGTAGCAGAGGTGGTAATTATCACCGTGGAATGGATAGTAATCTGAATCTGAATGCTGCTACCTTCACTCCAAGATATAACAATGTGTCGGGAAACTAATGTCCAGTACTGCATGTGGCAGTGATGTAGGTACTGCTAATCCACAACTGTCTTTGTGTCCAGAAAATAATGTATATAATTGGGAAGGTGATTTTTATAACTACATACCTAATAATGTAAATGGTGACAATAGTAACTGTATAGATAATAGCACTCAGACTTGTGATATTGATTATCAGGTGATATGCAACGTGTTAAAAGTAAAGTCCTCTCTTCCACATTTGAACATACAGTGTGGAAAAGAAACTGTAACATGTCTGGTAGACACAGGATCGTCAATTTCCCTTATCTCGGATGATAAGTTTAGAGAAATTAAAGAACATATAACTTATAAGAACATTGCAAATAATGTAACCATCACAACAGTGAATTCAACCGTAAAATTCTTTAATTGTATAAAATTTACCTTCAAGATTGATAAACATTTTTTTAATCATGTGTTTTACACCATAAGTCTGGATGAAACTTCCTCTTTCGAAGGGATCACTGGGTATGACTTCATTAAAAAGTATAATTTAATTTTAGATATTTCAGGTAACTGTCTTAAGTATGATAAATATGTGCTTCCTCTTAACGGTAATGAATCTAGCAATCACAATAGTCATGTTGAAGTAAATAAGAATAAGAGTAAACGTAAGAAAAGGAAAAAGAAAATTAATGTTAGTAATAGACCTGAAAGTGTTAATGTAACTGTGGTAAATGATTCTAATAGCAATAGCAGAAATGATAAAAATTCCTGTAATGAGTATTCTGTATATTTGTTACAAAAATGTAAGATTCCTCCTAAAGCATCTTGTTATGCAAGCGTAACTTGTGGTGAGTGTCCTGATGACACATGTTTTCTATTTGAACCAAAGGTTACTAAAGCTGATATTCACATAAGTGAGTCTATTTTCAATACTGACATTAAACATAATAAATGCAATAGTAAATTTTTCATTCCAATAGTAAATAATTCAAATCATGTGGTTCATTTAAACAAAGATATGTTAATTGGTACTTTGTCTGAGATTTCTGATATGCAGAGTGAGTGTAGTTCCCAATCCCCATGTAATAGTTGTGATAATAGTGAACAAGTAAATTTAATTCAAGCCTCTAAGGAAACTTTAAGTAAAAGAAAAGCTGAATTTTGTTTGAATGACTTTAATTTAAATCATCTACGTGTTGAGGAAAAACTTAAATTACAGAAACTTTTGGCCAATCATGATATAATTTTTTCAAAATCACTATCTACATTAGGTCATACTGATCTAGTAGAACCGCAAATTAATTTTAAATCTAATTTCCCAGTTAAAACTTTGCCATTCCCTGTTCCTCAGAGTCTTCAGAATGAAGCTCAAGAACAGCTTACTCAATTACAAGAAGCGAATATAATAAAACGCAATATTTCTGCTTGGGCCTGTCCCATGATTTTAGTCAAAAAGAAGGATGATGGTTCAGGAAAACAAAAATTTCGGCTTGCCTTGGATTTAAGATTACTGAATCAGTTGATATTACATTCCTCGTATCCTTTACCTAAGATTCAGACAATTATTGCTAATGTAGCGAAGTACAAATTTTTTTCTACACTCGATTTGTCCAATGCGTATCACCAGATACATCTACCAAAAGAACTGCAGGATAAGTTATCGTTTACAACTCCGTGGGGTACTTACTGTTATAAGCGCTTAGTGTTTGGTTTAAAAACTGCTGCATCCACTTTTCAATCTTTAATGGATACTTTAATAGAGGAAATTGGTGTTTCTGGATGTTTTGCTTATCAGGATGATATGATAGTTGGTGCTAATTAATTTAATGAGATGATAGATAAACTCAATAGTATCTTTAATGTATTTAAAAAATACAATCTTACTCTTTCGGCTTCAAAATGTTTATTCCATACCTCTACCATCAATTATCTTGGTTTCAAAATTTCTGAGAATACGGTCCAGCCCATAACTTCTAATGTTTATAAAATTACTTCTTTTCCAACTCCCTCTAATCCTAAGCAGCTTAAAAGATTTATTGGTTTATGCCCCTTTTATAGGCATTTAATTAATGACTTTGCCAACCTAATTAATCCCCTCCTAAAATTAACGTCACCTAGAACTGCATTCATATGGACATCAAATCAGCAGTCTGCATTTAAAAAATTGCAAGACACCTTCTTTTCGAAACCTTTTGTGAAGCAGCCAAATTTCGACCTGCCTTTTGTTCTAAACACTGATGCCTCCAAGGTAGCAATTGCTGCAACTCTTATGCAGGTGCATAATGGAGAAAGGTATCCTGTGGCTTATTTCAGTAAGGCTCTATCTAAAACCGAACAACGATATTCAGCCCTGAAATTAGAACTCATGGCAATTGTAAAAGGTATTTTAGCATTTAAATTTTATCTTTATAACAGGGAATTTGTAATTCTGTCAGACAGCAAGCCGTTAGAATTTTATAAACGCACAAAGTCACCAGCAGATATAACAAATCGATGGCTCAATGAGCTGAGCGAGTACAGTTTTGTGTTTCAGCATATTCCTGGGAAAGAAAATGTCCTGGCTGACTATCTATCTAGGGAGAACTTCAACAGGAATAGCGAGTTACTCGACAACAATCCTTTACTTGTGGAAGAAAATGCTGTATTGCCCGCTGAAATCATTAACAACGATGATGAGGAGTTCTGTCAACATATGATGGCTCAAGGTGATAATTATAACAACAGTGGAGGTAACTATGATCTTTCTGTGCATGATGATAATAACACTGACTCATATACTAATACTGATTTAAGTGATATAATAATTGATGACAGGTATGCATGCAATAGTAGTGAAAATTGTGTAAATAATGATAATATTTTGAACAGTGATGTTAATATAAGTAATAGTAATGATACTGATATGCATATAAATTATAATTGCAATAATATGAGTGTAAATGTTAATGACAATGATGGTGTAAATGAAGTTTCTATTGCAACTCTACTAAAAGAACAGTTAAATGATAAGAAAATTGGTAAAATCTATAACGGTATTACTGAAAATCCAATTTCTATTGATGATAATACTAAATATTTTATTCATCCTGAAACTAAATTATTAATGTTTTTTGAAGGACAATAGTGAATGTATGAATGATGCGAAAATTATTGTTCCCCAAAGTTTAAAAGCTAAAATTTTAAGTATTGCACATTTTTCTCATTTAGGAATATGTAAAACCTATAATTTTTTATGCAATAAGTATTATTGGTCTGGAATGTATACTGACACCATAAATTTCATTAATTCAAGCACAATATGTTTTAAAAATAAGCCTCATTCAGTTAAACCTGCTCCTTGCCAATCAACTGTAATTCCTTATGCTCCTGGCCAATTTATATCGATGGATATTGTTGGTCCTTTTAGCAATGGTGTGCACATTCTTACTTTTGTTGATCACTTCTCTAGGCACTTAGAGATGAGTATTTTACAGAATCTCATGTCTAAAGGGGTGGTTGACAACCTCTTATGGTACATCACAACCTATGGGCGTCCTTCGTTGATCTTGACAGATTTAGGCACCCATTTTACTGCAGAATGTTTTGAGAAATTTAATGAACTTTTAGGTATTAAATTAATTCATACTAGCTCGGGACATCCTGAAGCTAATTCTGTGTCAGAAAGAGTAAATTTATCAATTAAAACTTCTATAAAGTCTTTAACTGAGAGTGGCATTGAATTTAAATATGCTGTTCTTCTTCATAAGGCTGTGTACAATGCTTCTGTGCACAGTACAACTAATTTGTCACCTAATGCAATACAATTTGGGAGAGCTCTATTTTTACTGTTTGATACGTTCCATGCTGATGTAACTTTGAATCAACTAGATAAGTCTTCATACATTGAGGACATGTTTAAAAGTGTTACTAAAATGTATGACTTTGTGTATGACAAGCTGCAAACACACCAGGTAACACATAAGGCGAGGCAGTTAGAGAAATCAAAACTTAGAAAATTTAAAACTGGTGATTTAGTCTATTTGAAAGGCAAGGAGAAATATAAGCCTAAGTATGACGGACCCTTTGTTGTAGTAAAATGTGTCTCTGATGTAGACTATCTCATTCGTCTTGCGGAGAATGCGTCTGCAAAAGAGTTCATAGTCCATGTAAATAGGTTGCTTTTGCTTCCGCCCAGAGCATCTTACTTAAACCTTCCTAATAAAAATTTGCCCGCTTCACCTGTTGCTCCTAGGTATAACTTGAGAAGTCGTACCTAGAGTATGCAGTGTTTTTTTTAAAGATTAATAGTATGCTTTGTTTTTCTACTTTGTGTATATAATGTAAACATCAACAGAGATAGCCTGATCAACTCTCTTTGTGTGTGCATTGTAAATCTTGATATTCCTAGGGTATTGAGTTTATTTACATGTAACTTGATGGATATGTTATGTTTCACCTTAAGATGCTCATTATTCCAAATTATCCCTTGCTTTGTAATTAGATAAGCTATATCTCTCCTACAGTAATAATCAGTAATATAAGTAGTAAATAATAGTAGTTACATTGAATTTAACTTGAATAATTTTGTTTGCAAGAGTAAAACTTGGTATGAAGTTCATAAATTTTAAATCTCTACTATTGAGCCTTACCTCTTGGTTGTGTGTATGCTTGTATCCCGAATATGTCAATTTGAACTACTACAGTCATGTGTACTCATTATTGTGTCACTATTTGTTTGTTTGTGTTTCTTGTTCTTGCATAAATGTAATAGTAACTTTTAAATCTTGGCCAAGTGTACAATTAACGAGTGTCATAAGTGGACAGTTAACAAGGGTATAATTAACTAGTATCCTATGTAGACAATTAATGGGTAAACAGTTAACAAGTGAACAATTAACAAGTAAACAATTAGCTAGTGGCTTGAGTATGCAATTAACTAGTCTCATGCGCGCACTTAATTATGACAAATGTTGGTATACCATAAAAAGAAAAATTCACGTGATTTGACTTGATTTAATTTTTTTGTGTAAAATATTGAGTGGAAGATGTGAAGTTTTTTTTTGAAATTTGAGTCAGCTGACCTAATATAAGATGAAGTGATGTGACAAAAGGTGTGAAATTTAAAAAGGATCCTTTGTGTTGAATATACCTTTTGTGTTGAATTGACCTTTTTGTTTTGTATATACATTGTGTGTTGAATACACCTTTAGTTTTGAATATGCATTTTTTTGTTTTGAATAGGCTTTTTGATTTGAATATGTCTGTGGTTTTAAGTAAGCCTTTGTTTTTGAATATGCGTGTAAATAATTTGAATTGTGCTTTTGTTATTAAGAAGTTGTGTAAGTCATGATTCGTTGGAATGAGATATGAATTGATGTGTTAATAAGAATCATGCTGGTGCATAATTGTCAGACATTATGCAATGTTATTGAATGAAGATAAATCTAATGAATCCAGAATGTAGGTTTGCAGAATTACCTGATTAGGTAGGAACTTTTGATATGTAAAGTCTGATTGTCAGTCTAATATGACAACTTCTCCATTTCGACTGTTTAATGGGAATGTGTTGTAAGTTGCTAGACTTTCTGATTCATTAGATGATGGATAATCACAAAACTATGTATGTAACTAAAAAAAAATTTTTTTTTTGAGAGAGTGGTCCATTGCAAGATTGTTTTTGCAAAATTGTATCGTGTCAATATTGAATTCTGTTCAAGAGTTAGAGTGATGCATTGTATTGCGGCTACTGTTAATGTGTGTTGAGTAAATAATTTTTGATTTGCACAGGTATTGGTGAACCTGATTTTTGTTCCCCATGTATTTCTGGTAAGTGGTCAATTCAAAGACTCCCCGTAACGTAGTGAATTTTTTTTCTCTTTTTTATTCTGTCCCACGAGAGAGATGTGATATGGGATGTGCGAATTATGCTAGCACCCGGTGTGAGATTTGCAAGAACGCACTAAGTCAACTTCAGCAAGCACCTTATTCTACTCTGAACGCTCCCTGGTCACACGTGCGTAGTAACAGCGGTGATTTCGTTGTCGCGCTGACCGTAACTGGAGTGAGGAGAGCGTCAAGGAGAGAGTCTGCGCGGCGAACGTGTTTACGAGGCTCTGCGCAGCCCGGCCTGACATGTGGAGTTCTGAAGCGAAATACGGCACTTCTCCCCGCGACGTCCAGTATGGTGGTGAACCGTCGTTAGCTCCTGGTTTAGGCGCTGCATGTCAAGCTACAAGTCGACAAGATTTCTTCTAGTCCATTCGTATTCCGTCTCTCTCTCCTCTAACTAAATTAATATGTCTCCTGGTTTAACTTCTTAATTTAATTCCCCATGTTTAACGTTGTTCCTTTAGCTTTTTTAACTTCTTTGAATCGACCACGTGTCCATTCCATAGCCCTAACTAATGCATAATAAACTTTCCTTTTTTTAACCATCTCATTCACTTGTAGTGTCACTTATTGTGGGATTGAAGTCCCAGGTTTTCTCGCCCTTTTTCCTTCTAGCTAGATGACGATCTGCCTTGGGTTATTGTTGGTATCAGGGTTAGTATAATTCGACGTTTTTTTTTGTACGATCATTTTTGTTATATCTTTATTCTCCGACCTATATACCGACCCTATACCATAGGGGGGGGATAAGACACCCCTAGCACCCCTAGGGGGGCAGGGGGCACATATAAAAATTATCGAAAACGACTAATATTAGTGTCGAATCCATAGTTTTCGGGGTCGCTGAGATGAATAGTCACACTTCCGAGGGCGTTTAAGGGAAAATTAAGCTCCCTCAGCATTGGGGGGGGGGGGGAAGAAAAGGTGAATATAAAATGTCCAAAATGACCAAGAGTGGTGTCGAATCCGTAGTTTTGGGGGTCGCTGAGATGAATAGGGACACTCCCGATGCCGTTTAAGTGAGAGTTTAGTCCCCCCGTCAGCATTGGGGGGAAGCGGGGTAAAGGCTGAATATAAAATTTCCAAAATAACCGAGAATAGTATCGAATCCATAGTTTTTAGGATCGCTGAGATGAATAGGGACATTTCCGATGCTGTTTAAGTGAGAGTTCATCTCCCTCAGCGTTGGTGGGTGGAGGCGGGAGGGGGAAGAAAGGGTGAATATAAAATGTCCGAAGTGACCGAGAATCGTGCCGAATCCATAGTTTTCGGATCGTTGCGATGAATAGGGACATTTCCGATGCCGTTTAAGTGAAAGTTCAGCCCCCTCAGCGTTGGGGGGGGGGGGTAGGCGGGAGGGTGAAGAAAGGGTGAATATAGGATGTCCAAAATTAAGAATAGTGTCGAATCTATAGTTTTCGGGGTCGCTGAGATTAATTGTGACACTTCCGATGCAGTTTAAGGGTAAGTTCTGCCTCCCATCAGAATTGAGGGGGAGAGGGTCCCTAAACAGACTGGCTAGACTGGCAAAGCTTGGTGCAAGTGGGGGGTAATGTGATTCTCACGGAGTTTAACCACTTCCGGTCACTAATGATTCGGCTTAATAGATCTTCTTTAGAGTTGAAACTGGACCGCCGTAACTGTATCCGGACATATGGGTTTTAAGTACCGCTAATGCAAAAAATAATAATTAGGCACGGATTCACACAGTTTGGGAAAATATTCCCGGTGGATTCAAGGACACTGAGAGGTTATTAAATATAATTAGAGGTATGTAATTAGAGGTATATATGCACTTTGCTACAGAGGTGAGTTTTATGACCGGACGTGAGAAACCAAATGAAACACTGAATTGTTTAGCTTCACAGGATTATTTATTTGAACTCGAAAAAAAATAGAGATTAGTTTTTCTCAACTCTAAGTTCATAATTTTATAGCGCGCTGTCATTAACAAAACATAGGTAAATAATATTCTTTTTACAAATTGTGTCATTTAAAACAAAAAGTTGTTTTGTTCTAATACTACATATAACATACAATTTAAGGTAATATATGAAAAATATTTTATAATTATCTATGTTGGCATAATTATTTATATTGTATTTCATATGTTTATTTCATTTTATTTTGTCTAAGTTGCTGTAAGCCGCGCAGGATAACATCTTAACTATCTAATATTTGTTCATGAAATTTTAAGCCTAAAACCTAAACTAAAATTTGTGTCATTGCCTAAAATATTTTGTTTTTATTAGGGCATGAATTAAAATAAGTTCTCACTCCCGCGGACCCAACTGAAATGGTTAGTTATTTTGAAATCAACTAAATCAATTATGCCACCGAAACGAAAAGCAATTGGCGGATCTACACCTCAAGCTCGAAAGAAAAGGACATTCCGAGCTTCAGAAACAGACGAGCAATGGGAAGCGAGACTGGAAACCGTTCGAGCACGCGATGCTCAAGCACGTTCACCTGAAACAAACGAGCAACGGCAAGCAAGACTGGAAAAAGTTCGAGTATTCATTGCTCGATCCAGACGAACACTGGCCACTAATTTAAATCTTGGTGCATTCCGTTACGATGCTAATTATGATTACAGTCTTCATCCAAATATGGTTATTGGATAAATGGATAAATTATGCATGTATTGCAGTGCCCTCAAATTTAAGGATGAAACACCAGGAATATGCTGCGTGGGTGGAAAAGTGAAATTGCCAGAATTGCATTCACCACCCGAACCACTATCAACGTTGGTATCAGGTGTCACGAGCCAATCGAAACATTTCTTGGCAAACATACGCAAATACAATTCATGTTTCCAAATGACATCGTTTGGCGCAACAAATATCGTGCGCGAGAATTACATGCCAACATTCAAAGTTCAAGGGCAAATTTATCATCGTGCAGGATCACCACTACTACTGCCGAATGCAGATCCTAAATATCTTCAAATTTATTTCATGGGAAACACTGATGAAAAAATCGATCAACGATGTCAATTCAAAGCAGGCTCTAAACTAGAAATTGTCGCTGCATTACAAAATTTATTCGATCAACACAACGGATTAATTAGATTGTTCAGAACTGCCCTTGAACAAATGCCATCTAATGACTACAGAGTTGTAGTTAGAGCAGAAAAAACAACTGTCGGCCAACATCAAAGACAGTACAATGGACCAACAATTTATGAGGTGGCGATCGTTATGGTTGGCGGAGTATCTAAATCACGTGATAAAATTCTTCATCACAGAAATGGTGATGTTCAGCGAGTCTCTTGAAAATTATCGCTCATACGACGGATTGCAATATTCGATTATATTTTGGCAAGGGGAAGATGGTTATTATATAAATATCAAATTGAGAATTCCCCAAACAGATGAGGAAACGAATAAGAAAGCCAGTGCCATGAATTGCTTTTCATATGGATTGATTATTCGTGAAAACGCTGACATATCTTGAAATGTCGACAATTGTTCCTTCAATACATTGTCGATATGTATGTGAAAATCGAAACCGAACGACTCCTCTACATTCGATTAAATCAAATCAAGTTGCGTTCCGAAGATCACATTCATTTACGTGATGCAGTTGATAATGATAGCAATGTTAATCCAACTGAATTGGGAAAAAATATCATATTACCGGCGACATTTACAGGGAGTCCACGGCACATATATGAATACGCACAAGATTCAATGACATATGTTTACGCATATGGCCGCCCAGATTTGTTTATTACCTTCACATGCAATCCTACATGGGATGAAATAAAAGAACTTTTGTTAACTGGACAATCAACATCAGATAGCCCTGATATTTCCTCACGTGTGCTCAAACAAAAATTGAAAATTTCAATGGATTTCACTGTCAAGCATCATGTTTTTGGAGGGACACGCTGTTGGATGTATTTTATCGAATGACAAAAAAGAGGATTGCAACATGCACACATTTTGAATTGGTTGATCAAAAAAGTCACACCAGATCAAATTGATCAAGTTATCTCAGCAGAAATACCAGATGTCGACATTGGTCCAGAGTTATTTGAAGTCGTCACCAAAAACATGATTCACGGTCCATGTGGCTTACTCAATAACAATTCACCTTGCATGTCTAATGAGAAATGCACAAAACGATACCCAAGACACTTACCTGCCGAGACTGTCACTGACAATGACGGATATCCACTCTATCGTTGACGATCATCTGAATATGGCGGCAAATCTATCACTTTAAAAGTACGAAACAATGATGTTGATGTCGATATTCGTTGGGTTGTACCGTATTCACCGCTACTCTCGAAAACGTACAAAGCACACATCAATATCGAGTATTGCAATTCGGTCAAATCGATCAAGTACATTTGCAAATATGTCAACAAAGGAAGCGATATATCAGTTTTTGGAGTGGGAAATGCAACTGCATATATAGATGAAATAGACCAATATCAAGTGCAAGGCTACATTAATAGTAATGAAGCAGTGTGGCACATTTTTATCATTTCCAATCCCTGAACGTCATCCAACATTTGTTCATTTGGCAGGGCACCTTGAAAATGGACAGCGCGTGTACTCCACAACAGAAAATGCACCTGAACGAGCATTGTGACCACCACCAACAATGTTAACTGCATTTGTTTCATTTTGCGGGAATGATATGTTTGCAAAGATGCTACTTTACTCTGAAGTACCAACATACTACACATGGAATGCATCAACGAAAAAGTTTCAACGTCGCAAACAAGGTAAAGCAGTTGAAGCACATACCAATTTATATTCAACCGACGCGTGAGGCCGTCTGTACACTGTTCGTCCAAACAATGCAGAATGCTTTTATTTGCGATTACTGTTAATCAACGTACGTGGACCGACATCCTTCCAAGAATTAAAAACAGTAAACGGTCAAGTATTTCCCACTTACCGAGAAACTTTCCAAGAATTAAATCTTCTTAAACGATGCACATTGGGACACTTCACTCGCTGATGCATCAAATACTGCCCAACCACAGCAAATACGCACTTTATTTGCCAAATATTGACATCGTACTTCCCATCCAATCCAAAAGACCTTTGGGAAAAATACAAAGACTACATGAGTGAAGACATCCTACATCGTTTGCGTGCAATGAATCAAAATCCAGACATTCAATTCACACCAAATGCGTATAATGAGGCTTTGGTTTCGATTGAGGACATATGTTTGGCAATCGCTAACAAACCACTGGTAAAATAATTGGGAATGACTGCGCTGAATCGATCTGTAAACGATACTTTCGATCGTGATTTACAACGAGAAACACTGTCTGATGTCGACGATTGTCAAATGAATCTTCTGAAATTGGTTCCAGAACAACGTATAGCGTATAACATAATTATGCATGCAGTTACAAGCCAAAGCAGCCGATTGTATTTCTTAGATGCACGCACCCGGAGGCACAGGCAAAACCTTTCTCATTTCACTTATTTTTGGCAACCATAGGATCACGACAAAATATTTCGCTGTCTATCGCATCATCTGGAATTGCGGCAACTCCTTTAGATGGAGGCCAAACAGCACATTCAGCACTCAAACTGCCGTTGAATACGCACATCACTGATATACAAACATGCAATATCAGCAAAAATTCTGGAATGGGTAAAGAACTCCAATCATGTCAACTCATTATATGGGACGAACGTACTATGGCGCAAAAAAGAGCATTAGAGGCGCTTCGTCGTATATTAAAAGATTTCAGAGGAAATGAACAGCTCTTCTGTGGCGCACTTATTTTTATTGTCTGGTGATTTTCGACAAACTCTACCAGCTATACGACGTTCAACATCCGCTGATGAACTTAATGCATGTCTGAAATCATCTGTTTTATGGCGACACGTTAAGAAATTGAAGACCAATATACGTGTACAACTACAACATGATGCATCCGCAAAACTTTTCGCGAAACAATTGTTGGATATTGGAAATGGGAAATTGCCAATCGACGAATCTAGACAATATATCACATTGCCAACGAACTTCTGTACAATCACAGCAACTATGGACGAATCGATTCACAAAGTTTTTCCAAATTTCGGACAGAATCACAAAAATCATCAATGGCTCAGTGCACGTGGTATATTAGCAGCCAAAAACAACGATGTCAATGCCATCAATTTTGCCATTCAAAACGAATTACCAGGCGTATCGACAACGTATAAGTCCATCGATACTGTGATGAATCAAGACGAAGTTGTCAATTATCAAACTGAATTCTTGAATTCATTTGATTTGCCAGGACTACCTCCGCACGTTTTAACATTGGAAATTGGCGTACCTATCACTCTTCTCCGAAACATCAATCCACCTCGACACTGCAACGGTACCAGGCTTTCAGTCAAAAAGATGATGAACAATATCATCGACGCTACAATTTTAAATGAGAAATTTAAAGGAGAAGATGTACTGTTGCCTCGCATCCCAATGATTCCACCAGACATGCCATTCGAATTCAAACTTGTGCAGTTTCTGTGCGAGTCGTATTTGCAGTGACGATCAACAAAGCACATGGACAATCGCTACAAGTGTGTGATCTAAATTTGGAAAATCTATGCTTCACACATGGACAGCTATATTTGGTCTGCTCACGCGTCGGATTTATTCGTGTACGCACCAGACGGAAAAAACAAAAAATATTGTTTATCCAAAAGCACTTCATTAGTCATCATATTTGGAGTTCGGCCATAACTTGAAAATCATACGAGAAAATAAAAAAAATAATCCTTGGATTAAGCGGAATTTTTTAAATGCATCTATATAATGTATTTAAAATTAATTAAGACATTTAATTTTGTTTTATTTTACTTTTTTTCTAATTAATAAAGAGTGGATTCATATAACATTTTAAATATTTGTTTTTTATTTGTTATTTTTTTATTAAAATTAAAATTTTAAAATTGCGGGCGCCAAAACAAATATTGTTGATAGTGGTAAACAAACATTCTTAAAATCCCGGGCATCGCCGGGTACTCCTGCTAGTCAATATACACTCATGGACAAAAAAATTAGCGCACCAAGAAGGAGTCGTCAAAAACAAACGAAATTTTACATACGTAATGACTACTTTGATAGAAGTAAATGATAAGAAAATCAAAGAAAAAGGATAATTTATTTCAGAGAAAAAGGCAAAAGAACGGAGGAGTTAATACTCCGTTGGACCCCCTCTACCGCGAATGCACGATGCGATACGATCGGGCATTGAGTCATACAAGTTCTGTATGATGTCTTGAGACATTTCATTCCATATTTGCTGTAACCTTGCCTCTAGTTCGTTCAAACTCGTGGGATGCCCAACTCGTCGTCCCGAATGATCCCATATATGCTCGATTAGAGACAAATCTGGGGATCGGGCAGGCCAAGGAAGGGTAGTAACAGTGCGGAGACAGTCTTGTGACAACCTTGCCGTATGAGGCCGAGCATTGTCTAGATGAAAAATGGCTTCTGGGAGCCATTGCATGAGTGGCAACACATGTGGTTGCAGGATTTCATGAACATACCGCTGGGCTGTCATGGTGCCACGGAACAATACTAGGGGTGACCGTGTATTGTAGGCAATGGCACCCCATACCATCACACCAGCTGTGGGAGCGATGTGTCGCTGTACAGCAAAGGCAGGATTGAAGCGTTCACCACGGACTGTCCACACACGAACACGATTGTCATCACTTCCGAGATTGAATCTGGATTCGTCGCTACAGACGACCTGGTTCCATTCCGCTGCAGTCCAGTTTCCTCGTGCGCGGCAAAACTCCAAACGGAGGCGTCGATGGGTGGGCGTCAAGGGCAGCACACGTAATGGGCGCCGCGATACCAACTGTCCTTCAGACTAGCGCCTTCGTATGGTTCGAGAAGACACGGAAGCCCCTAGTGAAGGTGCTACCTGTGCCTGGATGGCGGCCGATGAAGCAGTTGGCTGTACGCGTGCATTTCTTACGATGTGGCGGTCTTCTCGACGACTGGTCCGTCGAGGGCGTCCTGAGCCTGGTCTTCGTGTACATGACATCTCTCCGGTCCACTGGTCCCAACACCTCCTCACAACACAATCAGAGCGGCCTAACTGACGAGCTACTCGCCTAGCTGACCACCCAGCTTCCATCATCCCGAGGATTCTCCCCCTCTCAAACTGCGACAACTGCTTATATTGTCTTCGAACACGGCGTAATGGCATGTCTATCTCAGCTCTTCCTTTGTAAATGATTCAGCACACTCAAACAAGCTTTTGTTACCTGTTTTATACTCCACAGAGTACGATGTTCAACGCCCTCTACCGGCTATACGTAATGCGCAATCACGCTGCATTTCTAATCATTTTCATATCTCCCCGACATGTACCTTCATTGCAAGTTTCGTTACGATCCCGCAATTATTTCTTGGTGCGCTAATTTTTTTGTCCATGAGTGTATATAAAACAGTTCCGTAACTGACTGACAGAGAACGTACAGATCAAACCGCTGGACCTAAAGGGCTGGAATTTTGCATGTAGATTCTTCTTATAGTGTAGGGGTGTACTAAGAAAGATTTTTGAAAAATTATTCGTAGATTGTTTTAATAAAATTTTTAAACTGTTTTTGCAAAATTTTTAAAGTTTACATTTAAAATATTAATGTGAGGGTTATAAAACTTATATCATGAGAAAGGTCATAAATTTTTTTAAAAAATGATATCTTTTTCGAATCTTTACCTCCCTTTTCTGATTTTTGGTGAGTATTTAAAGGTTAGTTTTTATAATTATATTTACTAAATGCTGATTACGTGGTTTCTTTTCTTTTTGTGATACTTTAAACTAATTTATCGTCACGTGCATAACAATTAAAAAAATTGAAAAAAAATATTAAAATATGGTAAAAGATGAAATTTAACCACTAGACTAATTGACATGGAAGTTAAGAATTTAATTCAAATTATTACGTTTTATGGATATTAAACATACAAATTATTGCATTGACCGTTGTATCTAATTTGAATATTTTCTTCTGCATTATTTTGTCTATAAAAATATCCGTTACGATTTATTATAACTATCTTTTTGGCTTTAATTGCATATATTGACCGTTGTATTTAATTTGAATGTACTCCGTAGGGAAGCTTGGTATTCAGCTAGTTTGTTAATATAAAAATATCAAGTCCCAACAGGGATCTACGTTGAAGATTTCCTTGTTACAATGAGTTATTTATTAGCACTTAGATCGTTCCAGACAATTTATGCTAGGTAGCACGAGTTTTTCTCTAAGATGGCTAAATTCAATTTCTTTAAAATTAGAACACGTTATAAATTCACGCGGAAGGCTATCACTTCATATCTTTCATTCATTTTCAGGTGTTTCAAAATAAACTGATACGTTGCGTTTATAAGATACTCAAGAGAGCAGAGGAAAAGATATACAGTAGTTGTTTACTTCGGTTTTGGGAAAAGGAAAATGCTGAATGGAATCATAGGTTAAATCTTTAAGTTGTGGTCTTTTGTGCGAGTTTCGAAAGCCTGCAACAATATGATAATGAAAAGCAGCACATTCTTGTTAAGTTGAAAGGATCAAAATCCATAAAAAGCTTGAAAAGGAGCATCTTTTTCTCAGGAAATAATGCTCATAGTAGAAATTGAGAACGGAAAAAATGCTTTTGTTCCCAATTTTTCTTATTCTGATGTAAATGTAATGTGGATTTTATCAGAACTGTTTTAAGGGATGAAGAAAAACATCCATTAAAAACAAGACTTATTTATTATAATTAGATATGACCTCGCATCATTAACATACAATAAAACATATTTTAGGATAAAATTAAATTGTAACCTCTGCAAGATAACCTCCTATTTTATTTTCTACACATAAATATAATGCAATTGTTTTTTTTATTTTTGTTACATAGGTTTCTCTTTTATCGCGATGTTGTGCATTATAATAAAAGTATCTCTTTATCCATACTGCTCTATTTAGATCATTACAATAAAGTATCTCGTGATCTAGACAGTTATATTTAGGTCATTAAAAGAAAGTATCTTGTGATTTAACCCGTCAGCGGGCGAGCCAATTTTTGGAACACCAGCAGGTGAGAATGGCACAAAG
>OU015493.1:72415943-72538443 GCA_907164885.2 Dolomedes plantarius | reverse complement strand
AAGTGAATACCTCAAAAATTTCAGGGGGAAAAGTATGTTTGTTTATATTGTTATTTTAAATTTACCTTTCAATCCAAAAAGAATTTTTTTTATCTTAAAATATTCATAAAGGTCTTACTAAATTAACATAAAAAATCATAATGATACATGCATATTTGTATAAGATATGGGCTTTAAAAGAATAGCCCAAATTTCCAACTTCTTAGTTGTCGCAGACGTCCCAGTCCCCTTGCAAATATCGATATAAATAAATACAAATGCCTGCTCAATAAAGTAGTCGGTACCATTCAAATTTAAAAGTTCATTTGTTATTTTGTTAATGGTGGTTAAAAACTCCAAAATTAAAAGAACATTTTTAACTTTTTTAGAATTTTTTAAAAAAATTATTTAGAAGCCGCATTATCATTAAAAAAATGAACAGAAATATTTATTTGGTCATTTCAACGAAATATATTCTTTATCATTGGTTGTTTATTTGATGTTTCTATGGTGACATACGTCACTCTCTTTACATTACTTGTCAAACAGCATTACATCGATTAGTACAGGTTATGACTGTTACACTTAAAAATATATGTGGGAGCACCAAATTGCGCGAATTTACCCATTATTTATTAAATTTATCTAGATTCGCAAATGTGAACGTCGCCTTATGCCTACAATTTGAATAGTTTTCATATGAGGAAGGTTTTTGCATTAACCCTTTCAGGTGTGCAATTTAATTATTATAATTTTTTTAAAAAAAGTAAGAATGAGGTATAGTGGTCCTACAAATAAAAGAAATGCGATTTAAAAAATTTGCAGAGCAAATATAAAAATAATACATTTTGTATTTTTCTAAGTAAAAACCTGAGTGCCATGTTATGATGCTTTCTTAAATCTATATTCCCCTACATCATTATAAATCAAAGACCAATATCGTGTTATAAAATTGGTGTAAAAGAAAGGTATTGGTAGAAGAAAAGTATAATATTTAAGTTAAAGTTTTTGAAATTTAAAAATGTAAGGAGGGAAATCACCTTAAAACCTTAAAAAAACTCAATTTTTTATTATGATTTAATTATGAAGAATGGAATAAAGGAATCTTATGAAAAAAATGAAGTCGATATTACAACCGATTTTATAGCCAAATGTATAAAGCTAATAGTAAAGTAATTTATAGAAAATTTAAACTTTAAATGGTTTTTTCTAAAAACTGTTATTTTGAAACTTGTGCGCACTATTTCTTCAAAACTAATCGTCCCAAATTGCTAAAATTTTGTATACATGTATATCTTCTATGTTTATACAAATTCTATCTAGATTTAGTTAAGTACATATCACTAATTTTTTACAGCAATTTTTTTTCCTTTGATATTTTTTGTAGATTACAATACATTTGCCTGAAAAATATTTTTATGGGGAAAATTGTAATTATTTTAGGTGTTGATTAAAGTATGGCCTATGGATAGAATATATACACATAATTTAATGTAGTAAACTGTCTTCCACATCATTTTTGAGTCGCGTTTTAACAGGCGAAAACGCGACTGAACGAAGCTGCTGACGAAGCGTTGCCACAACCCCAGAAGAGAAGGTTTCACCTTGAATTGAGCGCCGCGCCTCGTGTGAAAAGAACCTCACACGGCAGTCAACTACATGAAAATAAACAATGCAAGTCAGTTGGATCAAGAAATGTGCCTCGTCTGAAAGAGGCCTAAAGGTGGCAATCTGTGATTGGCCCATTAGATTGTTCTCGCTGCCATAGCTCACAAATTGTTGCCACGCGGGAACCACCGATTTGAGAAATTTTAGGTTATTATTTTAATATGGATTACATAACCGACTTATGTGGTGCCATTCGGTTAAGTTGCTCTTAAATCAGAATGAGGCATTAACACCACAATAATGTCCTTAATAAAACACTTATTATTTCTGGACTGAGCATAACTATGTACATATTTACAAAATACCAAACAGGACACAAATTTATCCACCACTTATATCGTACAAAGCCGTTCACACTACCTCGCCTAGCTCAGGGCCTGCAGAAAGCTTTATCTAATCACAAAGCCTAGTACCAAGGACGCTAAAGGTGACAAGGTATGATTGGCCCATCAACTTCCATGAGGTTGATATGCAAGGTATATCTAAAGTTCTTTATACCAAACTCGACGCAGTTCCAATCCATGTTGCATTATCTGAATAGTAAATGCAATGTCCCTTTAAATTTGTGCACATTTATAATCATTATTATTAAGTACATTTACCTTGGTAAGAGAGAAATTGATTTAACAACTCAATCTTAGAAAATATTTTGCATTCATAAAGCAACATAATACTAACAGTATTTTTATAAACACTGCATACTTAGATTTTATAAAATTGACCAAGTTACCATTGAGTAGATTAAGTAGCATTTTTAAAAGGAGTAAAACAAACTGGTGCGAAATATAATTTCTCGTTTAACTGAAACGGTCTTTGAGTTCGAAATGAAGCATTACCACAGTGAGGCTCAAATCTAAACATAAACGACAAGGCCTTATGCTTTAATTATAAATCACACCGACTATTACAAAAGCGATGTAATCTATTTATTAAAGGTGCACGCACTGACAGCTTTATTAATAGATGGAAGAGTTCGCATAAAGAAAACTCCGGAGCGTTGTACGAATGGATAACACGTAATAAAATATTCGAAAATAATTATGAAGTAAATATATGGTAAGGGAAGTTTTATCTCGCATTTCGGGTAAACACATAATGATTCTCTTTTAAAACAAAGAGAATGTTTAATTATTGTTCGTCTTTGAATGAATTTCAAGATACCTTTGAATTATCGAACTATGCAGTGTTATATATTATTGTTTTTAAACGTAATGGGCTTTTTATTTGATAATTGTTGTTGGGAAATGTAAAATATAAACAATAGAAATAAACAAAAAATAAAAACCAAACATAGACTGCTAAATCACTTTAACATAAAACATATCCTGCAAAGAAAACATTTTCAATAGAGGATAGCGCAGAAGCTTCATATCCCCATAATGAAAAAAACAAATAAATAATCCAACAGAGATAGATAAAAATAATACAAATATAGACAAGAAACAAACAGAAATCAAGCACTCTGGGCAACCACGCACCAACGACAAGATTCTGTATAAGTGCCGGAACTGAACCATAAAACAACAGAGGTAACCGACAGGTCTCTTCATCAGGGAGCCTAACCATGTCGGTTACCTCAAGGGGAACTTTCTGAATAGGATGCAGGTAAGCCCAAAAGACATCTCAAGGCCCCGAGTCCCCCAAGTAAGCAATAAGTCAAAAAGAAAATGAAAAGACAAACACAACTTACAGTACGGGCTCAACGCACCTTACATGCAAGCACACAAAATCCTAATGCAAAATAAAAGATGCGTACATACCCCAATTCCGTAAGTGACAGTTATGGCGAAACAGGAGCCAAATTCTAGCCTAAAAATTACGTCATTGTAACATTACTATATCGCCACCCCCCATTACAGCCTAACCAAATGAATTCACAAATACTATTCTAGACATCTTTAAAAATTCCTGAGTCTAAATGCCATTTTTTTAAAACTTTTAAATTGCCGATATTTTTAGGGAAATAGTTTTCCTCGAAAATGCTACATGCCTCCAAAAAATCCCCAGCGTTGTTACATATGTTTTTTATTCTGTAAAGTTGTGAGTAAAAAATATTATAATAAATTTTATAGTTTAAGTTGCTATGGAAATTAGTAAACGTAATAACCTCGAAGTTAAAATCTAACCATTTATCATATATCCCTATTTTTATTTCTCTATTTTGAATTTTAATTTTTAAATCCATAGAAGTCGCACAAAGATTATTGTCGTTAGTCCGGTTTAAAGTTAGTTCCTTTGGATAGATTTGATTAAGAAATTTCAAATCGTTGCAGTTAAAAATTATAAGATCATCAATATATCTAAATCTGGTAACATTATTTGAGTTAAGAAATTTAGTTTCGTAAAAATGTAAGAATAGGTTGGCAAATGCACTAGAATAGCTATTTCCCATAGGTATACCCTTTATCTGTTTAAAGAAACATAAGCCATTAAAGAGGTAATTTTCAAAAATATTAAATTTACATAAATCAATCCAGTCACATTTTAATATTAAAGTACTATCTAAATAAGCATCATAAATTTCTGAACAGATAAACATTAAATTATCATGCGGAATACTGGTAAACAGGTTTTCAAAATCAAACGTGTATATGCTATCTATATTCTTACTTTTTAGAAAATGTAGAACATCCTGGTTATTATTTATAATAAAGCTATTTTCGGTAACTTTAATTTTATTTATAATAATTTTTAAATAGCTAAAGAACTTTTTACTAAACAAAGTATTATAACAATTTGTACTACAAGTAACAAACCTAAATTTAGTAGGTACTTTATGGAATTTTATTGTAGGAAACAGGTAAGGGTATTTTATGCTATTAGTCTTAAACTTAAATTTTTTGTTAAAAGCTAAAATCCTATTATCTATTTCTGTTTTGGTAAGGTTAATTTTTTGATAGGTATTATTTGAGTTGTATTCCCTAGAAATTAACTGCTTAAAATAATCTTTACACATAAAACCGAAGTTATTTGCAGCCTTATCAACAACCGTAATAATAAACTTATTTTTTAAACCTTTAATTTTACTGTACAGAACTTTGTTTAGAAAGAAACCCCTCTTGTCCCTCATACCATACTCTTCAAAATTCCTTTTTATATCCTGTAAAATATGCACCTTCCACTCCATAAAACCTTCGACAGGCCAATTGTACTTCCTTGCTAATTTAATTATGCAGAAATCTAAATTAATAAGGTAAATTTAAAGCAAATTATAAGTTCTATCACTAAAGACTTAGATCACTAAATACTTAGTAAAACGCAGGGGATAGCTTTTAAGTATGAAGCATCCGTGTATGAACAGCTTATAGAAATATATGCCGCCAACATAGTATAGTGATTATTGTCGTGCTCTTCCACACTATGGGCTTGAGTTCAAATCTCGAATAAGGCTTGGCCGTTACCGTGTTGTCTCTTCATAGGGAGCAATGCTGATTCATATAAACGGTGCTCCCATAATACTCGTAAAGTAGCCAGCAAGACCCCGGAGAATAGAAAAAGGCGAATGTCACTTAACAAAGTGCCTCCGCGTTGAAAATATATATATGTATTTTGTTGTTTTTGCAATCGTTAATCCCCTTCTACTAAAGCTGACTTGTAACAGTTACATCGCAATTATATATACACTGGGGGATATTTTTTTTTTTCAAAATTAAAAAAAGAGAACAGCAGGAATTTGTCAATTAACTGACTATTGGGAGAAGAATATTTTAGAAAAAAATATATTATTATTAAATTTACGCTATCTGATCAGCATAAAGGCAAAGGAGCTATGATGCAAGTGATAGCTATTAAATAGGAGGTTTATATTCATAATGTGCTTCAAGAATGAAATTATGGTAGTTTTGTAATTGTTGGTCCTCATCAACCAAAACTGATATGTAACGGTCAAATGATAATTCTATATATGCATTAAGGGGACTCACTACCCTTAAATCTATAAAACATTCGATTTTTTGAAAAAAAAATATATGTTAAAGCCTGATAATTTCTGAACAAAATAAAGCAAACTGCATGAAAATATTCCGCTTAGTTCCGGCGATATTGATATTCTAAATATTTAATTACTGATCAAGTTTATAGTAAGAAAAATTTTAAACTCATTTTTCTCAAAATGTAATTTTGCATCATTCCGCAACTGATATCTCAAAAACTATGAAACACAATTCCATGAAATTTTTATCACTGCATAATCATGTTATTTTATTACGTCTGAACTAGAATTATTGCAATCACTGCACATTTTGTTATTTTTTCTGGGGTAAATTAATGCAAAAATTTAAGGAAATTTTAAGTATATTTTGAACAGTTTTAAAAAATTGAAAAAAATATTTTAATGCTGAATGTTTTATGTTCAATTTTATTTAGAATTATTTATTTTAAATATAAAACAGGAATTATACATTTAAGTGTAAAATGAATTTTATAGTTCTGCGCTCAAGCCAGTATACAATAAAAATACTTAAAAAACAAGGTATATCTAAAACATTTTAAAAAAATTATTTAAAATCAGTTTGAGATTTGAAAATTTGTTTATTAAAATAAATATATCAATTTATCATATATACATAAAATTTGGAAAAATTGGTTGTAAATTGAAATAGTTACAAAGAGTCAAAAAGTATAAAAATATGCCTTATTTCCTCGACTTAAGGGTCGTGAGTCCCCTTAAATGAAAATTTTCTTTCCAAAATGAAAGAAAAAACTTTGAAAATCTGCAAAATTATTCACTACGTGGGGATGGTTTCTGAAGAAAAATTTGCATAACAAGTTCCATTTAAATGACAATAAACAAGTATGTGCAATAAATGAAAATACGGGCCTGTGACGGCCCTGTGATACAGTGTGCTGGTTTTCGGCGCTGAGGGTTCTCGGATCGAATCGCGACGTTGCATCACTAAAAACTTCCGCTTTTTACGTCCATTCATAGGGGGTATTGTTAGTCCGACTATATGGTGCCCCCATAATAAAGTGGCTAGCAAACTGAGGTGTATTATACCGGTAAGATACCGTCTGCCGCATTGGAAAAAAACCGAACATACTTTACGGAAACAACACTACGTTTTAATAAAGAAGTTGAAAATAGGAGATAAAATTTGTTCTGTTCAACTATGTACATGCAAATAATAAGCTATGTAGATACACCATCAGTTTCTATTCTAATCTTTTGTCTGTTCTATCACATTTTACATGCTTCCTGTCTTCTCATTTTGTTAACTGGCAAATAAAATTAAGTGAATTTAGTTGTAAATTAAAGAAAGTAAATCATAAGCAACTTTCCTTTAGCAGAATCCTAAACAAGTTCTTTTCATTAAAGGAGGAAATTCAAAAATTTAACTGCAGAGTTTAGTACTTAGAGGGGCTGAACTGCTCTTTTCAGTAAGACAAAAGAGCAATCGTCACAAAATTTGTTCAGTCCAATGTTCTTTTAAACACTCTGATGTTAATCCTTTTGGGTTTCTATTCTGTCATTGTTCTGTAAAACTGGAATGATGTCCAAATAACATTCATTCAGCTAAGTAGTTATTTTTTTTTGTTATGCTTAACTAGAAATCTTTGTAAGAAGTGGGAAAAAATCCCTTGACAAAATGAGCAGATTTAAGGACATATTTGACTTTCAAAAGAATTCTTTTGTAAGATATTTTCCCCAACTTTAAAATGAAAACTATTGTAACTTACAGCTTATTCATTAAGAATTAAAAAACATAATTTGTGTCATGGGCAATGATATATATCACTATTGGCAGTGATATTCTCAGACAAACACATATAGATTAGTGTTTAAAGAGATTGCATCATGTAGGAATTTCCCATTTCTACATATTTTCGCAATAGTTAATAATGACAACTGATACTTTAATATCCCACATCAAATAGAAATCGTTGTGGAACATCTTTATTAATAATTAAGTAAAATATAACAAAAATGAGTGGAGTTTGTTAATTATAGCAAACAGGGATTCTGCTTTTGGTTTGAAAGATACGATATCCATAGATTTAGTCCTATCGACCTTGCGTATAAGAATGTGTATTTAGGATTCTCAAAGAAAAATTAAGTGAAGCCTTCATTATGAGAAAATGAATTAAAAATACATCAATTCTGCATGTTGTATTACTCTTTCACGTGTATACCCAATAAATATGTTATTTGTAAGCCCTTCTTACTGCTTTGGGATTTTGTTGAGAAAATTCTAAAAAATGCCACTTACTTGCCTTTGTTTATTTAATCAAAATGCCTAATATTAAGTTAAAGTCAAATATATGTATATATATATATATATATATATATATATATATATATATATTAAATTTGAGAAGTATTCAATTTTTCAAAATAACATTAAAATATAGGTATTTCATGGCATATATAATGGCATTATTTTTGTTAATTTTGTATGTAAACTTAATATATGTTTATATGTTATATCTTTTTTATTTGGGGAATTTTACTTTAAAGGAAGTTCACTTTACTCGAGTGAAACCCAAGAGTGTATGTTTCATGTCCTAAAAATTAATGGCTGCAAACGCCATTCAGATCACGTGAGCAGTACTTATAGGATTATACACTAGTAGTCAAAGTTCCTTCAACACGTAGTCACATTTTATTTATTTATATTTTACCCATTCCAATATATTAAATGTTAATGGATCTCAATGGCGTGAATTCTGCTATTTAGGACGACGATGATATTATTGTTGTAGAGAACCAGATTATGCATACCTAGACAATGAAGAGTATTGTCTGAAGTTGTCTAAAGATCAGTACAGGAAAATTTCCCAGGAATCATGTTAGAGTAAGGGCTAAGTCTTCCAATGGTTCAGGAGAAGTCGGAAACACACAGTGTGACATGGAATTCGACTTTGTAAATATATTTTCTTATCTCATAGTCTTGATACAGCGTTGATTCGGTTCCATGCACATTTGAGTGTAACTGTTTTATTATGTATGTCCTAAGATGTGTGTTTGGGATCGCGCCTGTGGCTTATTTTGTACCGGTTTCTGGAAGAAAGGTATGTACCTCCCGGAGGCAAATTTAGCTTATCGTGTAGAAAGGTTTTGTGAAAGAATAAAGGAGTGACTTGCCACCCCCTTCTCGGCTGTAAAGGGGTCTTAGCGTCCCCATAGCAATGGCCTAGTAATTTTTTTTAGCCAATGAGAGCTGAAAGGTGTTTGTTCGAGGACATAGCTGACCTCGGCTCTCCCCGGTTCTAAAGAAGTAAAAAAAAAACGTTTTTTAGAGTTGGAGAATAAGCAGCGACAGTGAGCGGACCTCGTGGTGTCCCGATCTTGAACTATCAGCCATTTTTTTCTTGCGTTGCCGATTCCGCTGGTCGACTTAAGAGAAACGAGATGCTTCAAAAAAAAAACGAGGGTAGTTGTAAGTCATAATTTTTTGTGTTATATTTATCAGGAGAGAGCACAGCTCTAATCTATTGTATATAATTTGAATTTTATGTGTTCTAATAATTTTTTTAATGAATGATAACAATTAATATGATTATGTCTGTAACAGTTTGTAATCAGTGTTTAAATTAATGTTAAGTAATATTAAGAGAAATTAAATGGTAACATTAGATATTAAATTTGAGTTCGTGTCCTTTAGTTATTCTCAGACATGTGTCAGAGTGTATTTCTCAAATTTATAATTTAGCAAAAAATAAATAAAAAGTCACTATACAAAATATTCTAATTATTATATGTTCTAACTTCATATAATACACAGTAACAGTCAAACTTCGTTCCTAGGTTGGTCTTTCATCTAGAAAAATACATCTGAATATGTCGCTCCACAAAAGACTAGAGAAAAACTTTTATTGTATGGTAATTCACTGATTCCCCATACCATAGTGTCATCCCGGGATAGTGTAGGATTTAATCAAACCCTGATAACACCGCATCCGATGTCCCTCGGCTCTTTATTCGTCAGTATTACCTGCTTATCTCGCAGTTGGCTTCCATACCTTAGGTCGCATCCATTATCTGCCACCTGTGGATACGGCTGGTAGTTGCAGCTATAACCGCAGGCTTGTTCAAGTTGTTTTGTGTAGTAGATTTCTTAAATCTATTCAGTTTGAGATTCCAGTCCGCAAAGTTTTGGGATTCTTCTATGTTTGTGGAGGGATAAAAAAAAGTATTTGTTAAAAACTTCTCAATATCCCTAACTACACTACTAATTATATATATTATAACCATCACTAGCAATTATTTTCCTCTTAGTATAATCTAATGGCAATTAGTTTCATCTTAAGCATCAACAAGCAAATTTCATATTTCGAGAAAATCACTTTTTTTTTTTTACATTTAATATCTCCCACTTTTAAATACTTATACTATTTATAGGATACAATATAGTTGAGCGAAATGCTTGCCATCGTATCCGGCCAATAGATGAATACTCAAACGCCTATAAAACCACAATAACCTGTTTATGTCATATCCAGCAAGAAATGTTTATTAAAAGGCGAGCATCTAAACGCTGTATGGGTAGTTGCTGACATGGCATTTCGCCACTAACTGTAGTCGAGAGGCCGTATTTCCACTCGAAGCATATCATCGTACTACTTAACGCATCGCTGAAAGCCGAGAATACCCCTCGCTTCACGCACAAATGTTTAGAGGATATAGCATGGGGCAATTTCGTGTTTGATAATATTGCGTAACATGAAATAGCCTCCCCACAATCAATGTATATTATATAGTTAACGGATATATTTGTTAAATATTCCCCAATATGACCCAAACCGCATCCATTACCTTAAATTTAATATACCTAACGGAGAAAGCATTAACTTCGTTTAAATTTAGATTACTTTTATATACGCAACGCTTGAGATGCAGATACTGAGAATATGAAACATATACATGATTAAAAGATTTTTGCGTTTAAGTTTTAAATAAATTATTTCTTACAGTGGATATTAACGTTTAGGGGCCTAAATATATGGACGGGCATATATGTATTCGATAATATATAAGCAAGGAATCCCACTAAAGCTAGATATGGTTCATGGTATCCAAACTTACATAGTATTCGAATAAATTACAAATAACTATGTAATAAATAATCATAAAATGTTAATAATATTAAAATTTTATTAATAGTAGCTGGATTTTAAGCAAGTTTATATTCACAATAAATTTATAGTAAAATAAATGTCTAAAAGCATTGCACATTTTATTTTTACAAATATCTCTTCGAAAGCAATATTAGGAATTTATTCTACAATAACAGAATAAAGAATCAATGTCTAACGATTATATATTAACACTAGAAAGACGGGATTTTTTTCTTACTAAAAAGACTGAACGTTGTTGCATTGACGGTTAAGAATAAAATCAAGAATTTAAAATATTTAATGTTTTTTTAAATAGTTAAATACTTTACATTTTGAACTATTTCATCCCAATATTTAATAATAAAGTTTATATTTAGATATATTTTTATACAGGTATGCCGAGCTGACAACCTGGTATGTTTTATCCGTAAAAATATATGTATGGTTTGTGCAGTCCTTATTTTCCAACACCAATATTTCCTAAGAGCCAATATATTATTTTCAAAAGGGTGAACTAAAAGTAACTAACATTTTGCGGGTATTATTTTAAAGATTTCTGCCGGTTTTCTATATTGCCGTCAAATTGGCGACTTTCAGCTTTAGTGGGTATTCAACACATTTTCTCCCCCTCTTTACTATCGAATATAATTTTGTAAATGTGTGTGCATATTTTGTGTAAAATCAGAAAATGACATACATTTTCAGAAGCCTGAGGACATAAATGCAGATATAGCGCTCAATAGTATGTCCGAATCCGTCAAAATGACGGCAGCCGTCTTTCTAGTGTTAGTAACTCACTAATATAAATTTTATACTCTGCAAAATGTCACTTCTAGACTATAGGGTAACCTGTCGTACGTTTACTGACATGGTAGCAGTCTTAAAGTCATGAACTACGCACTTTGATATTATTCAGCACTAATACTTGGTAAGAATGAACCGTACGATCATGATTATCAATGCAAAGTCATGGTCATGCAAATTCAATCATCCTTTAATGCATGGACTCTTCAATGCATTATCCTGAAGAAATCCTTTCAAAACAAAGCATATAAAAAAATCAGGGAAACTATCCTCATATTTAAAAAAAAGAAAAACATACATTATAAGGGAAGTATTTCTCCAGATTCGCTATTTTCTTAAAAATATGCACTTGAGGTAGCACTCGCTTTTGAAGTACATAATAATATTTTGTTCACTACAAAAGCCATTAATCAATGCTGCGAGTACAAGAGGTTCAGTTTACATTTTTGAAGCACTCGATTTGGCTATTATCTCTATAGTTTGTGACGGTTGCTTGCTATGAGTGCATTTCAAACCCTTGATCCCTAGACATTAAATTTAGTTCTTAAGAGGTAACAACGTAAGGGAACTTACATTCTCCATCCTTTCTCTTTTGGACAAACTAACTGATTGTTTTTTTCAATGATGTTTGGTTTTGGCAACACATAATTATTTTTTTTACAATTTATTTCTCCTCATGACATTCTACGTAACGCAGTTTACGAGGAAGCCGATGAAAGTTTATTTTTCCACGTGTACAACTTTTTTCGATTCCCCTGACGGTGTTGTGCCTCTGGTTAAGCGTCACTGTAACGACCATATACAGAGAGAGGGGATCTGCCTCTTAATCTACAAATGGACAATCCTTAACCACTAGATCGTACTAGTAATGTAATAAAATTCCATTAACTAAAACCCAACCCTAAAATGTTTCATTGTAGAATTGAATGATCTAACTAAATTCAAAAGCGTATGATTAAAATGTTTTCAAACTGGAATTGTGCAAAGACCGTCTAATTGAACTGGGAGTTAACTCTAGCCACGAGAACAGTATTATAACAACTAAACAGGGGACATGGTGTAAGTAAGAGCTAATTTCAAGTAGAGACTTCACTTACAAGTGCCAACAATATTTTATGTAATTCTTGGCTGCATCAATTAGCCAAACATCATTCCTAGAATTAGTTCATGACAGAAGGTTTAAAGTTTGCGATTTCAACATCTGCAAAAGTTGCAAATTGCAAAACTCGTAATTCAACGTAATATTCTTCTAAGAAAATACTATCGACTTTATAATTTCATTCATGTTTTTTCCAATCCTCTTGGAATAGGAAAACCCTACACCAAGTTCAAAGAACCTAGGTCCTTGGATAAGGGTAGAAAGCAGCTTCACTTTAAGGCAAGGTACCACTAGGGCTGAAGTCTGACTTGACCTCGAAGAACATCGGTCCCATAATTTTGAACCGAGTCAAGTGACGAGACCGAAACCTTGACCCCGCACCTCTAGAGGTAAATTTGAGAACCTGGAGGAAATTGTAGCCACGAACTAATTTACGTGTCCCGGCCACCATTAGTGAACACGGCGGGGGATTTTCAGCGATGAGCATCGAACCGGGGACGTTCAGATCACTGAATCGGCGTCTGTGCCAAAAAGTGGCCAACCGAGCCACCGCTACTCTTTCATTCATTCTATGTTTATCAGAGTATACGCAGACGTATAGATGTCCAATCCACAAACTTCATATAATGTTAATTTTTAGGTAAAAAAGACCAAAAAATGTTAATTTATAAGCTTAAATAACACTTTTTCTTCCAGATTGAAGGTAAAGTAATAAATCTCCAATCCACACCATGTGATCCAATGAAGAATTTTAGATTTGAAAAAAATTAAAAGAAACCAGTAAATTTATAAACCAAAACATAACTTATATCTTTCAGATTGTTAGTAAAATTATCTCAAGAAGATTTCTCTCGCATACGAAATATGCCAGACGCAGCAGCGCTCAATAAAATCACGATCTCACATTAAACATCAAAGCAAACAAAAAAGATTCAGGTTGCATTTGCATAAATCATCATTTTCAACCCAGCATTGTAAATTACTTTGATCTGTGATGAGAAGGAGAAAGAAAAAAAAAGAACAAAGCGCAAATTTACATTGTTTACAAAATTAAGTATTCTTGAAATTATACCCTTGGCAGATCCGAGCTGAGAGAATATTATTTCAAATATCATTCCTATTTTTAAAGACATAAAGAAATTCCTTTATTATTCTGGATCTGAAAATGCAAAAGAGTGTCATTATTTTACACTTCTTCGATCCCAAATGCTCTTAAACATTTATTGTTCGAGACGTAAATATTCAGATTGAAAAGGATAAAGCAAGGAGAGCTTTGTTTGTTTCGGTCCGTTTGAATGTATTGGGAACTGGATCTAATGGATATAAGTGCTTACCGTACTTTGTAGCCCGAGTTGGATGCCATAAATTTCTTAAATATTTCCAATAACCTACGGTATTTGAACCTCTTTATCTATTATTCTTGGTGAAATCTGATTTTATTCTTTGTATTATGCATAAGTATCATGAATAAATGCATGTTTCGGTGCAGGCAGTTTAATAGAAATATGTATCTGTTTTTCAAGACCGGATTTTAATAGAAGGCTCTATTTCTGTTTCAGAGCTCCAAAGACATGTTGTGGACTTTTTCTTTATTTATTTTTTTATTTTAAAGTAGTGAGTAAAGTGATCTTTAGGCTGAAAACAAAACTATAAGTGATTCATGTTTCGAGAACGGTTGAAAATGCCGAAAAAAGAAATTATACTAAAAAATTTTGTTTAATTTTGCTGGTGTAGTAACAAGAATTTCATAAAAAATGGGTTATGCGAGGTCTTGTTTGTGATTAAAAAAGTTTCCCTACGGCGTTAACTCTTCGATGGGAACATCTGCCTCTCAGAGAGCTATGGTTTCTTTATTCAACGCTGGGGCCCCTACCCTTCAACCTTGGGTTCTGCGAGTCTACACATGCTTCAGTCAACATCTAGTCTTCAGTGGGGAAGGGTGATTCGTGACGACAGCCTTCTATGGTTCAGGTAAAAATTGGATTAATCAGAGCGAAAATTAAAAACCCCAACCCAATCTCAAGTTCGACTAACTAAATGCCTCTACTAAACGAACCGTAATATAATCTGTGATACTTAGTTTTGTTCAATAGAAGCTGGCCATGAATTAACAAGAAATGGATTGACGATTGTAGCTACCATAAAATGTAATAAACCACAAAATTCCTTTGAATTGCTAGTTACGATTACTAGTTACGGGAAAGAGATAGTCCATCTATATCTGCCTCCCAGGCAGATGTCCCCACTAAGTAGGAAACGAATCATGTTCCCAATGAAGGGTTAACTGCATACGCGAAGCGAGGTTTCATATACATTGTAAATTCCTCAAGCTCGGCTCAACCCTACACGGCACACATCTTTCGACTAACAGACCATCGGTTTAGACGTCAATTTTGTGGGAGAAATGTATGACAATATTAAATAACATTGATAAGGGCTACGGAATGCCAGATGAAAGGATTTACATACAGATGAATCAACATTTAAGAGTATATCTTCCTTCTAAACGCAATAATTCTTTGCAAATAACAAAATTACTCTCCATTAAATATTTAGAGAAAAAAAAACTGTGGAAGAATGTTTAGTCTAGATATATGTGTGACAAATCAGACAAACATGGAATCTGAAAGAAATGTTACGCATGCTGGAAATGGCCGTACTTAATGCATTCTTTTGAAGTCAAGCATGTTTTTGCTCGCGCAAATGAATGTAAAAATAGTCTTAATGAAATAGAGTCATTGCTTAATAAAGGACAAAAATTTGATGTTATATAGCATAAAATAAACAAAAGAACCCTCCATAAATTTAAAATAATGACTCTTTCAATATATATATATATATATATATATATATATATATATATATATATATATATATATATATATATATATATATATATATATATATATATATATATATATATATATATATATATATATATATAATACCAAAATAACCTACACAAATGCTCTTAATACTGAAACCCAATAAATATTCAGAAAATCAGATGATAAAATCATTTATCAGTATCATTTGTACGACAAACAGAAACTCTTAAACTATCATTCTTCCGACTACATGGAATTTATAAGCTCATATGTTCTTTATCGATTAAAAAATAAACCACAAAACTATTTCAATCAACTCGTAGAGTGTCAAATTCGTGGTTTTCAAAAGGATGTCTTTTGGGGGAATAATTTTAGTAAAAAACACTTACGCAAAAAAGAAAAAACAGAATATTGAATCCTCATTTTTCTTTTCAAAGGAGTCAATTAATTTCAAAAACTGAAAATTGTTTTGACCGGAGAATCACTTAAGCGACATATGTTGCAACTAAGCAATTAAAAGAGTTTCAAAGTCAGTTTTCTTCTTTCTGACATAAGAGCGGAAGAAATTGATGTTCCTAATTTTTTTTTTATCATTGGTTCATCTTTTATTCTATTTTCAACTTTGAAAGACAAACTGAAAAGGATCTTTGCTGATTTTTTGGTTTATAGAAATAAAGGACTCATAAACATAAGTTTATCATTAAAAGAATATTTTAAATATTGCCTTATAAGTAAATACTCCTCAAAATGTCCTTTTATATGTTACAGCAAATTATGTTTTGAAAATTGTGTTTTATAACAAAAATTATGTACGGGAAATTTATTTTATCTTTTCCCTATATAACTAAATTTTTATAGCTGAAGTCTGTAATGTTAGAATGGAATATATAAAGCAGTATTTGTGTTGTTTGCAATTTAAAAAAAATACCAAACAAATTTAATTGAAGTTTGGTATGGAGGATTTTTGATTCATTATCAAATGTTTGTTGAAAAAAACTGAGCATATGTAATCATGAAAAGAACTCATGGAAATGTATTAAAATAAAGATGGAAGATTTTACTTATTTATTTATTTTTTCCACTATGACTTAAATTTAAATTGTGTTCTCTAAAACTTAACATTTACATGAATACCATGAATTATACAGAGGCTGTTCGCACATTTTTTAGACGATTTTGGTAAGCGGTAATAAAAATTCGTTTGCTGCAAAAGAAAGAATTGCAATTGTACTATGTTTTTAAAAGTCAAAATTATCGTCTGCGGCTTGAAAGTTATGTGATCATGCGAACAGGAGATATATAGAAAATTATCCGTAAGATGCGTTGTATAGTCCCTATATCTCACAGAACTTAAACATAGTGATAACGATAAATAAATAAAACTATAGTATACGAAGGGGATGGCCAACTGGCTCACGTGCCGTATCAAGCCCGGCAGGCTTTTATAAGTGGCCCATGGTACAAAAACATTTGAAAAATAATAAATTGTTATAAAACTAAATACTTTGTTGTTCCATGTTCGGGAGCAATTATGTGTACGAAAGTACCTTTTTCTAACATGTAGCACATCGAGTCCAAGGGAAGAAGAAAGCTGCCAGATGAAAATTTACATCACCTCCTTCGTGTTTCGCTGAAATCAATGTTGATTTTACTGCCTTTGCTTCATCAAGTGCCCATCCACAAACACCACATCCGATTTCTTTTCTACTTTTTAATTAATAGGAAGACTGATTTTATGATTTGTTTTGTAATATATACATATTTTTGTAAGTCAAAATTGATTTCATTTTGTTAAGAAAAGCGATTTTGTTTTTGTTTTTTGAAATAAAAACTTTATTTCCCTAAAATCAGATGTATTTTTTTATATGTGCAGGGTTTTTAAAAAAAAGTGCGTTTGAAAAACTACTACTTTGAAGTTGTAAATTTCAAAAATATTTGATTTTAAAATAGTTCCGTTTTGTAATTTTTGCATTTTTTGCAAAACTTATATACATTTTCATCATTTAAATTAATTTTTCACCAAGCAAACTTTTTTATTATCAAGAATGCATTTTTTAAAAAAATTTCACAATACAATTTTTCCCACATTTATAATGCGGCCCCATATTGAAATGTATTTTAAATAATTTAAATTTAAAAATTTAAAATTATTTTAAAGGCAAAATATTAGATGCAGTAAGAAAATGTAATATTTGTTGATGGTAATTTCGCCTTTCGCATGGCAGACATCAAAATTCACTATGAAATTATAGTAGGCCCGGCGTCATTTAAATTTTTCTCAAGTAGTTCTCGGATTTTTTTCAGTTAACCTCCCCTGATATACAGGTCAGAAATACAGAAATTTGCATAATGGAAATTTTAATGCCATTCCACTCTCTTGTGCTATTCCTAACTTTAGCTTTCGGTAAATTATCATTATTTTTTGTCACGTTCAAAATAACAGCGTAGGACAAAGTCTTTTGTCAGACTTTGAATTTGTTAAGACACATTAAAGAAAGTCACGAATTCCCCAACAAATGCATGAAGAACAAATACCCAACAAATACATGAACATTAAGCTGAAATGGAAAAAAAAAATCTGAATTATATTTAAACTGAAATGTAAAATACTGACAAACAGATCTCCACCATGTTAAATTACTATAAATTTAATCTCAATGAGGAAATAAATAATAAAGGGTTCGTAAAATTACGTCTCATTCCTATTCACTGATGAATTTCATCCGCTGCGCGTGTATGTAACTCTTATAGTTTTGTCATACTGGACACTGATACTTTATATGGTACAGCACTTTTATAAATTGATTTTAAAAGGCTAAATAAGAAAAGATAAAATACAAAAATATATCAGCCTCTCAATTTCTGTCAACCCATCAGTTTAGGTGGGGGAATAAAGTCCGCCTTAGGCTTACACTTTTGGATAAAAAGGGGAATATAGCACGTTACATCTCTGCTTTTTTTTAAACATTTCAGGGACAATATTCACAAAAAATAAGCCGAAAGATATTCTATTATCTGGAAAGTGAAAGTTTTTAAAAGTTAAACGTTAAACAGGATTAAATCTATAGACAATTTTTATACAGTTTCACATTATGTTAACACTAATGCACTGCAAAGACCGTAGTACAAGAACAAGGAAAAAATTACTTTCAATCTTTGAAATTAATGAATAACAGAAAATTTTAATTTTAAGAATAAGATTGTATGAATATCTCATGAATCTAAAACTCAACATCAAATTAATGATAATGTTTTGTGAGCCTTCCATCACACTTGCATTAATATTAGAAGAATCGCATGCCTCTTAAATAAGGCCGTCTTGCATATTCTTTTTTTGGGGGGGGAACGAAGTTCTTTTACGCGGTTTACAGTAAAGTGAACTGGCAGAAATCATCACGTAAGGAAAAAGCGTTATGCTCCCTGCATCTAATCTCGGTGTGAATGTATTCAAATAATCACTTCAACTTGCTGTTCTATGGCTGGCACAGTGGTAGAGCTCACTGCTCCAATAATTTGGTCCCCCGATCGATCCCGGTAGATGCTTTTTATGTAGATAATTCTAAATATTTGAATTTTATTATTTTAATTCTTATTATAATTTTAATTTTACTTATTTGAAGAGGGTTTGATTTTTATTTTTTATTTACTGCTGAGCGCATATTTTCTGATGCACATACCTTGCTACTGGAGGTAAAGTCGTTCGACCAGGGCACTCCAACAATCTTTATATACCTTGCTACCATGTCCCCTCCAGACGACCTTTCCCTCTCTTTCTCTTTCTCTCTGTCTCTTTCTATTATATACGGTTCTATGTGCTTCGTGCGAGTATCGAGATTCGAGAATCAAGCACTGTGCGCTGTCAGCTGTACAACCTCAATTATAAACACGTGTAAATATTATTTAAACTTATTTATCCATCGATCGTTGCTATAATATACTGAGGGAGGTTCTAAATTACTTAACCAAAATTGTCATAAACTTCCACTCATATTGGCTGGAGACTTCAACGTTAACTTCAATGATAAAGAAAAATTTGAAAACCTCACATCTTTTTTATCAGATACATTTGATTTAAGTATTAATAATGACCCAGCGCAGTTCACAACGAAATACTGTACAACCGTTGATGCTTTTTTTCCGAGATACTTGGATAAAATTGAATCTCAAAAATATGCATCTTATTATAGTTACCATAATCCAATAATTACCATGATACAATATAATGATAAAATTAAAAATAATTTTTTCTTATTTGGAATTTTTTATGTATAATTTATAATTCACTATTTTATATTTATTTTTTAATAAATGACCATTTTTCCTAAAATATTAAATGAAATTTATTGATTTAAATCCTTACTTTACATTTTTGCTTTGAAAAAATGATAAAAAATAAAAATAAAACGTACAAATTAGAGAGAGAGAGAGTTGGTTGAATAAAAGAGGGCTGCGCTTTTTGGCGTGACAAAAATACACTAATATAATCAATAGAAATCTACATATTAAATCACCTTTAGAGTTGAAAAAAGAACGTAAGAAACTTCGCTCCTGACGGGCGTCCCCCGACCGCACAAATGGTTTTGGTTAATTTCGTCATATTTTAAAATAAAATATACATTGTATGCTGTATTTTAAGTGAATTGGCTGTCATAAATGTGAAACGCCTTTCAAAGCGTTTCTGAAAGCAATTTTTCCTTCTGATTTGCGTTTTATTTGAGAACTGCTAATTATGTGATGAATAGCCTAGAAAGAATTCAGGATAACGGGGGAAATTTACCCTTCACGTACTCTAACGTTTCGAAAAAAGTTGCTTGAGCAAGCTAACTTTGTAATACTTGTATTTGTGCATCTTTTCCACGATGAACTACATATGAGCTCTGGAATTTATTTTTCCTTTCACGTAAATTAATATTAAATCTTTACAGATCTGTATGGCATGGTGTGTAGGAGACGATAGTCAATGCTTACTACTGCATCGTATTTAGAAAAATAAAATGATCTAGTAAAATAAAATTATTTTGTATTTCAGTGCTATTAAAAATTATTCAGATAAAAATGCCATTCTTAAAAAAGTTTACATTAAGTACAGTAAATATGTTCCATTGGCTTTATTGGAAATTCAGTATTTTGCCATTTTAAAAACATTATTTCTTGAACTATTCAATTATGTATCATATTTGCAATTTCTTTTATATTAAATAAATGAAGCTGCTATCCTCTAAGTAATTGGGATATTAACCTTAACATACAAGTGTAGAATCTATTATCATAACTCCTACCTTACATATGCAAAAATAGTTTCTATTTAACCAAAAACAAATTTTTGAAGCAATTATGTAAATAGTTCGGATTGAAATGCAATTTTTGTAAAACAAGTAACTTTTCTTTTAAAAAATTACCCCTTTTTCAGTGAAAGCGCAAAACATTTTTTTTTTTTCATTTCAGTTACTTAATTGACGATGTTCTATTTACTCAAGGAAATACGCAGATTATTTATGGAAGAAAAAAAGATGTTTTAAAACACTATAAACAACTTAATATACAATAAACGATGAAAAATACTGTACGAGTAAAAAAATAAATGTAAACATGTCATTATTAACACATGAAAAAAATAGAGAGTCTGTAAATATCACATAAATGGAATTTTGCGTTATTTTACTTTTCTACTTGTAAATTGTAGTTAGAGTGAAAAATTTTCCCCTCAAATGATATTTTTTTCTATGTTTAAGAAGTTCCGTTTCATTTTTAAAGATAAAAAAGTTATTCACAATTACAATAGTTTCCATTCTTATTTTAATTTTTAAAAAAATATTATACACTGAAATTTGCTTTGTTTATTTATTCACAGATATAAATATTGGCTTGCAGACACATTCATCAAGAATATTGCCTCCATATTTTTTTCCTTCTGTTAACAAATACAGTATCATAATACAAGGAAAATGTTAATTTCTGAGTTTAAGTTCCTTTCATGATGAAAGGGTCATTTTAAATTCTGGCAAATTTTGTAAATTAAGCGCAATATATATCATCCTCTAAACCATTGGTTATTAAACTTTATAGAATCGTGGACCCTTCAAGAATCTAGTGAAATATATGGACCCCACCTTCTGATAATAAATACTTTTATAACTATTCGTTTCAAAGAAAAATAAATTGGAAGTAATAAGGCAACAAATTGTTTTAAAAAATCTAATTGAGGCGGTCCCGTTAAAAAGAGGGTAAGTGCCAAAATTTCCGAAAAGTATTTTTTCACTTATAGAAGTTTTTTTTTTCCTCCAAGTCTAATGGTGTGGAAAAGGGATATAAGTACCTAGCTAGTTTGGTTTAGTTCTGTGCTAGGAACTTACCTCATTTTTCACGCCATTAGACTTGGAAAAAACCCTTCTATGAGTAAAAAAATACTTTTGGGAAATTTTGGCACTTACCCTTTTTTACAACAGAAACGCCTCAATTGCATTAGATAATGTTCGCTTCCTAGTTTGCGGAGGATATGCTTAAATCAAAATACGAAGGGACTGCAAATGATATGAATATATTACAAACACTGATTTGTGATATTTAACAGTGTATTTGTACTCGTAATGACGTATTATTTAACATATGGCCACCGGATAGTTGTACATTAGACTGCATTCAAATTCAAGAGCTAAATTTAATTTGTTTTCAATTTTTTAAATTTAAATCCTTCATTCATTTTAATTTCAAATCAAAAGTCTTGAAATTTATGTTTTGCTTCATGAGCGAATTCCTGAGCTAGAATTCTTCTCTAAGTCGGCGAACCCCTGAAATTTATTCGCGGACTCCGAAGGTTTCATGGACTACAGATAAATAAAACCATACTCTAAATTCTTGTGAACTACCGTGTGTTTCGCAACTGCCTGATACCACCCTGTCATACATGAGATATTATTTGCACATATCATTGTAATGTACGTATTCTAACACTCAGTAGGGTAATAAACGACATATGGGAATTATCTAACTTTTCAGAACAACAACGGAGAAAAATGCCTTTATGAAAACATCACTAACTTCAAAGAAACTCGTTTTCTTCTTAAGAACCTCCCACGACAGTTTTCACAAATTTCGGTGGAGTAATTTTAGCTTCTGGGATTATTCATATAAACTGGTAATTCATTCATTGCCTCTTGGTAGTGTTCTTCGAAAAGCAATTGAATATTTTCTAGAAATTGCAGAAATGATGACATTCATTGCAAGTGTCAGTATTAAATCACTTCAACCTAGATTCCATAAAGGTAGAAAATGACTACTAAAGAAAATAAAGAAGCACTATTCGTCTATCACAAGAGGTATAATGGAAATAATTCAAAGTAAATTAAATCATAGTTAAAGTGCATTTTAAAGGTAGTGTTTGTAAAGTTTAAATTAGACTTGTTGGAACAGTTTGACCAGGCGGACTATCCTGTAGTTGTATTTAAAAAATGCGGCTTGATGCGGTATGATAATTGCGATATGATACGAAATTTAATCATCTGTAATTTTGTCACATAATAAATTTACAGAAGAACATTAACGGTTAGAGCCTCGTGGTATTGAATTTAAAATGACTTACGGAGTGAAAAGCAGATGTAAATAGACCGACAAATAACCGTTCAGTGCATACGTCAGTACAACATTAGAAGTTTTATACGATAAGTAGTATAAAATAACTAAATACGATAACGGTAAAAGGCAGTTATACAGAAAAATTAGAAATATAATTTCTAACAGAATATTTTCTAAATTTAAAGGTATTATTGTAGTTTTTGAAAAAGCCATAAGAAATTTTTTTCTCTTTAACAGCAACAAATAAATGAAATTCCTTATTTTCTAAAATTAGAATTTTGCTTTTATCTGTAAACGAGATATACATTGGCTAAATATTTGCAAAATAATGTTGAAATAAACAATATCGGCATAACAACAACTACTACATTTAAAGGAAACAATACCAGAAATTGTTATGCAAAACATTCAAATCATTAAAGTTACACACAATCACACTAGGTTAATAAGGAAAATACAACAAAACTCAGAAATTTTCTTAAATGTTTACTTTAATTTTATCTTTTACTTTTTTAAATTATGGAATTGCCAGGAATAAGAGAAAAATAGATTTTTAGCAGTGTGTCATATTCGAGACGTTACATCACAATTTTAAAACACATTTTCTCCTGAAGGAAACTCATTTTGCTTTATACTAGTAGTCAAAACAAATAGCAGGTTTACCAAAACTGGTTCATTTCTTAAAATATATTTTGCTTCTGTAAAACATAAAGTTTCCTTTATACTGAATGACATAAATGCACATAAAAAATAGTTTGTTCTATTTAGCTTGAAAAGAAATGCGTTAATTATAGAAAGGTTTTTTTCTATACTGGGAGAAAAAAGCTTTATTTTCTCCTCCAAATGTCTGCCCAATACTTAGTTTGACGTGTTCATAAAAATTTTATTCCCTAAATGAGGTAAAAACAGAAGTTCATTGATTACTTTATTTTTAATGTATACAAACATATTATATATATATATATATATATATATATATATATATATATATATATATATATATATATATAGTTTACAAATGTAAATTACTTAATAGGAAACAAAAATGAGTAAATAAATTTTAGGCGCTAAGCTGCTCACAAAAATATTTACGATATATAGATATTTAAAATTAAGATGACTAAAAGGGCAGATGCGACCATTTAATACTCCTATAACCTGAAATAAGATAGACATATAAAAATAAGCAAAAAACGGAATTGGAGAAGGTATAGTTGATGACTTGGGGGGGGGGTGACCCCCCAACCCCGGTTAAACATGTTTTAAGCTCGGCAACACTCCCGGAGGTCGGCTATAACACCAGGACAGTAATAAAAAATTATGAAGAGGAAAAATATTTTAGATGAAATAGATAAGTTAAACCAGATGTCTTTACTAATATAGTCAACTAAAACATAATTACAAGATGAATAGCGTTTTAACTTTTTAATAAAGAAAAAAGAAAAAGAAAAAAAGAAAAAGAAAAAAGAAAAAGAAAAAAAGAAAAAGAAAAAAATCTTAATACTAAGATACAGAAATACAATAATACTAATTAACTAAATAATTACTCACTAACATATACACTATACACATTAAGATACAAAAATACTTAGATACCATTTTATAATTTTTTTGATTTTTTATATTTAAAAAAAAAACTATATAGAAAATAAACACCTAAGTAAAAAGATAATAAAAACCTAAGTAAACCTTAATTAAAGGATATAGTTATAAAGTTATAGTTAAAAAACCCTATTGAGCTATAAAAGTACAAAAAGTTTATTTTCTTTTTATTTTTTATTTTTATTTTTTTTCTTTATTTAAAAGTTAAAACGCTATTCATCTTGTAATTATGTTTTAGTTGACTACATTAGTAAAGACATCTGGTTTAACTTATCTACTTCATCTAAAATATTTTTCCTCTTCATAATTGTTTATTACTGTCTTGGTGTTATAGCCGACCTCCGGGAGTGTTGCCAGGCTTAAAACACGTTTAACCGGGGTTGGGGGGTCACAACCCCCCCCCCCTCAAGTCATCAACTATACCACCTCCAATTCCGTTTTTTGCTTATTTTTATATGTCTATCTTATTTCAGGTTATAGGAGTATTAAATGGTCACATCTGCCCTTTTAGTCATCTTAATTTTAAATATCTATCTATATATCTATATATCTATCTATATATCTATATATCTATCTATCTATATATATATATATATATATATATATATATATATATATATATATATATATATATATATATATATATATATATATATATATATATATATATATATATATGTATATGCACACACACACACACACACATCCATCCCTATACACACAGACATATATTGAAATTGATGCGAATATTATTGAAATAGATTAGAATATTCACTTCGTGGGGAATAAACCGTCATATATATTCTAATAGTTTTAGTAATACATTTTAAGTATAGAAATTAAATAATGAATAATACATGCTTAATGTATGCATCAAAATATTAGTTCCATCTCGTGAGATTAATCCTGAAAGCAAATACAGAATATAATGGAATACTGTGACATTAAATTCTAGAATGAATGTCAAAAATTAAGTTGCAGGAAGTTGAGACACTTAACCAATCTGTTTGGTCTGTACGAGTACTACGATAAAAGGATAGTATTTTTCTCTTTAGAATTAATTTAAACCGGATTTTTCTTAAATTTCAGCTATATTTTCATTAAATTTATCTCCCAAAATATCTCTTGCCAACCCATATTCTCTCTTCGAAAAGCAACCTTCATTTTTCAAATTTGGAAACTCATTCATCATTTTAATTAATATGAAATTAATGTATGAACTACTTTAGCAGACCTTAATTCTGCAAGTTGCTTTCTGGGGCGAAAAATTAACTCATTTCAGATGGCACAGCAAAATTCAAAAGTGTGGAATCTGAGTTCAACACGGCCACTTTTGCGAATTAATTTCAGCTGGAATCTTTCTTAGAATTTATCTAGAGAACTTTATCAGTTGACAGTCAACCTCTTTATTGTTGTTTAAAGATGGTTCTTTTATTGTGTGAAAAAAAATATTTAGGCTATAAAGTAATGCATTCAGACAAAAAAATAGAAAATTGTTTAGAAAAAATTGAGATATCGGGAAGATATTTTTACTGTTTATGCAGTAACAGTTTTACGGGACAGCAATTATTCCCAGGCGGTGTGCCGCGAGAATTTTTGGGGCATAAACTAAAAAGTATTAGTAGAGCACTCTTAAAATAAATTTTAAGTTGACATGACAGATTTTATCCCTTAGAATTAATCGCAAGCTCACATTAAGGGGTCAGGTACCTTTTAAAATCTAAGCGACCTATTTTGAATCTTCAGTAGTCATAGAAATCATTTATTCAGAAATATGAAAGTTTTACTGTGAGTTAAACACACTCTCTGCGTTATAAATGTAGATATCATTTTTTTCTAGCTTTAAGATAATTTATTATTTCCATGTTTTTATTAACTCGCTTTCTTGTTTGTTTGTGTGTTTGTCCAGTACAAATCTTGCAATCGATTTTCAACTAACTTCCTGACTAGCTAGAAATTTAAAACTTTTAAAATAGCTCAGAACACGATGGCAATGCATTTTTTTGATACATTTAGCCATCTTTAAGTCAATTTTCTTCGTCAATTTTGTTTTGTAGACTTTTGCAGCCATCTATCGAACAGGACGGGAGCGAAAAGTTAAACGCAAGTTAACTTCCAATTACCTTCATTTTCTTTCAAGTTGATGGGATAATTCATGAAAAAAAAATTAAAAAGTATTTATTAATACATAGAATTGTCAAGTTTATATGATTCAACAGAAAATTTAAAAATATGGTATATAAAAAGTTCTTTTTGTCTTGTAACTATTTATTTTTAAATTCAGCCATTGTTTTTTGCCTTGTTATATCATTGCTTACAGACTTGCGTCGGTATGTTTATGAAAATTCATATTCTTTTAGTTTTAAAATTAAGTTTATATAATATATCTTTAAAATGACAAACTTTGAAATCAAAAGCTTACTTCTTCATAGAAAAAAAAATGTTTTAAAAAAATTTAATTTTCAAATGTTTTTCATAGATTTTACTTTAATTAACATTTTTATGAGAGGAATGGCATAATAGTAGGTCATTTGTCTGGTAGATGTCTATACTGCCTTTGAATAAAATTTCATGGTATTCCAGACAACTGTTCTGGTGATTTCATTGCGTAATGACATAACAATGAAGAAAACAATGGTTGAAATTTTAAACAATTAAAAAAGTTTCATTTTAAGCTTGAAAAAAATGAGTGTTTAACTCACAGTAAAATTTTCACATTTCTAAATAAATTTGTATAGTAACTATTGATGATTGAAAATAGGGATATGGTTGTTGAGTCTCTTGGTCTTTAAAAGATACCTGAACCCATAATAACATAAAACTATTATTAGTGATTTCCATTGTAGTCCTCTAGTGTAATGCTGAACTGTATCCCATGGCTATGTTTGAAACTGTATTAATATATTTAATGGTGATTGTTTGTTACTTATATCTTTCAATGACTATGTAAAATGAGCAATGGTGTAGATATATATTTGAACTAACGTTTCACATGTTGCTGGTACAAAGTCCGCTGTGCCTGAATATTTAAAAAATTTAAAGAATCTAAAATTCCAACCCGATAGTCTAATCTCATGCTAAAGGGTGACGCAAATGTAAAAAGTTTGGGACTACTAAGCAAAAAAAAAAAAGAAGAAGAAGCACTTTTCTGCCTATCATAGGAGGTATAATGAAAGGAATTTAAAGTAGAAAGGAAGATCTGTTAAATCGCAATTTAAAATTAATATTTTTAAGTTCCAAATTTGACGTGTTGGAACAATTTGATCTGGAGGACTGCAGTATATTTGTATTTAAAAAAATGGTTCTAAAATAAATGATTTGAGTATTCATAGACAGATATATTTTAAATAACCTTTTTAAATAATGTTTACTTAAACTGTTGTGTAAAAGTATTTTAATGGGGAATTCTATGGTCGTACCATTGTTACAAACTCCTTAACGTATAAAGAAAGTATTTGGGTAGCATGTTCAATTTTTAATATTGTATTGTTCTAATGGTTTGTAGATATTTCTATACATTTCTAAACATTTTTTGTTTCCTCTTAATTTATGTTTATTTTGTGCTAAACACCGTTCATTAACTGCCATTGAGAGTTAGATTTAAATTCGTGACTCTTTGGCGATATTTTCGAGAACTTTGGCGAGTACGCCGACAAAATTGGGGAATTTCGGGGTGCCTGGTGAACTAATCGTATTTCACCTAAGTGGCGTGGTTATTAAAATCTGGAATTTTCCATTTCTAGAAAAATCGAGAATGTCGCCAAGGGTATATAAACATGCACATCTCGGCTCGAAATTTGTCATTCGTTCATTTCTCAGTTGGAGTTCAGCTGCTTGCGTGAACTGTAAAGCCTGTTTTTTTTTGTATATTGTGCCAAATATGAAATCCTATACCTGAACTTCACTGTAGTCCTAAGGGACTGTTTGAAGTATATCTGTGCCGTTATGGCAGATGTTGAAATGTCATTTTTTTCATGTTTCGGCAAATTAAAAAAGAACTTTTGTTGTGAAATATAAAATCGCTCAATTATGTTTTCAGTCCAAATATTCTTTAGTTAATGCTCATATTCAACCTCAAACATATGGATGGTCTTCAATGAAAATTATTAGTTAGGGACAAAAATTTTGAGAAGGGTTGAGAAAAAAGAAAACATATCAACTTTTGCCAAATTAAGAATAACTTAGATATATTTCATAATTCTACATATAAGCTTTTGCCACATTAAAGAACCAATATTACGTGTGACATATATACTTAAAACATAAAATTGAATTTTTCGGACATACATCATCTGCCATAACGCCACAGACTTGTTAACTGTTTAAGACTAGAAAGAAAAGAATCTTGTGTCGCCATTATCTGGAGTCGCCATTTTAAAATATAGTCGGACTATACGTAATTATATTAATATCTGTAAAGCATTACAAGAAACGTGGAGAAAACGCATAATAAGAACACATAGCTTAGAAACATGCACAATAAAAGTAAAAAAAAAGCAGGTAGTTTTGAACCAATTAATAACATTTAATCTGGTCGCAGGTATAATTGTCTCTCTGGAGAATTCACAAATGCGAGGATCATTAAACTCTTTGATATAAATACGAGAAACAACGAACAGTTCCAGGAGATTGTGGAAGGCGGTAGCAAAACCTGACACTTCAGAAGGACGTTTGAAAGATGAACAAAGCCTAAGCAATTTTACGATTGCCAGCTAGGGAGACACCCGTAAATGAAGCAAGCGATTTAAAAAAAGGGCTTTGCATAAATGGGGATGAAATAGAACCGAGAAGTCGTAATTATGAAATGGAATTAAGAAATAAATGAATAATCATGGAAATGTTTTTCCAGAGAGCAAATAAAAATAATGTAGACATTCAGTTGAATATAACTAAAAATAAGTAACAGAGCTAGATAATTATAAGAAGAATGTAGACAAAAACCAAACAGATATCAAGCACTCAGGGCTCCACGCTTCAGAGGCAATTTTGTGTAGTAGTGCCGGAACTAAACCAGAAATCGAGGTAACCGACTGGTCTCATCATCATGGAGCCTAACCAAATCAGTTACCTCAAGGGAAACTCTCTGAATACGATGCAGGTGTAACCAAAGGACATCCCAAGGCCCCGAGATCCCCATAGAAACAGATAGTCAAGAGAAAATGAAAACACACGGACGACTTACAGTAAGAGCTCAACGCAACATACATACAAGTACACATATAATCATAATGAAAAGACAAAGATGCATACATACCTTAAATCAGTGAGTGACGGTTATGGCTAAACAGCAGCCAGTTTTTACCCTAGTAGTTACGTCACTGTAGCTAAACCACAGCGACACACCCCAATGAAAAAAAACCTATCCTAACTTAGTCTTTCAGTTGACTAATAGAGAGCAATGAGTTTAGATAGCGATGGATTCTAGAAAATCTAATTCAGATAGTTAAGAATTTTTGCTCCATAAAATATAAATTCCTGTCTGAATTTTCAGGAATGCTTGGATATCATAGATTTAGATCATTCTTGATTTTTAACATGTCCTTTAATACGTGATCAAGGACACGTTTTGAATAATTAATATAGGACAAATTACACATGTCACATGGTGTACTGTAAACATCCCACAGAAGAATTTGATATACTGTGCTTTCAACTGGGGGGGAAACTGAAGTTTATTGATGGGTTGATTTTAAAAGTTATAGGGAGACAAGATTTTTCTCACAGAGAAAGTAAGATCCCCAATTTATCATAACTCTGAGACTTGAAAAATGTTTCGGGAACAGATTCTTTTGAAACTGAACTAAATTTTTCTCCTGGATTTTTATTCAGGATATTACGAAGCTGGAAGTTCTTGTTAAGATATTGTAGGAATAAAAGATTTTCAATGGATAGACATATTGCCACATTCCGAAGGTAACTGCAAGCAGTACCACAGCCAAATGTTTAAAGCAGTGGACAGCAGGTCGGCGGATCGAATCCAGGTTTTAGTTTTATTCTAATTTATGTTTCCTTTCGCGAAATTTCCACAAAGTTCCTGTTTATGTTAATTTACCTTATGTAAATTTGTTGTTCTAATTTACCTAATTTCTAGAAAGTTCTTAAGTTGTGTATAAGAGACTTCCCTCAGGTTGAGGACAGTTCATTAGTGGGATTGAATCCTGCTCGCATCATGCTAATAAACTTCTTTTACCGTAACAACGTGTTGGTTTATTCGGTATATCTCACACTTCTACGTGACAATATACACTAATGGCAAAAAATTCATTGCACTCTCAAAATAAAAGTATTCAGCAATGGAATTTATCAAAATATGACGTCATGTTTAAAACAAACTTTGGTTAATAATTTCACTATCAGAAATTAGTAGTGAGGATTACATGGATAACATTCATCATCAATCATAATAACTTTTATCGTAATACATAATTAGGTGTGCATTTATTTGATTTTCTCCCTGCACCATGAAACTTCCACTGTCGTAAAATTCAAAGCGCAGTTAAAATTGAAAAACAAGCTGCAGGAAAAGTGAATTTCTGCTTTTTAATAATGCAGGATAAAAAGATCACGAGTATGCGAGGAATATATGGAAGCGAGAGAAATTTCCACTTTTTTTCTTCTTATTTTTCAATTTATCAACATTCATCCTCATTTATGAGAATTTCGAGTTTTATTCCAAGTTTTCTGTCCTATTTCTGGAATCATGCTAAAGCGTGACACGGCTGTAAGCTAATTATTGCCATATGAGTCATTTATTAGGATAATGGTTTAGATGAATTGGAACGGGAGTTAATATGAGCATTTCCAGATTTCAGTTTTTAAAATTTGAGTTTTTACGCAGTACAAAATGTTGAGGAATAAATGTGACTGTCACATTACAAATCATGAACAAGAGGTGTTTAAGAAACTTTAGTCCAAGTATCATATTTAAAGTTTTATAATGTACATTTCGTCTGCAGTGTGAATACCTTAAAATTCCAAATGTCCATTTAAAAGTGTTAAAACGTACATCTCAGCCCCCATGGGCTAGGAGATGGCCGAATGTCTAGGGCACTGACATTCAGTTCAGATCCCGTGGGTACGAGTCCCACTTTGGCATGATGTTTGTAGCCGTTCGCAATCGGCTTTAAACTGAAATTAATTGATCGTAGCGCTCCATACGATCTGCAATGTGAATATCTTATTTACAGTGAATTTAACTTGTCGTATGTTACATTCAAGTACTGTAGTTTACTTTTTTCACTTTAAAGTGCAACGTTAGTTTCGGTAATCCATTCGCCCAGACATGTGACCTGCAAAATGTTAAGAATTTATGAATGTTACCTTTTGGTACTGAAATATTTTAAGCCCATGATTTAGATGAAGCAATATTTTTTACGCATTCAACAGTCATGAATTACATTTTAGGCCACCCGCACTTTAGAAGATGCTTGAATCAGGCTCAAAAACACTGAGAAAACAAGTTATTTCTTCATTGACTGAGGATATTGCTTATACAAGAAAAAAGGCAGGAATATTTTGTCTTCGTCTGCATCACGCTTCCTACTTCAAACAAAATCGGAAGTAAAGCAAATTCGTTTTATGTCTGATATCGATGCTGCCATCTGTTGGTGGTTTTTTAATACAACAATACGTTTAAAAATTAGCCCTTTTCGCTGTATAAAAATTTTAATTTGTTTATTAGAGAATCTAAATTATAGGGCACTATACAAATTAAGGGTTTTATCTCGTACTGTAATATATTAATCTCAGGCAGAGATAAAAAAATAGCAATTTTCCAGGATTGTCGAAAAGGTATTTAGCTTTTTGAAGGATTTTTTTGGTCGTTGCATGATATTAGAGGATGTACAGTATATCAAATATTTTTTTCTTTTTTTTTCTACTTCTGTTAATCAGATGCATCAATATCATTCCGACATCTTCATCTGTCGATGTTCTCTCTATTGATTCAAGCCGTGAATACAGGGTGTCCCAAAACGACCGCATAAACTCTGCACAGCTAGAATCCTCGTTGGGAGTACATAAAAACTGCCCAAAGAAGCGTTCCTGTACGATCCATAGTTTACGAGGAAAATACGAAAAACAAAGTATGACGTCACTGACGGTGCAAGAAAAAAACACTTTATTGGACATACCAACAACAATATTTGCATATATTTCCAGACGATAATGTTTAAAACGTTCGTCGCGCATATCGCGTCATGCATACGCGCGCGCCATGGAATGACGTTAAGCCGCCGTTGAACTGGTATTTAAAAGGCTGCATCTTGCAGCTACCGGTTGATGTACGGCCGATGTAATGGAAATGCCTTACGAACTGCTAGGGAGTATGCCCGTCGATATCCGTCCCGCCGTCCTCCCTATGTCAACGTCATCCGTAGGCTGGACGACAGACTGTGAAATACGGGAAGCGTCTTGCCAACAGCCAATCTTCACGATACTGGAAGACCGCGGAGCGGCCTGACGGTAGCACTGCAGACGGATGCAATACTGCAGCGGGTAGAAGAGACGCCCAAGGTAAGCACACGCGCATTAGCCCGTGAGATGACTTCGAGTAAAAGTACTGTGCTTAGGCTTTTACGGTCTGAGAGGCTACACCCATTTCGGTACACAACCGTGCAAGGTCTGAAACCAGATGACTTTCAGAAACGCGTGCCCTTCTGTGAATGGCTGTTGCAGCAACAGAACACAGATAATGGTTTCATTGCACATATCCTGTAGACTGGTGAATCATGTTTCACTGGTGATGGGGTATTCAACCATCACAACAGCTATATGTGGTCCCAGGTCAATCCGCATGCAATCCGGCCGCAGAAACATCAGGAACGTTGGTCTCTTAACGTGTGGGCCGGCATACTCGGGGATCGCCTGCTTCGACCATATCTATTGCCTGAACGGCTTTCGGGACAGTCGTACTTTTTGTTTCTCAATGAGGTCTTAACCGAGTTCCCCGATGACATACCATTAGCGGCAATATAGGGACTTTGGTTCCAGCATGATGGGGCTCCGGCGCATTTCTGTGGTTTGCGTGGTTGGCTGGATATGGAATACCCCGGCCGCTGGATCGGACGTGGGGGTCCGGTTCTATGGCCTCCACGTTCGCCAGATCTTACACCGTTGGATTTTTTCCTATGGGGCCATCTCAAGGAACTGGTGTATCGAGACGTAGTGACAACACAAATGGACTTAGTTGCTCGTCTGCATGCTGCTTGTACTTCGGTGGACCGCGCGATGCTGCAACGTGTGATGACAGCCATTCCACGGCGTGCTCAAACCTGCCTCGACATGCACGGCGGACACTTTGAACATCTGCTTTAAATTGTGCATGCTGTTGATATGTTCAATAAAGTGTTTTTTCTTGCACTGGCAGTGACGTCATACTTTGTTTTTCGTATTTTTCTCGTAAACTATGGATCGTACAAGAACGCTTCTTTGGGCAGTTTTTATGTACTCCCAACGAGGAATCTAGCTGTGCAGAGTTTATGCGGTCGTTTTGGGACACCCTGTATAAGCAAGTATCTGAGGCCACCATATTTGTTTAAAATATACAAAAAGTACATTTGTTTAAGTATACTTGTTTAAAATATACTACGTCAGTACTCGAGAAACATTCTGTCGCTTTGGTGTGAGGATACGTGACACAGAATTTAAAATGAAATCAAAAGCAAGGGAACGTATTTTTACAGTGATTATTTTATGAAATGACTTGATGAAGAATGCTTCAATACTTTTTTTTATTTTTTATACGAATGAAGAGTGACAATTTTAAAGAAATGTGAAAGTGGAGAAGATATTCTGGTGGAAAAATAAATATTGCTTTTATATAGGTTACACCTGTATTCTTATTTTTTGAACAACTATATTTTTAAAGGGATTCTTATTCGTGGATATTATTGAAAGACAGAACCAAGTGTGACAACGCCAGAGTTGAAATTTGAAAGCCATAGCTCCCCACTAGACAGTAGACGAAGATTGTTTGTTTACAACGGCGTTGGGAGTTTTTCCCACGCGCGAGGTTGGAAGTTTTTTCCACGCGCTGGGAGTTTTTTCCGCGCGCCGAGATTTTTGTATCTCAGCTCCGCGCGCTGAGATGTGATTGTAACTTATATTTAAAATGTTGTGTTCTTTTTTGTTAATAAATATGCGTGTGGTGTTAATCGTCCATGCTTAGTGCTTTTCGCCTTACACAGTGGATTTAAGTAATAGTGAGCCAACCGGCCAAGCTGTTACACTGGTGACCACAACACAAGGATATTTGCTTTTTAGACTTAAACAGATAACAAATTTAACAAACCAATATCTCAGGACTACAACGAATGTCACCAAAATGAAAATTTGAAAGAATGTGAAAGAATTTGAAAAATTTGAAAGAATATTCACTGACACAACATCAAGTCTGCATTCCATGCATAGGAACAGAGATTCTATGCAGAACAGCCAACAGAGAGCAGCAGTATTTCTCCAACAGAGAAATGAATGAATCTCAAGAAACAGAGATGGACATACTTATATACCTAATGAGACATTCTCGATTGTTCTAAAAATAGAAGCTTCAAGAACTTGACAACTACGCCACTCAGATGAAATCTGGTTGGTTCTCCGGACATTCAAAATGTCCCCAATTTTATCGCCTAAATCGCGAAACTTGTCGATATGTTTGCTGAAGTTCTCGGACATCTTCAAAAGCTCCCGTATTGAAATATAAAGCACATCAGTGGTAAATATACAGTATTTGACAAATAAATAAACATAAATTAATGAAAAACAAAGATTTACAAATATTTACAGATATATACAAAAATATTATTGTTCACAAAATTAATATCCGTAGCTGTATATTTTCTACAATGTCCCCATTGAAATTTCTAAGGATTTGAAAGCGTTCAAACTTTTACAAAGAATGTGCTACCAAGGAAATGCCTCAAATTACGAGCCTGCAAATTAAATTCTATCGCACTAACCTTTCAAAAGGAAGTAAATATTTCCGGATGTTTTCGATGGATCTCAAAATGTCTCAACTTCTCAATGACATCTCGTTAAAATCTTGCATAGCCTTTGTTAATATCTTAAAATATTCGTTTGCACTCACGTTATTTATTTCGTGTCCTAATAATTGTTTCCAGGTGATACTCTATGCAATTTTAGAATACCAGGAACTTGAATTTTATTGTTATTTGTAAGATAAATATTTAAACTCCACATTCACAGCTAAAGACACAATTTCGACTTATTAAACTATTTCAAGATTTAGGATATAAGATATTTATTAGAATGTCAAAAATTATGCCTCAGTTAAACGAAAAATAACACCAATTTAAGGAAGAAACGTATTGAACAATTTATATGTTTTGGAATTTTAGTAGACCTTTAAAAATAAATATTAAATATTCGGTGTGAAACATTAATTACATTTTTTCCTTTCTAAATGTTTAAACAATTTATGCTTAAACGTATTTCAAATTACAGTAGTTTTCAGCTGCGTAATGTATATTTTAAATTTTAATGCATGAATGAAACGTTTCATTGCTTAATTTTTTATGTTTAGTATCATATTTATTGTTCTCTACCTTCGATGTAGACCAAAATTATTTTGCAAAAGAGAAATTTTTGTTCTTTCCTTTCTTTTATTAATTTGGTCCAATGATCAATTTTTTAATATTTTTTACAAGAATGTCTCATAAATTGCTCTCTGATGTTATTCATTTTATAAACTTCCTGACTTCTACTTTTTCTCATTTAATTAAATTTATACAAACTGCAACCACTTAACGTATCCCAAATTTTAAAAAGATGCAATATTATTAGAAGAAAAATCATTATTGGAGCAATTAAAACATTTTGGAATTTAGAAATATTAGTTATTCTAACAATTGCAGACTGATATATTTAATAAAAATACTTGGAAAAATAACGCTTAAATTTTCTTTCATATTAAATATAATCTCTTTTTAAGTTTTGGGCTCATTAGGGTATGTAGACATTCCCAAATAGTTCTTAAATCTATTTTTCTTGGACAATCCTGATATATTCATATGGCAGGTGAGGAATGTTGACGAAAATAACAATTCTTCATGATGCCAGAAAGCATATAAAGTTTATGCTTTCACATTTCTGTGATACTCTATGTAAATAAAAGACCTTTGAGGAAGGTGAATTTGAAAATTTCCTCACAACGTTGAAATAATAGAAAAGAAAAATCGTGCTGGAGGAAGAAAATGAGTATTAATCACAAGGGATGACAAAAAATTACAGTAGTTTTGCACTTTAAGTATTAATGATATGATGTGCGGTGTACTAAAGTTATGAAGGGAAAAGTTTGAAATTAAAGTTATATTCACTTTTAATGGATATTTTGCAGGTATAAAATGAACGAATGTTGTGTTTAATTAAGAGAGCAACCTACAGCAAGGTAGGTGTATATTGAAATACTGATATTACAATGAGATGCAATTATTATCTTTTATTCAATATATATTTCTTCATAGTTACGGGAAATAAATATTTAATACAGATGCTACATTCTATTTGTTCGAGCACCTCACGAGGAATACTTGATCTTTTGAAAATTTTCCTATGTATACAACAATTTTTTAACACGCTGTCGTCGGGTAAACCTTTGATTTAGATGGGGCTATTGCAAAAGTTATTGAGCAAAAAGTTGAGGTAGAAGAACTTCCAACATATAAATAGGGGAGCGTGCCTTGGGAAAAAAACAGCTGTAACCCGGACACTGCAGTCAGTCTATAATTTAATCAACGCAGACCGTTGGCGTCTCCCAAGAAGTGATGACTAGAACCGAATCGGACAAATAATAATTTTAAATAGTTTAAAACCAACAAAATGGACAATTTTTCGCTGAGGTGTGATGATTGTAATTATACTGTAAGGTTTCAATGAGTTAAAATCTGTGAATTCCTATAACTCAAATCATGTAAAAGACAAAGTATATTTTTCTGCATGAATTGCTTAAACGTATTAAAATTTTAGACTGAAAGAAGTCATTAATAGTTTTGACACATGCTAGATAAGATTATGTTACAAGCTGCAGTACTCTAAACAAGAGCCTCAAGAAAAGAAACTTTTGATAAATCATATAAAAATTGTGATATACGAGCGTCATATACGAGCGTGATATCCATTCCTGTGTCCTGTAGGTGTCTTTAAGAAAATCAGTTCCTTCCGTATCATATCACACCCACACCAGTGTCGTTGAGATAAATTTTGAACACATAGTGACAAATTTCAAAGTCAGTTATTGTATGGTTTGGTTTGGAGCGCTACGGTCAATTTTTGCTAAACGAGGGCTAATTAGACCGGGACCTACCGCTTAAAGCCGATTATACGGCTACAAACGTCCATGCCAAGACCGGGATTCAAACCCATAGACTCTAGTACCGAAAGCCAGGGCCCTAGTCATTCGGCCATCGTCCGGTCTGTTATTGTATGTGCCACAGTCATAGGTAGTGCCGTGGTACGTATTAACTTTCCATTGTTGGTTCATGTCCAATCTCAATAAACAAAAATTTCATTGTTGAGTTATACTAGGACACGGTTCATAATTCACGAACAATCAAGAAGTACTTATCCTGGAAGTACAAAAGTTATATACAACTGAGCTTCGCCGATTTCCCGTTGCAATCATCGAGTTCTACAGAGTTCAATTTCAGGCCATGCGAGTGGAGTTGCCCGGAACGGCTGAATGTAAGTAACTGAGCATCACTACTCGTATTATGAACTGGATTGTGAATGTCGAATTCATTCACAGTCACGGGTCGTAGATTACTACATGCACCAAGACAGCGACCTCGAATTATGGAATATCTTGCGGATGGTAACTACCACATAATTACATATTCTTTCACTGAAAAAATCGGACCAGTTTGATTCGAAAATTACCTCACTTTTTGATAATAATCTGTTGCCCGGCGTAATTAACATTCTCATGCGTGGACATAAGCGCATTCTATGAACCGAATGCAGTAACCTGCTACATACTGAGTAATAGTATAGTATTGGAAAGTTTATTTTTAAAGCATTATTTTTATCATTTTTTCCTTTCATTACCATTCGCCAACCCTCCCCCCCCCCCTTTTTGTGAGGCTTATTGATGATGTTGCACTATTTTGGTCCCACCATAAATAATTCAAACTATATATATATATATATATATATATATATGTGTGTGTGTGTGTGTGTGTTGCGATAAATATTTAAAATTTTTCTCCTTCAATGAGTGTACATATTTTAATAGTATTTAATACTTTATCCGCCAATTTCAAATATAACAAATAAGAAACAAAAACAGTTTACTCCTAAAGCACATGAATAAAGTGAATAAGAATTTACCTACAGATTATTCTACAGATAGAGAGGGATATTTTGGAGCTGGGATGTGCAGGCCCTTATATCAACGAAAATTAATTAAAACGTACAAGCTTGAATATCTGTATTAAAGGAAAAAAAACCTATAAAAGCATGACAAAAATTCGCGAGGTGTAGGTAAAAAGATAGAAATTCTTAATTATGATCTAAAGATGACTGTAGTATTATAATTGTATTTGTATTAACCATTTACCTCACGCAGCTATGGAATATATATATATATATATATATATATATATATATATACCGCCAAAACTCTTTCAAAATTCTAAATACTTTCTGTGCGTATTCCTTGTGCGTAGATTAATTACGTTGTTCGCTTTCATGTTAAGAACAAATGAGTTGATTTCGGCAGACACTATACGGTCCCTGTAAATTTGGAGATAATTCCTCTTTATTATATAAGTTTTGCAAGCCCGGAGATCCAGACACAGCGAATAGCTGCTCGTTTGCACGGTCACATGGCGAACTGTCTATGAGTTAATAAAAGCTCAAGCATGCCTCCAGGAGCGGGTTTTTGGCATGACTCTGTTGCCTATTAAACACGCTGTAACACTTCGAGCAGAATGGGAATAAATTTGTATTTTCAGAAGAAGAACAATTTGATGTTGACCACTCGACTACGTACTTTCTTCCCTGCTGTGGTATGCTGGCTCCGGTCATTATCATCATCCACGGGGCCGGGCCGGCACATTACATATATATATATATATATATATATATATATATATATATATATATATATATATATATATATATATATATATATATATATATATATATATATATATTTATTTATTTACTTATTTATTTATGTGTGTATGTTTTGCCAAGAATATTCCTCATTCCTTTAACTGTATTAAAATCACTCTCTAACTTAATTTGACCGACATATTTCTAAATTTACCACCCCCTGTTAAACTTTCGGTATTTTTTTATATATACCCTCAGAGGCGCTCCGAACTATACGTGCTTAAAATAACCCTGGGAAAATAGCTAGCTATCAGTTTAGACAGCAGAGTAATGCCCCTATATGGTCTTATAGCGTATGAAATTTGAGGAATAATCTCAATACCGACCAGAAGAAAAGCTCCATTTCAACAATGTCGGGGTGTTACGTGAAGTATAATTGCCCTTTTACATTCACACTCTTCAGATAGACTTCGAGATCCCTCGTGTAGGGTAATTCCCCAAATATCTCTGTTACAGAAAGTAGTAATAAATATGTTTTTATATACGAAACTCTGAAGTATTTTTGAGTTTTGACAACGTGTGCCACCTACGACTACAGATTCAAGATATAACACACTTGCTATTACTCTCCTAATTGCGTTCATAATGTAACGACGCACAAACTCTCTGCTACATTTTCATTATAGGTCTATTTTATTTATAAAAAAAAACCCAATCACTTTAAAATAAAAATGTATGTGTAGTAGGGCGGAGCGTAAAAAAAAAAATAAAAGAAAAAAAAAAGCTTTCGATTTTCTTTTTGCCCTAGTGCGGAAAAGATGGGTACTGGTGGGTAGGTCACGTATGCAATGTTTTGTGGAAAAACCAAAAAATATCTTCCTTTTCCATTTCATAAGTGATTTTTAGCAGATTTTTACCATATAGTTAAAAATGTGTATTTTCATTGTTTTGTATGCAGCTCTTGGCTTTTATCTGAAATAGAATTGCGAAAAAGCCCAAAACTCACCACGGGGAGGTGGCTGCATTGCGAGTTTCATCCGTGGCCACACATACACCCAGCTATATGGGCACATAACTCCTTTGCCCTTGCAGTTATTCCGGTTTTACTCGGTACTAGCATTTGGTTTCAAATGATGGCATAGTTTTTCTCGACTCCGTTCGGGTTCTAACTAAACCGTTACGCTCATTTTCTCCACACACAGCCTCTGTTACTAGTAAACCTCTGTTACTAGTTTCACGAAACGTTCAACACTTTGGGTGGGCCAAGGAAATTTTAGGCTTCCTAGGTGTTGAGCTAGAAACTCTCCACTGGAAATAAAATTTCTCAAATCATATTCTGTCAAGTAAGATGTTATTGGGGGTTCCGTCAAATTACATTTCTGCCAATTAATAAGGTCTATATATGAAAGGGCCTTGAAGGCGAGTGACGGAATGTTGTAGTGTCTGATTCCTTCCTTTTTTCCTTTCGTGCTCGTAAAATCCTACGTAGTCCAAGTTCTCGAATGGACTGCTTGTCGTCTGTGATCATTGCCAAGGTTGTTGCTTCCGGGTGGCCGAAATAGCTATTTCTCTGGATAGTTGGATTGACCACAGTATTTTATTCATTTTTAAGATAGCGTGAGACGTTTAATGTCTTCCACAAATTTCGTGGACAATCCGTGAAATATGGATTTAATGTGATTGTAAACCAAATAGGTGAGTACGCTTTCTTCCTAATGCGTTGTCAATATAAATGATTTCTCAAACCTTTCCGTTTTCCATAAAACATGCTTTGTAACATTTAAATATTATTTATTTAATATCTATCTTCTTTGCTGTTTCCATCTCTCTTAATTGCATTCGCAATAAATTACAAATATATCTACTTATGAAATTATTTTAAAATATTTCTAGCAATGACTTATTTGAAAATGAAATTTCAATTTAAATAATTTAATTTTTACAGTAACTAGTCAACTTCTAAAAGAAATTCATAGATATCGGATGCCCAAACTGGATGAGATAAAAATGTGTTGAAGCATGAAATATCAATTAATCGGAATGCAGGTGATAAAAAAAGGGCTTGTTATTTTTCTCTTGGAATGCTAATAATTTAAGATTCATTTTAGAAATATTTAGTCGTATAAAAACCTATTTAATCGTAAATATTTAATCGTATTTAATCGTATTAAACTGATTTCTTCCTGTTGCCACTGTACTCCGTGTGCATGGCGACTTCTGCTGTAGCACTCCTAACGGTGCATGTACGAATATCTTCGCCAGTGGAAACATATCAGTTATTCAATTAACTACTTTGGTAATTGCAACAAATTAATAGAAATATTTTCTAAGATTTTATAATTTCAATGTATGGTAAAGTAGTGCTTTGCAGTGTAGGTATACATATACAGAGTTGCCCTGTTGCCAAACTAAAACTCAACAACTACACACTATTAAAGGTGTTAGTCATTATTATTTGGGAAATTTATTATGGGTATAAAAATTTAGTGTTCAATCAAGTGCTTTTACACTAGAATTTTAAAGTATTCATAAAGTAGAAAAAATCCTTTTGGCTTCTGAATGACTCATATGTATCATTATAAAAAGTAAATGCTTACATATTCAACTTGGAGGGTTTTTTAAGCATTTTTTCCCCTTAAAACATGTACTACTCCGATCATGCGTTTTAATTGGTATGTAAATGAAAATAAGTTCAGAAATGCAACTACTTAACGTATTTATTTTTCATAAATAAATACACCGGAATGAGAAATGAAATATGTGGGATTTTATCAAGAAGTTAATTTCTCCTCTCTTAATTTATTTTAAACAGCTTTCGACTGTACCAGACTTTTGTTTTACGAGATAAGAAATACTTTTATGTTTGTGTACACAAGCTCTTCTGCAAGGTATAACAGAGGATGTTTATTTAGAACTGTTTACTTTAAGAGTATATTCAAGTTTTGGAAGCAATTTATCTTCTCGTAGAAATTGTATGACTGTGAAACTCACCGTATGTTCAGAAATTTTGGGCTTACAGGAGACCTAGGAGAGTAAGATTTTAAATCAACTTTAAATGTGGCCGACTTACTTTTGTTAATTAACAAAGGAATAGTTTTACCCACTTGAAAGTAATATTTTTTGTATTAAAGCATTTTTCTTAATCCACCGATCCGGATATGTAAGGAACTCGAAAACCATAAAATAATATGAAGTTATTTTTAAACATTGACCTGATAAAATGAAATGCAATAATATTGTTTATTTTGATAAAGATGATTTAATCTAAATCAGTAATGTTAAATTTTATAACTGGAACCAGGATTTAATTGAAGTACATAAATCTCCATTTTAGCGTAGGCGCATATAAATGCTAATGCATTGTGATAACTGAAGTATAAATTTCATGTATAATCGAAGGCCTTATTTGAATTGTGGGCCAACTCCATTTTTGTTCATTTTGAGATATAGAGCCTTAATATAATGCTTAAATAAGTCTAATGAGTGCTGATAAATGACTGCTGAAGTCAGATTTGTAATGCCCTCTGTTGGCAGCAGAAATAAGCTGGAGGTGTACCAGTTTTAAAATAAGATATAAATGACATGTATGAACATGAACGTGAGGCTAACTCCATATTTTAAAAATTTGAGATGGCCCACTGTTCAAATGAGGCCATTAATTTTATGTAAGTAGTTTGGAAAATTAGCAAAGAATAAGTTAAACTTATTACAATCGGACAATAACTCTGTCTGCAATTATTTTGACCTTCTCTTTTACACGAGCCGTGTAAAGATTACATATGCACATTATTTCAAGCTACTGCAGAGAAACTATTTAAAAACTGCTCTACAATATTAGAACTCGAAGCGACATTTCTTTGTCCATGAAAGTCCTTTTAAAATATAGACAGCAATGCCAAAATTTTAAAATAAGTACAAATATATGAGTATTTATTGCATTAAAAATCATTTGTGTTATAACATTGCATTAATCCAATATCATCTTTTTTAATCTATGATTGAAAAAAAAATGTAATTATAAAACATCTAAATATAAATTTTAAGACAGAAATATTATTTTATGGGAAAGTTAAATAAATTTGATTACATATTTTGATATTTTAAGTGCATTACTTTAAATCTGGATTCGTCTTTCAGTTTTTATTTAGAAATTTTAAAATAAAAATGCCAAAATTTTAATGCCAAAATTTTAAAATAAGTATTATTTCCTGGGAAAAGTAAAATAAATTCGATTACATATTTTAATATTTTAAGTGCATTACCTTAAATCTGAAATCGATTTTTTTTCAGGATTTACGCCAAAATTTTATTGCCAAAATTTAAAAATAAGTATAAATATATGATTATTTATTGCATTAAAAATTATTAGCGATATTTTTTTACAATGGCTAGGCAAATATAAAGGTAAGAAAAGTACAAACAAATAAACAGAGGAAGTACATAAAAGTTACCGAATTCATTGCCTTAAAAGTTCTCAAGCGCGCCAATAAAGCGCCGTTTCAGAGTGGCCAAAAAGTGATGCGAATCGACGGATGTGTTCTCGATTCATTGTATCTTTCGAATTACGAAGAGGGCAGCCAGGGCCCAAAAAAATTCCAATGCGGTGGAGATGCTCCGCCAGGCAGTTATATCCAGTCAAGAGCCGGAACTGAGTAACAGCTTCCAGACGGAGACTAATGGGGATTGCTAGGAGATCTTCAATATTCCAATGCTTTAACTTTACCCTATCTTGAATTTGGGATTTATAACTTTTTTCTAGTATTTGTTTGATATGTAGCTTTATAGAATGGAAAGATAGGGCCGAAAATTCATTTGGGGTTCAACGTAGACCTACCAACTTGTGGTGCACCCTGGGCAACGTTCTAGAACAGCAAAGTGGTCTACAGTTTTCGGCATGTTTCATTGGCGATATAACATTGCATTAATAAGATGCCCTCTTTTTTAATCTATGTATGAAAAAAATTAATTTACAAACCATATAAATATAAATTTTAAGACAGAAATAGTATTTCCCGAGAAAATTAAAATAAATATGATTACATATTTTAAGGTTTTAATTGGATTACTTTAAATATGAATTCGTTTTTTCAATTCTATGCCAGAATTTAAAAATAAATATGCGAAAATTTAAAAAAAAAGTGTAAATATATGAGTATTTACTGTATTAAAAATCCTTAGTGATATAACATTGCATGAATGAAACGTCCTATTTTTAATGTATGAATGAAATAAATGTAATTATAAACCATATAAATATAAATTTTGAGATAGAAATATTATTTTCTGAGAAAAGTCAAATAAATTTGATAACAAATTTTAATGTTTTAAGTTCATTTCTGTAAATATGAATTCATTTTTCCAGTTATGAAGTGCAAACATTTGCATGCATGTCTTGGTATGTTTCATTACGACTCATAATCAGGATTTCACTAATAGATTAAAGTGAATATATTCTAACTTTTCATACATATTTGTAACTGCAAGCAGATTAAAAAGTTTTTTTAAACTTTTTTAATAAATAATATATACCAATAAAATTATTATTAAGATCCAAGTTTCATGTTAAGGAAATGAAGATATGTTAGAATGTTTAGGTATCAATAAATAATAGAATCATGATTCCCCCTTGGGGTAAACGACTCGGTTAAGTCTCCAGATGAAGAGACTGGTCGATTACCTAGAAATATTTTTTGAACTTATTTTACATTTAGACTAGCTGAATACCCGTACTTCGCTATGGAGTACATTCAAATTAAATTTAACTGTCAATGTATGCAATTAATGACAATATATATGTAAGGAAAAACATAAAACTAAAACATAGGGGGGCTTTTGTTAGGGAAAAAGGGGAATTTATAATAAAAAATTATTAACTTACGAAAGTTCGCCATAAAAGATGAAGGGTTGTTAATAGCAAAAAATAGCAATAAGGGTCGCCACTAGACGGGTGTTGTTCAGAAAAGAGATATTTTTCGGCAGGAGTAAATTACATAAACAGTTACATAAGAAGAAATGTGGAGAACATTCCATGATGAATCAGCGGAAAGATTGGGCGGGAGTGAAACAAAGAAAATCTAGTTAGTCGGCACTTAAGTTTGAGAGAGGTAACACGTACGTCTTCATGAGGGATTTCAAATGGGGTGGAACTTTGTCGGGTCTCTGGACAAAGCGTAATGGAATAAAAACCAGTTAATGGGACTATGTCGTGTATATTCATTGCAGTGCCCGATTGCTTTTCATTAATTAATAACCCATGACAACGAACACTGCCATATATATATATATATATATATATATATATGGTAAGAGATATTTTTATAGACAAAATAAAGTAGAAGAAAATGTTCAAATTAAATCTAATAGAACACACTAAAGAATATAGTACAGTTAATAAAATATAGTTTGAGGAATACATCTTTTACTGTAATTTAATATTCTTTTTAGATAGTGTCCAATCGTCTGCCGCATGAGCAAGAAAAAAAATAATATTTCTTGTGTATTTCGGTGTTGTGCACGTGACGCAAAATTAGTTTAAAGTATCACAAAAAGAAAAGAAACCAGGTGATCAGAATTTCATAAATTAAATTCTAAAAATTAATCTTTAAAAATTCCCCAAAAATCAGAAAATGGAGGTAAAGATTTGAAAAAGATTTCATTTTAAAGGAACTTTTATGATCTTTCTCGTGATATAAATTTTGTAACCCTCAAATTATTATTCTAAATGCAAACTTTAAAGAATGTTACTAAAACAACTCAAAAATTTAATTTTAAAAATCTAAAAAAAAAATTTCAAAAATCTTTCTTAGTGAATCCCTACACTATAAGAAGAATCGCTATGCACAATTTAAGCCCTTTAGTTTCAGCTGTAAGGTCTGTGAGTTATATGTTAGTCAGTTGCAGAACTGTTTTATATATATAGATTCTATTAATCCAACACAATCTTACATTTATGCCGCGTGGTGCGTTTATTGCAGATTTCTATTAAATTTTTCGACTGTCCGTGCCTTCTTCGTGTAATTTAATCTTTTACTTTATTTTGTTGAATTATTTAGCTTTAATTTAAATTAGGTATCACTAAAGTTGTTTTACCACGCAATAAATGTCTATCGTCAACAAATTCTAATGTTGTCTTATGGACGAGCTAAACTGAAGCTCATTTCAAAATTCGACTTTGCAGAATCCCTAAACGGCGTTTAGGTCCATATATAGGACGAAAATAGAAAGCAACAGTTGCTTTCGAAAAGATATCTTTCCTCAGCAACAGTTCAGTATTCCAGCGTAAAGTATTTTTCCTATCAGATTTACGGTCCAGTGGGAACGCATTTTCTATTCGCTGGACATTTTTCATTCTTATAACTGTTTAGAACGCAAAGAATTTATTCCGTGTATGTAAGAAATATTTTTATCGTAATACTTTAAAGCAGTGGTTCCTAACCGGTGATCCAAGAGAACACAAGAAGTGGTCCACGAGGACTGGGTTGAAAAAAAAATTGTTTCATCCTTTCAAAAATCCCACAATTAAAAAAAAAAATTGTAACAAAACAATTTTTAGTTCCCAATTTTTTCTTCAAATTCTAAAATTTAATGTATTTCTTCTGCTTTCTGGCGTTTTGAGTACGAAAAATCCCTTATTCTGCTAAAAAAATTCTGATATATATAAATTCTGTGACATTATCAATTTTCTATTAAACTATTTTCAAAATAATTTTATTCAACGTGACAGGTACTTTGTCCTGAAGACATTGACATATACACATCGATAATTTTATTGGCTACTTCATTATAGGAGCAGCATACAAGTGTCCCTATTAGGGGAGATCCCAGTAATATCCATTTGGTTTTCGAACCCAATCCCACTTGGTGGGAGCTCGAACTCTTACTAACTATGCCACATGGTGGCTATTTGAGCAATATAATCTCAAAGAAATAAAAGCTAATAAACATGCACACAAAAATATCTGGTAAAGGTGTAAACTACTTTTTTCAAAAGATGAATTCAAAAATTATGACGTACAAGATTAAAAGAACTAACATTTTTTTTTTTTTAAATCTGAAAAGTAACACTTATTAATTAACCCTACTCCAATAATATTTACCAAAGTTTATACCTTTTATTTACATATTCAAGGGAATTAGTGAATGCTATGACTTAACACTTTAAAGGGCGCCGCTTGCACAATGCAAACGCCTAAATCTGGGTTTTTTTTTTTACTTGCATTCAATGTATTCCAGTTAAATGAGGAGAAAAATTATTATTATTGCCCTCTGTTATCAGTATAAAGAAGTAAAAACACTTTGAAACCTTTAATTGGAAAAAAATTCAGAATTCTTTAGGTTAATAAAATTCGAGCTAAAAAATCGGCACCGTGAAAACGTAGGTGGTTGTTGCCACTGAAAGTGTTAAAGTTCCATCAATAATATTGAAGAATGAATACACACACACACATAAATAAATAAATAAATAAATATATATATATATATATATATATATATATATATAATCTGCAAATTGTAATTTTATCCTTACTACGTTAAACTATATTCATGATAAATAAATAAATTAATACTTACATCAAATATGCAAATACATGTTAACATGATTCATTCCTCAATTCTAAAAAGAAAGAGAAGAAATAAAACTATTCTTGATTTTCTAATTTTCTACACAGCCTTATCCACAAACCGGAAGACAATTTAATCCTGTCGAGACCACAAAAATATTAAGGTAGAATATAAAGAAAAAAAAAAGATTCGCTTGAAAACTTGAAAGAAGTCGAATGCGGTTCTGTAGAACAGGTCTTAGGGAGCATAATATTCATCATAAAACATTTTTTAAACTTTCATCTCTTCATTTTGCCTCATGCAGTTTATGCAAGGTTAAAAAGTTTGTTCTATATCTGATATTTTGGCATTTTTAACTAGAATTCCAAAAGCACATTTTGGCGACTTGGTAAAAAATGAGAATTTCAAAGTATTTTACGGTATGCTGACAAAAATAATGTCTCTGATTTAAATATTATGAAAAGCAGAAATTCTGTGCATAATATTTTTTTAAAAATATTTTCGAGAGGGAAAATATTTCAAAGGGTTTCTGGAGTGAAAGTTTAATTCTAAATTCTTAAAAATGTCGAGTTTCTTTTCGAATATAAATTCAAAGTAATTTTATGTAATTAGATAATTCTAAATTTATTCAAAAGAAAGAAAGATGTAGGAATTGGAATAGAGAAAATGTAAGCAGAAAATAAAAGAAAACAAAAATTTTGTAATTTTTGAAACGAAGGTAAAATTGAATAAATGTTCATTTTGTAACCAATTCAGGTTTCTTACTTTTAAAAAAGTGCAGTCCAGCAAGTGGAAATTAAAAATTTTGTAATATTTCCTGAAAATTGCGAAGTGCAGTTAATAATTATATAGAACGTTTATTCATTTAGACAGAACAATCGCGTAATTTTTATTTTTTTTACATGTAGAGAACTCATAATGAAAGCTATCTAGTTTACTGAAATTACTCTTTATAACTATTACATTTGAATTAAAAAACATAGTGTTTAAATCTATAAAAACGTCTGTTGATGGTTAAATGTTTTGTATAAAAATATTTAACCTCTTTATGAAATGCAATTTTATGCGTGTCAGACCTTCCTATTTCTGCATCAAATTTACCACATAAATCTTGTAAAAAATGTAATCTATAATCTTGCTCTATGTTAAAGAACAACTAGGTTATAAATTATTAGTAAATTTGACTGAGGAAAAACTATCTGGAAACATAAGCCTTGTACTAATGGTCAGAGTTTTGAGAATTATGATATATAACGAATAACGGCACAAAAGAAAGTAACAAAGGTAGTGCATAGGTACCCAACCTCTGGGTCGCGGCACTCTCGGAGTCCTATTTTCTGGAGGTTCCACATGGTTTGATTCAATTAAAGTAACTTTTTAACGAGTTTCGTCGAACAATATTTGACAATATTTATTTACCAATATTTACAAATATTTACCAATATTGACTAATATTTACCAATATTGATTAATATTTACCAATATTTATTAATGTTTACCAATATTTACTAACATTTATCAATATTTAATAATATTTACCAATATATACAAATATATAACAAATGTTTATTTACAAATATTTATCAGTATTTGCCAATATTTATTTACGAAACTTTTAGGGCATTAATGTTTTTAAAGCAAAAAATCTCATTTAAAGCGTAAACTCAGTTCGTTAAAAATCTACCGATTTTATGAGCTGGTGTATGAAATACGTAGTTACTTATTACGTACAGTACAGAAATTCTAAACGTCACTTTCTGTTTCATCAGACTATTCTATTCCATTTGGTATTGCAGTTTCTCCAACGGGATAAATCAATTTTATTTCGGTAAGAGTTTTTCTATTTTTATTGCTGTGTAATTTTGAATTAATAACAAAGAAGTTTTATTTTTCGTGAGATTTTGTTCTGTTCTATTCAGTTCTTGATTTTACAGACTTTTGACAAAGGGATGAGTTTTTGTTAATGTTCACTATTTCTCACAATTTTTTTTAAAATTTTAATTTTTGTTAAATTAAACATTATGTTAGAATTAAATTGTGCAAAAGGGATTTTAGAGTTTTTACTTTATGTCTTAAAAGACCTTTTAAATGAAAATATGCAGAAGTAAAGGAAGCAGAGGATTCGTTGAAACCATTAAAAATCTCCATGCGATGTTAAATGTGACTTTGGGACTGTATTATGAAAAATATCAGTTCGCAAATCCTGAAAAAGGGAAAAAGAGTAACCCATACAAAACAGTTCGAATGTAATCCACACACACACACACACACACATATATATATATATATATATATATATATATATATATATATATATGTATATACAGTCAGACCTCTATTTAACGAACCTCCATTTTGAAAACTTTTCCTTGAAACCAAGAACATTTTGCGAATTTCTTCGTAAAATAACCTCCAAATATCGAAGTGCATTCTCTATTTAACGAACTTTTTCTTGTGATCCAATATTTTTTTTCTCCATATTTGTCAAAATATTTCTGAACATTTCACACTTATTCTTTCTTTTAACACATTTATCACATAACTTTCTTTTAACACATTCCTATGCGAATTACAGTTTGAAGAAAATACGCCTGAATGGCTTTTTAGTACATTGCAAAGATGCGAGACGTATTATGAGAGAAAACATTTTTCAAACATAAAACTTAGACAAAATTAAGAGACTTTATCAGTAATTAAATTTATGAACACATGAGGTAATGCATGCTTAAAATCACTTGTTATAATAAATGCGATAATGTCATTAAAATTCATTAATTTTAATATAATTTTTTAATCAAAAATGCAGTGTATTCCTGGACCATGTTTTGTTTTGTTCTTGTTTTCCTTGCAGATTTCTTTCTGTTTGATGGGTAAGATATATAAAAGAAATAGAAATTAACTTACAAAGTAAAGGTGTTATTAATTACTTTTATTAATAGTATTTAGTGTTTATGAATTTAAAATATGTTTTCTGTAGTCTAAAGTATTTTAAAAGGTGATTCTCTATGTAACGAATTTTCCATATAACGAACTTTTTTTCGGGATTTAGCAACTTCATTAAATAGAGGTCCGACTGTATATATATATATATATATATATATATATATATATATATATATATATATATATATATATATATATATATATATATATATATATATATATATATATATATGTGTGTGTGTGTGTGTGTGTGTGTGTGTGTGCGTGTGTGCGTGTAAGGATATTACATATGGGGGGCGATCGCGCGAGCTTAAAACGGTATATTAGTTATTAAAAATAGGATTAACAATTAAAGTCTGGGGGTTCAAAGCAGCGGTGTAATGTATTGCAGTGAAAATACCGCTTAAGGTTCGACTTGATTCAATCTCCGAAGAAACACATATACCACAGAGAGAATTATTAGTAGACGGATTAGCCTTGAAGAGTTGGAGCTAAGAAAGTGCACCATTCAGCAAAAGAGCATGTACGTTATGACGACATGAATAATTAATGAGCGTCGGTGCACGTTGGTTAAAAGCTAAGAACAAAGGAGATTAATTTCAGAGTCATGGATAACTAAGCAAAGAAAAGACGTGTGCCGTTAGGCGCACGGATTTAACTTGGGTAGGGTTCTTAATTATTGTTTGATGGAGCTGAGATTCTTAAGGAAATTCAATAAAGATGTTTAGGAAACAGTACCGACTGATCTTTGTGTTGTTCAAGCTTGGATTATTACCTTATAGAGAGTTTAAAGTATGACAAGTGTCTTCGCCACCGGTTCACCGACTGCATAACGGTTCTCAAGTTTCGGATTAAGATATATTTCGATCGGGAGTGAATCATCAACGTCCGACATATATATATATATATATATATATATATATATATATATATAAGAAAAAGATGAAAGAGAATACCATTAATAGCACTAAAGCTACTTGCAGCCAGGAACAAATAATATATATATACACACAGAGAAGGAAATGTGTAATCGCGTATGTGATAACCTATTTATGTCACATACGCGATATAAATAGGTTGTAAATGTTTCAAGATAGTGTTGATCTTATTAAAAATGTGGAGATCTTTTTCTCACGCATTTTGTACTAGTTGTGTTAGTGTTGTATCAACACCTGATATTACGCATTCATTTATAATTAAAAATGTATTTTAAAAAATGAAGAAACTTATTCACTTCATTATCTTTGAATTAGAGCCGCCATTCTTAACCTTTAGTCGATCAGGAGCCTATTGTTGTTTAAAATAAATAAATAAATAAATAAAAAAAATCCTTGTTGGCAATCTATCAGCCAACACTTTTATTACTCAAAAATGGGTTTAATTAACTTTTGATAAAAAATTAATAAAATGTTGTAAATAAACTTAAGAACACTAACAATTTTGACTTAAAAGTAAGCTTAATATCAAAGATAAAAGCTTAGGAAAACTTAAAAATGAATCAGATTTTTGAAATAAAAAATCCTTGTTGGCAATCTATCAGCCAACACTTTTATTACTCAAAAATGGGTTTAATTAACTTTTGATAAAAAATTAATAAAATGTTGTAATAAACTTAAGAACACTAACAATTTTGACTTAAAAGTAAGCTTAATATCAAAGATAAAAGCTTAGGAAAACTTAAAAATGAATCAGATTTTTGAAATAAAAAATCCTTGATGGCGATCTATTAACCAACCCACTTTAGACTCAAAAATGGATTTTAATTAACTCTTGATTTAAAAAAAATGAATAAAATGTTGCAAATAAACTTAAGAATACTAACAATTTTGACTTAAAAGTAAGCTTAATATCAAAGATAAAAGCCTAGGAAAACTTAAAAATGAATCAAATTTTTGACCTTGTATTTTCTTTACTAGCTGTAAAATTTCTTCAAATTTGATGTGGCTCTGTGACTCCACGTCACTGTAAATATATTGGGGATTTTTAAAGTATCACAGGGATTTTTTTCTACTCGAAATATCAGGAAACGGGGGAAATGCAGTAATTTTTTTTAATTAAAAAAAAAATAAATCGGTCCGAAAAATTTATTCGCAATTTTATGAAACTGTTAAATTTGAGGGCTTCTTTCAAAGGATAAAACTAATTTTTTTTATTACTGCTGACTTCTCGGGTCACCGGTTAAGATACAATGGCTTAGAGATTGTTAACTGACATTGCCCGTTTTTTATGAAAGTAAAGGAATTTTACCGAAAATTAGAGATTCCTCCATCTTTAAAGAGATGGCAACACTGGCGCTCGAAGACTTTCGTTACACCTTTACTTTGAAAATTAATGATATCATATACTATCAAATGGATGAATAAATATTTGATTTCGAATCGATATGAAAAATTGAGAAAAATCGATATGAAAAACGACGGCAACAAAAATATATAGTATTTTCTTACTCTCTTACTGTTTTTTCTACTTGTATTAATTTTTCCTTCTTAACAGATTTAGGTTAAGCCTCCGTAAACGAGTAGTTGCTAAACAAGTGATTTCGTGCCTATCCTTGTGGTGAAGCTCGTAGTGGCTGAGCCGCCTACGACCGGATGCATCACAATGCAAAAACAAGCGAGCCTTTTCGTATATATATATATATATATATATATATATATAAGAAAAAGATGAAAGAGAATACCATTAATAGCACTAAAGCTACTTGCAGCCAGGAACAAATAATATATATATACACACAGAGAAGGAAATGTGTAATCGCGTATGTGATAACCTATTTATGTCACATACGCGATATAAATAGGTTGTAAATGATTCAAGATAGTGTTGATCTTATTAAAAATGTGGAGATCTTTTTCTCACGCATTTTGTACTAGTTGTGTTAGTGTTGTATCAACACCTGATATTACGCATTCATTTATAATTAAAAATGTATTTTAAAAAATGAAGAAACTTATTCACTTCATTATCTTTGAATTAGAGCCGCCATTCTTAACCTTTAGTCGATCAGGAGCCTATTGTTGTTTAAAATAAATAAATAAATAAATAAAAAAAATCCTTGTTGGCAATCTATCAGCCAACACTTTTATTACTCAAAAATGGGTTTAATTAACTTTTGATAAAAAATTAATAAAATGTTGTAAATAAACTTAAGAACACTAACAATTTTGACTTAAAAGTAAGCTTAATATCAAAGATAAAAGCTTAGGAAAACTTAAAAATGAATCAGATTTTTGAAATAAAAAATCCTTGTTGGCAATCTATCAGCCAACACTTTTATTACTCAAAAATGGGTTTAATTAACTTTTGATAAAAAATTAATAAAATGTTGTAATAAACTTAAGAACACTAACAATTTTGACTTAAAAGTAAGCTTAATATCAAAGATAAAAGCTTAGGAAAACTTAAAAATGAATCAGATTTTTGAAATAAAAAATCCTTGATGGCGATCTATTAACCAACCCACTTTAGACTCAAAAATGGATTTTAATTAACTCTTGATTTAAAAAAAATGAATAAAATGTTGCAAATAAACTTAAGAATACTAACAATTTTGACTTAAAAGTAAGCTTAATATCAAAGATAAAAGCCTAGGAAAACTTAAAAATGAATCAAATTTTTGACCTTGTATTTTCTTTACTAGCTGTAAAATTTCTTCAAATTTGATGTGGCTCTGTGACTCCACGTCACTGTAAATATATTGGGGATTTTTAAAGTATCACAGGGATTTTTTTCTACTCGAAATATCAGGAAACGGGGGAAATGCAGTAATTTTTTTTAATTAAAAAAAAATAAATCGGTCCGAAAAATTTATTCGCAATTTTATGAAACTGTTAAATTTGAGGGCTTCTTTCAAAGGATAAAACTAATTTTTTTATTACTGCTGACTTCTCGGGTCACCGGTTAAGATACAATGGCTTAGAGATTGTTAACTGACATTGCCCGTTTTTTATGAAAGTAAAGGAATTTTACCGAAAATTAGAGATTCCGCCATCTTTAAAGAGATGGCAACACTGGCGCTCGAAGACTTTCGTTACACCTTTACTTTGAAAATTAATGATATCATATACTATCAAATGGATGAATAAATATTTGATTTCGAATCGATATGAAAAATTGAGAAAAATCGATATGAAAAACGACGGCAACAAAAATATATAGTATTTTCTTACTCTCTTACTGTTTTTTCTACTTGTATTAATTTTTCCTTCTTAACAGATTTAGGTTAAGCCTCCGTAAACGAGTAGTTGCTAAACAAGTGATTTCGTGCCTATCCTTGTGGTGAAGCTCGTAGTGGCTGAGCCGCCTACGACCGGATGCATCACAATGCAAAAACAAGCGAGCCTTTTCGTATAAATCAGACGTTAATATACAGGTTATCTACCCTGTAATTCTGACCGTTCGGGTGTACTAGGATTAATAAATTGCACTTGTTAGCAGACTTGGATTAACAATTCATTGCGTGTGTTAGTGGAACTAGATTAATTCTAACTAGATTATTCTTGTTTGCACGATTTTCTGATCTGATTTTCTTTAGATATTATGTTATGACTAGTATAATATATTCATACATAATATATTTATTCATACACGTTTCATAATATAATAACATATAATACGTTTATATTAAATTAAAATGGATTGAATTCGATTCTTAGATTGGAAAATTTTACTTCCTTTGTAGTGACTATTTTTACTTAATTTGTAGCTATAAATAAGTAAATAACTAAATATGTTAAACTAAATAAATATTTTGTCCATTAGCGTTATACTTTCTAAGTGTCGGACAGATTTAGTTGGAATGCTAGAGGTATTTGAGAACCTTCAGCGACTTTGGTTATAGAATACATTTTTTATAGGGTCTACCAGAATTTTTTTTAATGAAATCATTAAAACACTTAACACAATTTCAGCCTCTTTTTTCCTAATTGCTTAAATTATTTCATTGTATCAATGTGTTCTAGCAGTGTTTTCGATTCAAGATGTATTAAAATTTCCGAACACTAAATTTCGAAACTTGTTTTTAAAACTTCGGACAGTGAGAACCTATGAGTGAACTCATAAAAACGGGATTCTTTAAATAAAGTTAAACAAAGAATGCAAAAAAGGATCACAAGTAATTTTATATTAGACAAATATTTAAAGAAAATTAAATATTCTTAAATGTTACTTTGAACGTTACTTTGAATTTTCGTGGATATGAGTTGACTCATATCCACGAAAGGATTCTAAAAGAATAAATATCAGTTCCATAATAATTAATTGATTAATGTATAAATTCGTGATTTGTTTAATAGATTCCTTAAAAAGCCCCTAAAACCTATGATAAAAGAAATTTTCTCAGATATTAAAAAGAGATACGTGTTTAAAATTTTCCGTGCCTGAAATATATTTGCTTTAAATATTTTCTCAGTTCAGGAAAAGACTCTGAAAATTCCGAGTTTGAAATTTATTACCTTCAGATATTCTCTAAGTTAAAAAAAATTATTCTAAAATATCGAGTTTGAAATTTATTTCCTTCAAACATTTCCTAAGTCTTGAAAAAGTGTTGCTAAATCTGTGTTTGAAATTTTATCTTCAAATATTTCCTAAGTTCTGAAACAGTCGTGGAGTCAACAACATCCCTAAATACGAAATATTTTGAAAGTCCAGATTTTTCAGAACATTTTTTCAGAAACATTTTTTTTTAGTTCGATAGAAGTCCAGCTTTTGAAAACATCGCTCGAACTCGTAGGGGAGAAAAAAAAATGTCTATTTCAAAACATGGCCGTCACGTGTGGTGACAAAAAATTCTACGATGCGGTAGACTATTCTTTAGCTGACTGTACGCCAAAAGTCAGAGTGCTCTCTCTGGGTGATTTTAGGCCCAATTTATCTGCTTTTAATTTTTTTATGGATAATTAATACAAAATAGCAACATTTCTTGAAAAAATCTTGAAACATAAGAGCAATTCTAAATACACTGCTGGCCATCCAAATTGCAACACCAAGAAAGACAAGAGATATCACAACAAAATTTATTTTGTAGATAACATGTTGACCAAGTATCAAATGATTAAATTTATAGACTTCTGTGAAATGTGGTTCCTGCCAAAATCAGTAGCCAGAGTAGCGGCCATTGTTGGAGATCACCGCTGCCACACGCCTCGGCATTGATTCAAAGAGACTTTGGATGAGTTCTTGGGGTACAGAAGACCAAGCAGCTTCCACAAGTTGCCAAAGTTGATCTGCTGTGGCAGCTGGGGATGGAATCTGGGTCAATCGTAGAGCAACCATGGACCACATGTTTTCTATCGGCGAAAGATCCGGAGAGCGAGGCGGCCAGGGAAGCAATTCAATCTGGCGATTGACGAAGAACCGTTGGACAATGGGTGCCACGTGTGGTCGCGCATTATCCTGTTGAAATATGGCTGTGGGCAAGCCCTGAAGGTAAGGAAGGACAACTGGCTCCAACACCTCGGAGATGTAGCGCTGGCTATTTAAAGTACCGGCAATGCGTACTAGAGGTGTGCGTGAGTGATATCCAATACCGCCCCATACCATAATACCCGGTGCAGGACCAGTGTGGCGGTGCATAACGCAGCTGTTCAGCATCCTCTCTTCACGGTGTCTCCAGACTCGAATGCGACCATCGTGGTGTTGCAGACAGAAGCGTGACTCATCAGTAAAGACAATTTCATTCCATTCTGCCGTCCACATCCTTCTGTCATTGCACCATTGGCGGCGGACACGTCTGTGGTTCTGCGTCAAGGGTAGACAAAGCAATGGACGTCTTGCGGACAGACCACTCTGCTGTAAACGGCGTCGAATGCTACACGCAGACACTGGATGATGCGTTACAGACTGCATGTGCTGTGCTGTGGTTCGTGATGTGACAGAGCGATCCGTCACTGCCATGAGCACAATTTGCCTGTCATCACGTGAAGTGGTGCGCTGAGGTGGATGCGATCGAACACGCCGGTCCGTCGTAAACTCCTGCATCCAACGATCACATATCCGCATTACAGTTGTTTGGTTTCGTCCAACTCGACTACCGATTTCCCTAAAAGATAATCAACAATCTCGGTAGGCCACTATCCTTCCTCTGTCGAACTCGGATACTTCATCAAAAGATGATCGCTGTTTTCGACGAGGCATACTTTATCGTTTTTTTTTTAAAAACCACAAGAAAAACACAATTGCCGAACTTGAAATCGTCGAAATCTCCAAGCCTTAAATAGCGCTTTGAAGTGGCGCCACAGGTGCGCGTGATGTGCGTCTGCGCTGAAATTCTAATCATTTGCATATCTTACCTCCGCTAATGCATGTTGTAAATTTCATGTTATTTGCATGTTTCCTTCAGGGTGTTGCATTTACAGTGGCCAGCAGTGTATTTGCAAATTTTTAGCCGTTGGAAGCGATAGGTTTGAAAATACATACATATTGGTGAACTCAAGTCTCATTTTAATGCATCATATTCTGTTTATAAGTATTTTAGAGACACCGTATTTTAATAAATTCTCCAGTTTTGTATCCGACATTATCTTTTGACGGAGAACTGATTTTAAAAGGGAAAATGTTTATGATAAACAAAATGTTGAAAACGCATTTTTTTTTTCATAGATCATCGTACCATCTATTTTGCATTGCAATTTCAGTTCTTTATTTTTTTCCACTTTTATAGGAAATTTTTGCATTCGTGTTTTGCAATGAATTTTTTTTTACACTTATTTCCAATTTTAGCAGTTATATATCGTGAAATTTAGGGGATAGTGAAGGAAAATATTAAAATAAATCTCAGGAGATCTCGAGGAAATAGTTTATTTTTTTTTATTTCAATCAATATTTTCAAAATTACATGAAGGATATTAATGTGCACCGGTAAATATTGATATTTTTTAGAATATTACATTTGATTCCCAATTTAGAACTTTCTTTATATTTCAACCTTCCTGGTTTGCACTTGGACGTCTTTAAAACGGTAAAATTATAAGTCAATACCTCATTCGAATGTTTATAGAAATAATCATGAATATCGCCCTTTCATACTCATGAAGGTATGTGTTGCACTCCTTGTTATTGCTTAAAATCGCTAAGATCGATTAGCCTTTTTCAATTTTTCTTTACACTTTGAACTGTCATTAATCCTCGAATACTCGCATCTCTAGCTGCGACATGAACGGTCGCGTGTGGGACAAGTGTCACCCACTTTTATGTCGGTGTTGTTTACATATGTATTTTACTGTTTCTTAACCTAATTATTTATATAGTTTTTCAGGAGTATATACTACAAATAAAACACAATTAATCGTTTCCATTCAAAACTAAATAGTTCCCAATAGGCGGTAAACAATTGGATTATACCTAATATTTCAAGCTAGAAATTACTGGATTTAATTGAGTCAGAAACCAATGAAACAAGTGGATATTATGTTTATGAAAAGGGTCACAATGATTTCCCGTTATAAAATTCTAGCCTGGATTTTAGGGCATTGCGAAAAAATTCTTACTATCGTGTGTATGATTATTTCAAAATGTATACAGGTTTTGTGTCGACGCGACCTTTTGATAGAGAACAGAATATGACTATGAATAACCAAAGGGAGGTGCTGCAGACTAATATCGTTGGATATGGAAATGTTAGTCTGATTTCAGGACGCCAATATTTGGCATAAAATATTTTAGTATTAATTTATCAATGATTTTCGAGTGTTTTGTAAAATGAAACTTTTATTTACGAATTTAATGCTTAAATTATAACAAAATAGCAAACATCCATGATCAATGTTTCATTTTTGATTGCTTTATCTCAAGAAAATTCCTTACGATATACATATATAAATTAGGAAACCTTCATGATCAATGTTTCATTTTTGAATGAATTTATCTGAAGAAAATTTCTTATGATATACATATATAAGTTAGGATTGTTGCTTTACAAAGTTTAGAACGAAGTCTTATTTTCTAACTTATTTCCATTATGCAATAAAGATAAAATACTTTTGTAGAACCAAAAGTAGGAAATTAAAGACATTAAACTAAAGATAAATGTACTGCACATTTTATAGAATTTTGGAGAATATCGGTAAAGTTGACTCTGAAACACTTAAAATATTAGAGAAGTTGAGACTGATTAATTTAAATTTGTGTGTAAGATGACCTTATATCTCGCAATGTTATCAGCATACCATATTTATTAAATAATGCTACACATTTTGTATCACTTATTAAATATGAAAAAATGCAATATATTATAACACACACACAGACACAGATAGCAGTCATTATCATTTTAAAACTTCTAACATTTATTCATTTTTTTAAAAGAATAAAATCACTTAATCCTATCTTTTTCATAACTTAATGAATTCAGTTTAATTATTTTTGAAATGTCGTAAGTGGTAAAAGTTTTAGAACTTAAACTTACCGTAAACACTTAAAGTACTTTATTGCTCCGTCAGAAATCATTAAATGAAGTAGCAATCTTAAAATGAAATTAAAACTACTTTTACCAATTATCGTGAGTCCTCTTTTAGAGTAAGAACCAAGATATAATTCAATAAATCATCTGAAATACACTTAAATGTCCAAAACATTTACTTTGAACAAAATTATGGGATAAAGTTTCATCGTTAGCTTGTTACTTAGTTATTGAGAATGTCTAATTAACTTTTAAAATTAAAAATTTCACTTCTTGAAGGAAGAGACTTATAAAGATATATCTATGCAATATTATAACTGTTTTTATTAGAAATTTAGGCATTTTATCTCCTGTATACTTATCACATACCTTTATCATTTAAGAATTCTCTATTTATAAATGAGTTTGCGTGGAAATAAGAAAATTAAAAAAACTTGATTTTTATCTACGAAATTATTGAGAATTTATGAATTTGCCTGGGGTAAATATTATGCGCAGTCATTTCTTTAGTAATGGCATAAGCATTTTAATTTAAATGTATACATAGAACATCTTTCGGCACCGGGAATTCTCTGTTCGAATCCCGAAAAGCACCATTAAATAACTTCATGTCAAGGCCGTATATGGGCATATTAAGTTCGTAGACCAGAAAGTCCCTCAATGAGATCACAGAAGGGAGTGGGTTCGATCACCCAAGATGTCACCCATTGGTGATCAGTCAAAATTAAGGTAGCACCTAGATAAGACTGTCTCCGACCCCTGTAGTGCTGTTGTAAACCAGAGTCGCAATCTTCAGCCCTTCAAAACCTGAATGGACCTTGTCTGGAACACTTCCGGCCAGGGGCAGAACATATACGATATTTATTATACTTGCTAGATTTTTTTTTTAAAGGAAATTTTATTTATTTATCTTTATCAGTCATGATTTTATTTAAGGATCTTCATGTTACAGCGAACAGAAAAATAATGCCGGTATAAGGGGAAAATGGCTCTCTCACTCACTCACACGCACACACACAAACACACACACATTAAAAACCATTCATCACTGCTTTTAAGTACAAAATGAGAAAAACAGAGAAAAAGTAAGAGTTTTTCGAAATAGAATAACGTTAAATATTATTGGTTATCTGTCATCCATATGAATAACTCTCAGTTATGTTTAAATTTGTTGTATATCTGAATATTTTCCAGCAGGTTAAAAATCGGTTTAGTAAATAGGTTAACATTAAAAGTGCTTATTAAGAAGTTTTTGTTAGTCATGTACGAGGAACTTCATGACTTTCCTAATCAAAGAAAAACATCATGGATATTTCAAACTAAGAAGTAAAAATAAGAAAGACATTCTTTCTCTTATAAAGCTTCAACGGCATGAAAGCCCTTCATAACCTGCGGGTATCCGTGATACTTGCATGTGAAAAGGTAAATTTTCCATTGTTGTAATCGACGTGACTGCCATCAGTAAAATTATTTTGAGACCAAGAACTTTTCACGGTAAATGATTGTAAATATCCCTTCGTTTAGTTATGCGATTAAAATTTGGACTTAATTCTATTCAAAGGAGATTAACACATTGCATTGATGTGATAGATCTTATGAAAAGGGAAGTAGTTTATATTCATAATTTATTTTTATTTTACTGAGAAAAAATCTGGATTATTTTTCTCCTCTTTGAACGCTTCAGGTACATTTTAAAGTTCTGTATAATTTTTCGAAGGCTTCACAGTCTTTGGATGTGGGAGGATAAATTAATTTTTCTTTCTAGGAATCTAAAAATGAAAACGCCTCGTGTACCTACCTCTTTGACTGAAATGCCTCAAACCTGTAAAGACTGACCCTGCAGAAGTTTTTCTTAAGGACACATTCTCTCTACTAAAAATGAATTGGCAGTGACTGCAACAAAATATTTTCCCGATATATGTTTTTAAGTTATTTCCTAAATAGAGATATGTATTCTATTAAAAGAGGAATTGTAGGTCTAAAACAGTTGAAGGCGTCCTCTATGTTTTTTATTTATTTTTATTTTATTTTATTTATTTATTTTACAATTCAGTTTTACACTAATTCAAGTGGATGATCCCAATAAACAGACCTCGATTCCAATGAAAACATCCTTACTTGTGTTTTCTGAAAGAAGTACCTCTCAGATGGCTTTCCTTTCAATATATGTCGCTCATATGTGGCAGTACCTAGCTGGTGTTTAAAGACTATATTCTGCATCTATCTGTACTAGAAACTGATTTTATAAACAATCCATTCTATTTTATGTTGTGTCCTACTAGATATATATGTCGTTATTATCGTGTCATTTTAGGTACACTGTATGACGTCTTTACCTTTACTGGTAACAGCAAGATGTAAACTCTCATGCCATACTTAGTGGCATTCAGAAACAACATGTCTGTTGAACTTAAAAGTATATCTAAATTCTCGAGATTTTTCATTGAAGGATGGTAGATATTTATTTTCGTCGTCATTGTATCATTCTAGGTGCATTCTACGAAAACTTAACCACTATTCGAAACATTGCAGTGTACACTATTAAGTGATGTTTAGTAATTTTATGAAACCTAAATTTAGTTACCTTGTTAAGAAGTCTAAATTCACTTTGTTTTACGTAGAGTCTACTGTATATTTATTGAATTTGTTGTTATATCATTCGAGGTACAGCCTTACATTGATTGATCCTAGATAATTATTGTCTTTGTCCTCCAGGTATATTCTAAGAAACCATCACCGTTTTGGGAAACACTGTGATGTACACTATAAGTTATGTTTTATGACGTTATGAGTTAAATTTGGTCATAGTAAGAATTCTTAATTCTCTCTATTTTACGTTGAATCCGCCTGTATAGCTATTTTCATTCTAATTGTATCCGCCTAGGTACACATCCGCCTAGGTACCGCCTAGGTACCGCCTAGGTTTTATGTTTATCCAGTCACGAGTGACTGCCGTCGATAGTTACTCTATATTGACTGTTGACTCTATATTGATAGTTACTGTTGACTCTTATTGATTGTTACTGTTGACTCTTATTTGATAGTTACTCTATATTGACTGTTTCAATAACTTTTTCATATTCGTCTATTTTCAACTGTTTCTTTAAAACTTTCCCATTTATAATTTTTTTTTTCTGACTGCTTTTATCTGAAGAACACAAAACAACGACTAGAAACATTTTTAAGATTGACAAAGTGTTTTATACCGTAATTCCTATGATTACCATGACCCCATACACATGTGAAACATGTAGAACTTTAGAGATTACAATACAATAAATCAAATAATGAACATTGTAAATTGTAAACTGTAATGCAAATATTGCAAGACTGAAGTTTCTCGACCAAAATTTAAGATATTTGTAATTTAAATATCATACCACAATAGTAGTTTATGATATTTGTATCATTTCCGAAATTATAATATGAGTGTCTGGAGACAACGACACTTTTTAACTGAGAATGTGACAAGTTCATAATTAATTATATTTCCTACAATTTCTGAAGCTACAGAAACTAATGAAGAATACAAATGACAGTTCATAATGCATGATAAGGATAGCATGTAAAAATAAGGAAATAGTTATTTAAGGAAGGTACAAGTTGCATTCTTTGTAATTGTTGTCTGCGGCAAACACACAGCAATACAAAAGACAGTAGTGCTAGTATAAAAAAACCAAATCACCAAACACATAGTCCTAGCATTCTGTAAGATAACACTATCTGAAACGGAAGAAATTCAATATAAAGGTACATCGGTTGTTTAGAGAAAGAAAACTTTTGTTCGGAGATAAAGGTGAACGGTTGTATTGCGTGCCAGCTTTTGCAGATTAAGTCACGGATGCAGTGCAACGTGGTTGTTGTAAACATAAATATTTCTCTAGTTTGCATGTATTTTGCACTTATATTGAAAAAAGTGGATTAACCCGTAAAAATACGGGGAGAAGACCAAACATAGTTTAAAGAAAGCGTGAAAGGTGCGGTTTTAAAACTCATTTCACTTTCCGGTTTTGACGGATAAAAATATTTAAATCCATTCCGAAAAATACTCAAAAATTTAACAAAATAGTGTATTGAATATAAAGGCTGTCAGATGTAATGACTAGAGCTTGAAGCATAATTCATCACTTAAGATAAATGAATTTCCGTTCTATTTTTGGGTGCCTTTCATTTCATCCATGCAATATACCTCTGTTACAAGAGTGAAGAATTTTGTTAGCGTTTCCTCTAGATAATGAAACTTTTCTTAGGGTACACAAAGATTAACGCACTCACACACGGATATATATATATATATATAAATGTGTGTGTGTGTGTGTGTGTGTGTGTATCTAAAATACTCTGTCGAAAGGATTAACAAGTGCATCATCGGAACCAAACCTGTCAGCAGACCTTGAAAGCACGACGCCTTAAAAGTTTTAAATTTCTTAACTGAAATCAGTTTTATGTTGGGGAAAATTGTTTTAATAACTAACTTAAGGTTCATTCAAAAATTACTGATTAATTTCAATTTCCTATATTTTATATTTTTCATATATCTCAGTTCCCTTCATTAGTTAATACAATTAATATATGATAAACAATAAATTAAAGGAAAAGTGTCCGTAAAATGATTTTCGTTAAATTAATAGGCATTACGGGATATATCGGCCTGAAATAGTAGTGCGAATACCTACGAAATCTAATCAAAGAGAACGACTGCATACGTTTGAATGAGGAAATTATTTTTAACAATTCTAAAAAAGATGGCGTATAAAAGAAAACCAAAATGTTGTAATGGGTTTGGGGAAGTCATAATTTTAAAGCTTTGTATCTGATTAATTAGAAATATATATTTGAATCATATTTGTATCATACACAATATTTATATGGAACAGCAAAAATAGAATTAATATAACTAAAAACCAATGCTCATTATCGTGGCATTATAGCCCGTGGTTCGTCCTAGCCTCGTTCAGTGTGTAGCAGCTCTCCTTATTGGATACAACTGTTTAATATCAGTTGCTTGCCTCAGTAATATCTCCTTCTAGGATGTTACTTAATCTTGGTTTCTGCCGCCCCTTTTGGTGCTGTTGCAAAACTAATTACATTAAAAATATTTTACGCTGTCTATTAGCATCAGGTGTTCTTCCCATTTAGTTTTATATTTATCTGTACATTTTCCTATCCCATCTTCTTAAAAAAAATGTACGCAATATATATGTTATTTGCCTCATTCCATATTATTTTCTCTCACCCCATAATTCTACCACAGTAACATTAAACTTTAATTTTTCTTTTATTAGGAAAGAAATATAAATCTAACGAATCATTTTTATAATTATGCCTACATAAATGCGCAAACTGTAATGGTACTGCGTTGTAGCTGGCTCCTCACAAGAATAATTGTGTATCAGGAAAGTAAATATGCACTGGCTTGAATGCATGTGTGTAATCGTGAGTATGCATGATTACTAATAAAGGTACCAAGACAATGTAATTTGGTGATTTAAGCGTCCTTATTTAGTAGCAAAATTAAGTATTGGTTAGCATCACTTAGAATCCATAACAAACATTCTCTACAGGTTCGTGACAGCTTTAGAAAAGAATTTCTTTAGAGTAATTTAGTAATTTTGGCGTCCTAATTTCATACTAAAAATAGGTATTGGTTAGTGACCTCCAGAGTCCACAAGAAACAATTTCTACAAGTTCGTGCTAGTTTTATAAAAAAAAATCTTCGATTTAATTTAGGGATCTTGGCTCCTGATTTTCTACAAAAAATTTATATTAATTAGCGTCCTTTAGAATCCATCATAAACACTTTCTACAGGTTTGTGACAGCTTCAGGAAAAAAGTAAATATTTTGCAATGCAATTTAATGATTTTGGCTCCTGATTTTCACTAAAAATGGGTACTGGTTAGAATCCCTTAGAACACATAAGAAACACTTTCTAATGTTCATGCCAGCTTTAGAAATGAAAAGAAATTCTTGAACATAATTTAGTGGTTTTGATGGCCTGATTTTGGACCAAAAAATGGGTATTGGTTAGCACGTAATTTAGAATCCAAAAGAAACATCTCCTACAGGTTCGAGCAAACTAATAAATAATAAATAATAATAAAAAAAAACTGCAAAGTAATTTGATGATTTTGACATCCAAATAATTTGAACCAAATACTTTTGAAATATATTTTTTTCAAGGTGACCCTAAACAGATGTTGGTCATTTAGAATCCTTAAGAAACATTTTCTACGGGTTCGTGTCTTTTTTTAGAAAAAAAAATAATATCCTACAACAGTGTAGTATGAAGTCGTTTTCTAAAAAAAATAAAAAATAAAAAAATACGGGAATTCTCCATAATTCACCCACACTTGATAATATGCTTCTAACAAATGGTTGATCCTGTTTTCTGAGGATCTAGAAACTGTGTTACTGTGGATATTCACTATTAGTCACATTATGTCCGTAATTATGATTGACCTATATTCTGAAAATTGTTATATTAAAGGCATGTATTGACCAATGTGTAATTATGTTCTCGAGGAGTCTACTAACATTGGACTTTGTTACATATAATAAAAAAAACATAACAAGACCTGTAAATTTACAAATACTACGTCAATATTCAATATATGTGCAAGTGACTGGTGCCACAAATTAAAACAATAATTGCCAATAATTTAAAAAAAATGTGCGTAATTGTTTTATCACTTCATTAAATTCACCGATGGGAAGTAACATAGAAAAATTTACAGAGGAGAGTGACTAGCATGCGAAATCCTCTTTAGCACGCCTAAACCGCTACTTCAACTTTTATCGTACGAATTTTTCAACAATTTATTTCCTGTTGGCTTCATGCTTAATTTATTTTATGAGTAAACAGATGTGAAAGTGATGATCTAGCCTTAGTTTCCCTTAAGCACGCATGAAATGAATGTTTTGGCGCGATAAAACTTTTCGCTCTTTCATGTGTGAAAATGTCAGATAACACAACAAAAGGAAGATTTTATCCTTTGCTCTTGTGTGGTGATTTCACAAAACAATAGACGCATTGTAAGCTGAAGAGAAAGTTATTGCGCTAAAATTTATCATCGCACAAAAATTCCTTCCTTTAATACACGCCAGATGTTTATTGGTAAATAATGCAAAAATTTATTACCCGCGTTTTCTCTTTTCATTTAACCGAGTATTCCGCAGCTACGGATGTAGTGAAATTCCCCCCTATGAATTTTTCGTCGCCTAATATTCAAGAAAATGGCTATAAAAAGGAAATCAACCCTTTAGAATAACAAAACGGGAAAATATGAATTAATGATACTTAAGTTAATAATTGTAATATAAATAAATTGCAATTACGGAGGACAGTGTATGAAAAAGCCACGTTGAGAATTTGATTTTGATTTAACACATTTTAAAATATGACAGTTTTCAATTAAATATTTAATCTTTAACTATTTAATCAGTAAATTTATTTACTATGTGTCTTTACTTAAGTATTCCAATCAGAATGTGCATTACACTGACTGCTTTTGTATATTTTCGCTGAGGTAAAACCAGGATTTTTTTCTGATACAAACACACAAACAAACAAACAAAGAAATATATATATATATATATATATATATATATATATATATATATATATAGCAGGGGTGGGCAGACGTTTCTAGGATACTGGCTACTTCTAATTTTTTCAAGGTGTTGGGGTCCACCCAGTTACGTAGGTGTGGTGAGCTAAAAAAAACGGTCTACAATATTTATTACATAACTTAATAATAAATACGGAATATTTACTTACTTACATAAATACAAGAAGAAAACTTACTCTTTTAAAACTACCTTTAAAGCAAATCGCGTCGGTGTTCCATAAATATGTTTCTTTTAGTATGCTCGCCTTAGGTCTTAGTTAAAGCCGTCACCCCAAAATTTCTTGTTGGTCCTCCTGTTGATCGCGATCGACTTAATGCCCACCCCTGTGCGACCCCTGTTCGTCCACCCTGATCGACTTAATGCCCACCCAAACAGACACACATGTCTGTTTGTGTGTCTTATTTTTAATAGAAATGACTCTTGAAACTTTCCAATTTTACCTTCTTTCATTGAATAGCTTTATAATCTGGTGTTACTATGAGTGCATTTATGTAAGTGAACAAATATGTCTTTTATCAGTTTATTTCGTTTTATGTTGCTATTGATTTAGGCTTTATTTTAAAGTAAGTGATGAATAACTAGTTTCTTATGGTAATTTTATTCTAAATTAATATTTTCGTAAATTAAATTACTAAGACAACTATATAAAGAAACTTCTATATAAAAAGAATTCTGATATTTTAATTGCTAATGATAATAATTGAGAAAAACAAAATTCGGGACTACAGATCTTAAAGTAAATTTTTGATTTCCTTTTCAAAGAAATTTCAAATTAGCAATTATTTCAACGGTATCAGTTGCATGCGAGGCCAATGTTCTGAAAGACTATTTTTTATTATTTTTTTAACTTGGCCTATTAATGGAATAGAGAAAATTAATTATTAATATTATTATGTTTCTTCCTTTTTTTTGTACTTATTTGGTTCAGGGTCAAAACAGGTATCAGAAGCAACAATCACTATAGCATAAGCAATTAAATTTCTTTTATAATTCAGATTCATATTATTAATATAAATATATATATTAACAAATAGCACGTGTAAATTCTGATAAAGTTAAATTTATAATAAACAAGGGCCCAGTCAATTTCAAGTTCGTTCGTAGAAAAAACAATGGAAAGGTAATATCAATGCTAGCTAAATGCTGTAGCTTCATACGAAGAATTAATTTATTATTTGAATTTAGGTAAAGTAAACCGCGAAAGATTTTCCTTATAAAGTTTCTTTCAGATAATTTATAATTTTAAGTATTTAGTAAAAATTAATATTAACATGAGTCAAGTACTTTAATTTAATGTTTATTTATAAAAAAAACTATGGAAAGCAAATAACAATGCGAAATATGTGCTGCAGCTTCATAAGAAGAATTAATTTATTATTTGAATTTTAATGCAGTAAGCCATGCGTGATATTCCTTATAAGGTTTCTGTCAGATTGTATCTATTTTTTAGTATTTAGTTAATATAAATCTAAACAAGATCAAGTACTTTAATTAAAATTAGTTTGTAAAATAATATGGAAATCTAATATCTATGCCAAGGAAGCGCTGCAGCTTCATAAGAAGAATTAATTTATGATGTCAATATAGGGAAAGTAAACCGTAAGAGGTATTCTTAATAACGCTTCTTTCATGTTACTTAAATTTTTAGATTTATTTTTCCTAGTTTCAGTGGTTTTATTTTCGATTCCATATAGTATCAACTTAAGTATATTACTTACTTCTATAAATAACCTTAAAACAATCTAGATAATAATAAGAAAGACATATCAGATTTTTCCATATCATAAATCACGCTGAAATTTTTAATCTCATCTCGAATAGATGCACAGGTTAAAACTTTTCACGAAGGGGAAAAAAAAAATTGGGACAAAGCACATTTGCTATAGTTTCTAGTCTGGTTTTTCTCTGGATAATTTAATAACATTACGCCGGGCATCTTAAAAACGTTTGAATTTCTAAACTGCTATAATTTAGCGGAAACTTTTACCTCCTCCCCACTTAATATCGCAATAAATGCTACGTAGGATCGAATTATCTAAATTTGAGCAAAGCAGGACTACTTTTATGGGATACTGCAATTCCAGCCAGATAAGTTTCGGTAGCAAAGTGACGGAGAGTGCTGCAACAAATTTAGAAATATTTTTAGCACTGCTTCTCATCTTCCCGTTACTATTTTGTGTTTTATAAGTAATAATACACTTAGTACCACAAAGTGCGAGAGAATGACCGACATTAGAAAGCATTAGCAGTATCGAAATCGGAAGCCGATCATTACTTCTTCCTAAAAGATCCATTCCGTAATACGTTTTCTGTAAAAATATTCTATCTCACGAATATAACGTTTTCCGTCCAATCCTGGTATTTTCTAATAATGTTAAATTAACTGCAAGCTGTAACCTGTTTAAAGATGTATTGTTTATGTCATTTTCGCATAAACTATTTTGCCAATTTCCGTACATTACTGATGAATATAAATTTTCCCATATATATTTTGAAATTTCTGTAACGAATTCTATTACTATTTTACACAATTTTCTAATTTTCTAATCCAATTATTATTAACAAATTTCAAACGGCTCGATAAATTTTGTGTATCTACAGCAGAGATTTCCTGATAACGCATACATTAAGCACCAAGTCTCCCATTATGGGAACCTTCAATTATAATTTTTTTCCTCTACGTGATATTAAGATATATACAAATTATTTTATTTTTTTGTATTTTAATGGTACACAGTATACTATGAATTATTTCAGAAGGACAACATTAAAATTTCAATATTTTACAGTCATGTGAATATATGCTACTTACATTAGTAAAAAATTATATATATATATATATATATATATATATATCATCGCTACCTCGGATCTACCATTACTACCTCGGTTTTGGGCATTATTACCTCGGAGGCTTTTTCCCATCTCTCGTGCGCCAGCAATAACACCACGTTCAAAGTAACAAAAATCGTGATAACCTGCTATTGAAGCAGCAGGAACCGATCTAACAGCTTCGAAAGACACTGTTGTCTTATATAAGCGCTACCGACCGCATCGTGTTACGCTGATTGGCCGCATATCTCCATTATTTGTATACGCCCGCCAATTTGTACCAGTGTTTTTTGCTCTTTAGTATATATATATACAGAGGCTGTTCGCACATTTTTTAGACGATTTTGGTAAGCGGTAATAAAAAATCGTTTGCTGCAAAAGAAATAATTGCAATTGTACTATGTTTTTAAAAGTCAAAATTATCGTCTAGGGCTTGAAAGTTTTGTTTTTATTCAAAATGGCGTTTTTAACAAAGCAGTGGCTCGAAGAGAGCATGCATGCATATGCATCGAGCAGTGGCTCGTATGCATATGCTCTTTCCGAAGAGAAATATGCATACTCCATTATCCAAAATCGATGTGAGAGTCATGGTTTTGTGATATCTAAAGCGTCGATAGGTAATATCGTCAACAAGAAAGGAAAAAAAAAACGTCAAATTGGAGCCTCAAGTGGGACAAAAATTCCAAACAAGTATCTAAGGAAAAAACGGACATCTTCGACTATTGCAAAGGTACGTTGTTTAATGTTAAAAGAAAATCCCCCTAGTCAAAGGACAGTTGCAAAATCATTAAAATGCTCGGTGTCCACTGTAAACAAAATGATAAACGTTGATTTAAATCTTAAGAAAGCGAAAAAACGCAACGTGCATCGTCTTCTTCCAAATCATATCGCTGAACGCAGGACACGCTGTAGAATTCTATATGAGAAACACTTATCCAAAGAAAAATGGAAAAAAATTGTCACAATAGATGAATCATGGGTGTATTTAAATGATTGCATCAAAAAAAGAGCCATTTATTATCATAAAAGGGGAGAAAAAAATTTAAGTACTTGGTTCAAAGAGTTGAAAGAAAGTTTTTCTAAGGGATTCATGATTGTTGCTGGTTTTTTTTTATACTGGCAAGTTAAAAATAAAGAGAGTGGAAAAAAAATGTCAAGTTTAACTCCAAATACTATCAGGAACATATTTTCTCGCCAATTTTTCTGAATTAAATACCATCGCTTTACCCACAGTGCCATCAATCTGTGAGACTCCATCAGGACAAAGCTAGCAGTCACACATCAAAATCCACTGTAAATTTCCTAAAAGAAATGGAACAAAAAACTGGTATCAAGGCCATACCCTTCACTGATATCCCTACTAAATCTCCCGATGTATCACCTATGGATTTTTGTACTTTCGGACTTTTAAAATCTGCATTATCCAAACGTCGTCCCAAAACCCTTACAGGACTCTGGAAAGCTGTTCAGGAGGAATGGGATAGAATACCTCTTCTGACACTTCAAAAGGCATTATTATCCTGCAAATTGCGGTGTCGAAAGATAGTTCAGAATAAGGGATGTCAAATAGAACATTTAAAACACAAGAATTTTATGTAATTTAGTTTTTTGAATACAATATACATCGTCTAAAAAATGTGTGAGCAGCCTCTGTATATATATATATATATATATATATATATATATATATATATATATATATATATATATATATATATATATATATATATATATATATATATATATATATATATATATATATATAATGAATTTTCCCCAGTATCGAACAGATCTCTCTTATAATTTATTGTCCGAAATGTAGTTTAATTTTGATTTTAAAACTTAAACATTGTTAGTTAGTAGTCAGATTTGAAGATGAATCTAATTCGTGAGATTTTAAACATGGTGCTATAAAAGTTTTTTCCCCCACTAAGTTTGTATTCAATTATTCAAAATTATGGAAATGTGGTAAAATAAATATTTCTTATATTTTTGTTTCTTTGAGACGTAGAAAAATATTTATCTGCTATTTTTATATATGTAAAATGGCATTAATATATTAATATTTTAAGTAAATTCTCAAAGACGATTGCAGTAATTAAAGACCAGTAATTATATATATATATATATATATATATATATATATATATATATATATATATATATATATATATATATATATATTTGGTGCGCCTTCATCTGTACTTTTATTACTACGCCTCGTTCTGCGAAAAGTATTGTGATAAGGTGGTAATATTTTTATGGTTCTTTAATTACTATTTAATTGAAATTCATTTATTATGATTTAATAATGATATTGATTTTGCGATATCAGCAATCTTTATGCTAGTATATTTTCAGACATTGAATATCGAATCCTCAAATAGTTACATTCAGGCATTTCATTCCCGGTATTCATGGAATTTATTGTATCTGTTAATATCCTTAACCCTTCACCGGGCGCGCCATTTTTTGGAACACCAGCAGGCGCGCGTGGCACAAAGTTCAACGTCACTTTCAACCTTGATTATTCCTTTTATAATAAACTTTTTTTTTCATTTAATTCTACGTTTTATGACAAGATATAAAATGTTTATAATATTGAGATATATTTATAATTAAAGGCGAAAGAATGCAGATACAATCGCCTTCTTTCAAAACTGACCGGTTTATTGGATCTAAGGACAACTTGCGAATGGATTCCTATTATGTCCAAAATTCTAAAAAAACAATGAGATTGTCCATCTTCGTGATATATGCGCTACCGTATAGTAGCTGCACATTTTACTGAGTACATCAACTGCTGCTTTTGTCGTATTGTAATCCAGTATAATCGTTGGTTTACCACGGTTAAATCACGACTACAAATAAATGAAAAGAAATTCAATGGTCAGAAAATTATACCTGCATTAGAAAGGGTGTAGCTGTAAATAGAAACTGCCTAGAACATTCAAAACTTACATGTAAAAACAAAACATTCAAAACTACGAAAATGTTGCACTCTGCACACGGGAGCGCCCGCTGAAGGGTTAAATAGGTATAGAAAATAAGTGCGAATCATAGGCACATTAAAATTTCCTTATAGCAGGTATATGTCAGTAAATAGTATAAATCCTCATACACCATTCTCTAAATATTGATAAAAATTTACTTTTCAAAGTAAAAGAGATTTAATCTCTGAATCAAGAATATATAAGCATTCTGGTTTATTAAAAGATAGATAAAGCGTCATATTGAATATTTGCAATGGAATAATATATTATACTTTATTAAATATGCTCTAATATAAACATCATAAGTAAAATTTAATATATACCATCATTTTTTGTGGAAAAAATATTATGCTTCACTCTTGGCATAAATTTCATATTCCATGAACAAGATTTTTTTGGGGTTATATATTATTTTCTTTTTGGTCCAAACGCCGAATTTACTCACTATCATATTTTTATTAATAAAGGTTTTTAGTTTCATTTAAACAAGATTATACCGAAGAATATTACTTTCACCTTTAGAAAAATCCACAAAAGTTCTTGATGTATAAAATCCGTATTATAAGGATTCCCAAAGTAGCATACTGATGGCACTTTTGTAGAAATTACAGGATAGGGGACAGAGAATTTATCGCGAATTTATGTAGAAACGAAATGCACATTGCAGCTTAGAATACGTACTGCTCCAAATGTTGTAACTTTTTCTTGCCTCACTACTGTACTTAATGGTAAAGAAATACTCTAACACGCTACTAAATATTGTTATCTAGGATTAAAATTTTCTTTGGTATACCTTCATCCTTTATTCACCATAAAATAAAAGTATCTGCGAAAAAAAAGCATCGTTATAAATATATACCCTAAGACCAGAAGAAAGGGATGTTTTACATAGTTAAAAAGTGATTTAGAGGTTCTATAAATTTGTTTTTATTCAAAATAAATTAGTCAAAAAAAAATTAAGTGAAAACGCAATATCTTACTACTAAAGTGTAATATTTCAAATATACAATACACTAATTTAGTATGTGCAACATAAATTTTAGATAAAAACTTTTAACACATATATTAAGAAACATATACAGGTGGTTATCAAAATAATGGAAACACATATCAATATTAGTGGTCTTTATGAATGTGCTTCGTATTCCTTAAAAAACAAGTCTAGGGACCCGTATTTTTTATAGAATATAGTGTACACATTATTCTTCTCTAAGGTAGCAGTAATGAAACTATGGGCATCAGGCTCTTTGGTGGATAGCGTAAGATGTCAAACTTTGTAGACCATGCAAGAGGACAAATTGTTAAAGCTCGTCAAATTGGAGTATCTGTTACAACATCCCCCTGGTTTTCGGTGTTTACCGAGCTATGACATCGGAAGGTATGACGGCAGACAGAGTACACGGAAAGACATCCTCTGTGAAACAGAATAGTGGACGACAGGGATAGGTAAGTGAAAGAGACTGACGGGTGTTGAAGCGGATAGTGACATCAGAATGAAGACAACTGCAGCCAAAGTGACCGTAGAGCTCCATCTGAATCTGTAGGCTCCAGTATCGGTCATTACAGGTAAGAAAAAACTACACAAACAAAACATCTAAGGTAGAGTAGTAATTCCAAAGCCACTTGTGACAGATGTGATGACAAAACGTCCTCTATAGTGGTGCCACGAGGACAAATCCTGATCGAGTGATACGTCGAAATATGATATTTAGTTAGACTAATCATTGTTCCCTTTGTTCACCGCAACAGGACGTGCGTATGTCTGAAGTACACCTACTCAAGCGTATGATCATACTTGTCTTATGCCAGCTGTCAAACATAGTGGACATTTCTCAGGGTTTCGGTGGCCATCTCATGGTTTTCAAAAGGGATCTATTGTAACCCTGAAAGGGAGATTCACTTGGAAGGACAATGTCGAACTTTTAGCCGACCATATCTATCCTATGGTGTGAAAAATTGCTTCCTGCAGGAGATGGCGTTCTCCATGATGATAATGCTCCGATCCATACAACTAGACGTGTCAAGTCGAGATTTAAGGAACATAAAGTCCAAGTTAAATATTTTATCTGGCCCGCACAATCCCTAAACCTCAATATCATCGATCTGTTGTGGTCTGCTTTAGAGAATAGTCAGGAATCGATATCCACCAACAGCATCTCTACAGGAACATTGACTATTTATCCATAAAGAACGGTATAATATTCCCTTAAACACTATTCATGACTTGCATAATTCGATTCCTTAGTTTATTCAGGTGGTATTAAATGCCATAGTTGGTCCTATGCCATATTAATAAAGAATTACTTGCTGTTCTTAAATGTTTCCATTATTTTGATAACCACCTGTACCTGTTGTCATATTAAAAACCAATGCTAATTTTACATCCTAAGAAAATATTAAGAAGTGGTAGGAAAGAACAACTAAATCATGATTGTCTTTGCGATATAACAAGACGATAATAAAGTAATAAAGCGATAAGATAATAAAAGGATATTCAGAATAAATAACAATAAGACGATATTAAGAAAATAAGAAAAAACTGAAAAAAGAAAGTGTGGAATTCAGTAGCAAAATTTCAGATAATAATTTATATCTCTCATATTTTATATATAGTGGGCCAGATGTATCCTAGTTGTTGAACTTTTAGCTGACCATATCTATCCTATTGTGTGAAAAATTGCTTCCTGCAGGAGATGGCGTTCTCCATGATGATAAAGCTCCGATCCATACAACTAGACGTGTCAAGTCGGGGTTTAAGGAACATAAAGTCCAAGTCAAATATTTTTTCTGGCCCGCACAATCCCTAAACGATATTCACTTTGCACGATACGCTTTGCACTTGGACCTAGGTTGGGGGGAGGGGTTGGATCGAATCTCGACGAACGCCATTAAATACCTTCGTGTCTCTGTAACATCTCTATTGGTTTTTTTGGATTGATAACAGCAGATAATAATGACAACGGCAATATTCCTATTCTATCAAATTTTATTCAATTTTTCACAAAACACTTTAACCATCCATATATCAATACAGTTACGTTACTGCCCCGTCTTGTAGAAACGAGCATCTTTTTAAAGAACTGAAAACAATCAGCTTTTTTTAAATACCGTTGCCACACTGCTAGCGAATATAACCAAAATTTATTCAAATAATATTACGTAAGATTAATTAACGCAAATATAATAAAAAAATAGTTCTAAAAATATGTTTAATGTGCTACCTGCCAAGCCACTACTTCTAGGCCGGAAATATCAAGATCCAGTAGAACATTAATTCTCCGACAGCGGTGCGACCGGAATAAGACCTTGAAAGAACTGGACAATTGACGACTGATGAGAATTCTTAAGCGAGATAAACGTGCAACACTTCCTAAAATTGCTGCGGATTGAAATTTTTGGGCATCAACAAGTGTCAGCGCGAGAAATGTTCAACGGACCAACATTTATATGGGATTTCGCAGCTTCAGGTCTACTCGTTTATCGTTTTTGACAGCATGGCACAAAGCTTTACGCGTTGCATGTGTCCGCCGACACCTCCATTGGACTATTGATGATTGAAAGCACGTTGCCTGGTCAGACTACTCTCATTTCAAATTTTATCGGGTGGAAGGACGTGTATCGCTATGGAGACAACCTCGTGAATTCATGGAGAGTACGTGTCAATTGGAGACTGTTCAAGCTGGTGGAGCCTTTGTGATGGTATATGTCGTGTGCATTTGGCGTGATATGGGACCCCTGATACGTCTAGAGACGACTCTGACAGGTGACGGGTACATAAGCATCGTATGCGATCATTTGCACCCATTTTCGTCCGTTGTTCATTGCAACGGCTTTGACAATTCCAGCAGGACAATGCGACACTCCCCACGTCGAGAGTTACCGAGTGGCTCCCTGATCACTCTCCTGAATTAAGACACTTCCATTGTCCACCTAAATCTCCGAATATTAACGTTATGGAGAATATCTGGGAATCCTTGAAACGTGCTTATCAGAAGATATCTAGACCTCCCTCCCCACCATCCTTGCACTCCTATGAATTTGAAGACTGCCCTGCGAGATTCATGATGTGAATTGCCTCAAGGATACCTTCAGGTATTAGTCGAGTCCATGCCACGTCGAGCTCTTGCATTTCTGCGTGCCCGTGGGGGCCCTAGGCGATATTAAGCTGGTGTACCAATTTTTTTGGCTCTTCAGTATATATATATATATATATATATATATATATATATATATATATATATATATATATATATATATATATATATATATATATCTTAGAACCTGAAAAATTATAAATAGAGCCCAGACTATATCCTACGGACTTTATTTATTCATCATGAAGACAGAAGACCGATTAGCAATAGTACTGATATCAGTTTAACAGTTGTGGCCACTGGACTTGTTGGCCGGATTGCAAGAAGCGAACATGGCCTATCATATCAGCCACAAGTTACAAGAAGGGCTGTAGCCTTAGATCTCGGCCACGACTTACAAAAAGCGGTAGAGTCCTCCTTCCAAGCAGATATAAAATAGACATTTTTTTTATTTCACCACCATGGTTGGAATCATTTAATTGGTTATTATTAGTCACGAGGATTATACTCTTTTATTTCTCATGATAGTGAAATAGTATATACACACACATATATATATATATGTATGTTTGTCTGTCTATCTATCGATCTATCTATAGTTGTATAGAAATCCACAGTTCAGGAGCAACGATCGTGAAATTTTACATACAGACGTGTTTAAAAACAGCCGAGTGTCTTCAGAACTTCCACAATCGAAATTAATTACCGTTAATTTTTAACTACTAAAAAACCAACAATTTTTGAAGGGTGAATCTAGAAAGGGAAGAGCCATCTAGCCGTGTACCAAGGGTGAATCCAGAAATGTAAGAGCCTCACAATTTGAAAGGCCGACATGTTAGGTTTAAAGAACAGCGAGAAGCAAAAACGATAGAAAAATAAATACAATCAAACAGTTTCAAGTCATATATTAAACCCGAATAATAAATGAAAATAATAATCTTTCAATTCAGATTTTATACTCTAAAATAGATCAGATCCAATCGCATATTGACACTCTCCACACGCGATGGAAAATTGGAATCAACCACGCTAAGTGTCACGAGATCTTTTTTAATCGCTAGTGCAATCCCCCTCGCTTATATCTTTGTGTCTATTGAAGAGTTAAAGACTAAGCTTCTATCCTGCTAACTTATTTCTCACTTAAAACTCCTCTTACTCCATAAATGATGTATATTCACCAACCCATAGCAACTTTCCAAAAAACTCAGTACGAATATCTTTTACTTTACTCAACAGAGTAGTGTGTCATCGTGGTGTATTCGGTAAAACCGCTAACTTGCTACCCTGTACGATACGGGATCGTGCAGATTTTGCTAAACTTGAATTTTCAGCTTTTTTATGAAGGCTTTTTATTTTAGCTTTTATTTTATTATTTTTTCAATTATAATTTTTATTTTATTTTAATATTTCTTTTAATTATTAATTTTATTTTATTTTATTTTATTTTTCAGCTTTTTTATGTTGAAAGACCGAATATAGCTGAAATCTGAGGAGTTTATTATACATTTATATATTTTAAATTTGGTTTTCATATTATTAATGTCTGTAACACATCGCATTTTTTTCTATATTATTTATACTGTGTTTAGTTTTTAATGGATTTTGGTAGGTTTATTATACATTTATATATTTTATGTTTTACTTTTCAAGAATTTTTGCTCTAGTGATAAAGTCTAAATCTTTTCTATGTTATTTATACTGTGTTTAGTTTTAAAATTGATTTTGGTTAACAAACATTCATCAACAAATAACCAACAACTTTCGAAGGATGCGACTCTCGATTCACAGACGTGTAGTAGATGGCCCTACTATTTTAAACTTTTAGTATTCCAACCCATTTGTAATTTATTTTAATAATATACTAGCTGAAACCCCGCAATTCGCTACGAAGTACATTCAAATTAAATACAATGCCAGTGTATGCAATTAATGCCAATACTATATATATATATATATATATGTATATATATATATATATAAAATAAATACGACCATGAATGTATACAAATGATGTAAAAAACAACAACAAATATATTTATAAAAAAATCGTAAGGGATATTTTTATAGACAAAATAATGTAGAAGAAAACATTCAAATTAAATCTCATAGGACATACTAAAGAATATATTACAGTTAATGTAGTACAGTTTGAGGAACATATCTTTTACATTATTTTAATATTTTTTTGGATAATGTCCGATCGTCTGCCGCATTAGCAAGAAAAAAAGTATTTTTTTGAAGTTACCGATGACTGGCACTCTACGGGTTAATAGACCTAAAAAATGTCCACTTGGAGATGTTAAATCTGTTAAAAAGAAGAGATGGGGAAGTTTTGAATTTCAGAACAGCAAAAATTTTAAAATGGTTCGGTGGAATGACAATAGTGTCGTTACTTTGGCGTCTAACCATTATGGTATTGAACCTGTTGCTCAGGCCAAACGCTGGTCGAATATTGATAAAAGATTTGTAGTGATTGACCAACCGTATATTGTGTCTCAATATAATAAATTTATGGGAGGCACAGATCAAATGGATCAAAATCTGGCACAATACCGGTGTTCCATACGGTTTAAAAAATGGTGGTGGCCACTGTTTTTGTTTAGCTTCGAAGCATCAATCCAAAATGCGTGGCTACTGTACATATTATGCCCTTCTAATGACAGTAACAGAATGGATCTCCTCCACTTTAGAAGAGAAATCTGTCAGATATATTTTTCTAAGAACAGTAAGAGACCAAATAACAGTCTGGCTGCAGGGAAACCAAAAAAAAAAAAAACTTTCATAAAGAGTGTCTTGTGATGTCCGGTATGGCGGAAAAGATCATTTAATCGTTGTGAATCCAAAATAGATAAGATGCGCCTACTGTGGCAAAAAATCTACAAGAAAATGCAATAAATGTTTAGTTGGATTGCATGATAAATGCTTTGAAATCTTCCGCACAAAATAGCTTGTATATAAATTGTGTAAAAAAAAAAACATTACGAATAGCTTTTTTCATTATTTTGTATTTTAATAAGCCCTTTTTACATGCAAATTTAAATATAAAAGTGTGCAAAATTTATCATAAGTCATAATTTATTAAATTTGTGCCTTCTAAGCTATTATTTTTGACATTTTCAGCTTTTTAAATTGTTTTGATTTCTTTTAAATGACTAAAATACAATTTAAATTTCTCGTGTTTATTTTATTATGCATTTTTCGCAGAGTTCCATTGGTTTCATGCGTTTATTTATCGAAAAACAACATTAAAAGGAATAGGTTTAGAAAATCTAAGGGTTGAAATGTTTGTGTAAAACCTGTACCTTCCCGTGCCTAGAGTCCTTTTTAAAAGACGGTAACATTATTTTGAATAACAATTAAAATTTTGATGCAGGAATTTTTTTATTATTTTTTAAGTTCATTTTGCACCAGTACGAACATAATTAGGTAAAGAAAATTAAAGAATTCAATGTTGGACATTAATGGGTTAAAACAGCAAAAGAAATGTCGAAATTTCAACGTCGAGAATTTGATTACCGATGCGATGGAGAAGTTTATATGTGCCATTGGAACGATAGTTCTGTTATAACTATCATATCAAATTTTATAACTCACGAACCATTAAGAAGAGTAAAAAGATATGTCCGAGCTAAAAAAAGAGGTTGATTTTCCTTAACCTTATATTATAAAATTATATAATAAAGGAATGGGTGAGTACACCTGTTGGACCGACATCCTGGAAGTTATCGACCAAAGTTACGCAGCAAAATATGACACTTTATTCCTGGATCATAGTGCGGCATGTAAAAGGTTAAATTCTAAAAATTAATCTTTAAAAATTCACCAAAAATCATAAAATGGAGGTAAAGATTCGAAAAAGATTTCATTTTAAAGGACTTTTTATGATCTTTTTCGTGAGATCAATTTTATAACCCTCAAATTATTATTTTAAATGCAAACTTAAAAAAAGTTACTTAAACAACTTAAAAATTTAATTTTAAAAAAATCTAAGAAGAAATATTCAAAAATCTTTCTTTGTGCACACCTACACTAGAAGAAGAATCGTCATGCAAAATTTCAGCCATTTAGGTCCCGCGGTTTGGTCTGTACATTGTATGTCAGTCAGTCAATCAGTCAGTCAGTCAGTCAATTACGGAACTGTTTTATATATATATATATATATATATATATTATTCTTACTATCTTTATATCGTAACGTTAACTTCATGCGTACGCATTATTTTCCTACGCTTTTTTTATTATCTTTATAATAGCGAAATTTTCATATGATTTTAAACAACAATAATTTTTAACTGGCATTCAATATGCTGTTAAAACTTTATATTTACACCCTATTTAAAAGAAGTAGTGTGTAAATTTTTCAAAGAGGATGTTTCAACACCCAACTTCAAAGAAGTAGGGTGTAAATTGTAGGGCAGAAAGTTGGTAAAATCAAAATTTTGTGCAATGTATTTAATTTCTCGATTAAAAGTATTTTTTTTCTAAAAACTAATTTATTTCGCTTGAAAAGCTAAATATTTTATGCACGCGGTTTATGTTATTATTACTATCTTTATATCATAACGTTAACTTCATGGGCGAGCATTATTTTCATATGTTTTTTTTCTTATTATCTTTATAATAGCTTTATTTTCATATGCTTATAAACAACTATCGTTTTTATTCATATTATGTTGGTTTTTTATAAATTAAAAATTAAGGGTAATTAATTTCGATTCCGGAAGTTCTTATTATCTTTATTTACATATGCTTTTTCATTTACGAATTATTCAAATGTTGGTTAAAAAACTTTTATGTAATTTATACATTTCTCTGATTTTAATTATTCTAATTAATAAATTTATATTTCTGGAGAGGATGTTTCAGTTTTTAGTGGTACTATGATGAAAGGTTGAATCTACCAAAATTCCGAGGAATTTATTATGGAGAGAAAAGGAATTTAATATGTATAGGATGTTTATAGGAGTTTAATGTGGAGAGGAGTTGAATGGTTTGCAGTCCTCAATCAAACACTTATTTTTTTAAGAGGCAATGCTAGAGTCATATCATGGTTCTATTGGAAATTTCTGCTAAACCTGTAATTTCAGCTTCTTATTTTGCCCAAATGATAAAAGGCTAAATCTAGCTGAATTCTGAGGAGTTTATTATAATTTTATATATATATTTTTATTGGGTTTTCATTTTATTCATGTGTATAAGATTTCACATGTTTTTTTCTATGATATTTATTCCGTGTTTAGTTTTAAATTAATTTTGGTTAACAAACATTAGATAATTTGACACTTTTACTTTTCAGATTTTAGTGCTACAATGATGAAAGGCTGAAATTCCTAAATTCTGAGATATATATAACATATCACATATATTTTTTCTATGATATTTGTATTGTGTTAATTTTTAAATTGTTTTTGTTTAACAAACATTCTTTAAATCCCGGGCAACGCCGGGTACTTCAGCTGGTATATATATATATATATATATATATATATATATATATATATATATATATATATATATATATATATATATATATATATATATATATATATATATATATATATATATATATATATATATGTGTGTGTGTGTGTGTGTGTGTGTGTGTGTGTGTGTTAAGCATTAATGTGTGTTAAGCACGAATTCACAGGGGGCTTTAAATAGTAAGAAAGTAACACTCATTTCTAACAGAGCGCGTGTATTCTGAAGGAAAACATTCCTTTTAACAGCGACAGTTTAGGGAGAAAAGCGAGCGATTCTAGTGAAAGGGTTTATTTTTAGAATAATACGGGTTTCTGGCGCGAAGCAAAAGTGAAAAGTCAGCAGTAGAGAGTTCCAGGTGCCCAATGAGAGGGATCTGCACATGTGCTAGACGACAGGTGCTCGGAGGAAATTAAGTTTTGGCCGTAGATTGCGTGGGAATCTCGTTGAGAGCGGAATGTCGCGGCTGCATGCCGAGGAAATTAACAAAATATCTACGTGAAACAGATTACACTGCAGCATGGTTCGTTTAATAAAGGCAATAAAGAAGGATTAATAGTAGTTGACTTTCTTGTGATCCATTCCCTGCTACACGCCCAACTAATTAAATAATATGACGACTGCAGGAATAATATTTAAACACGGGTGAAAACTCTATCCGTGTCATATATATATATTAATTACTTGAATGATATAGAATAACTGTAACTTTTAAATCACTCAATATCATTATTTAATATCGAGAAAAAATTGAAGGTGCCTTTAAGATATACAAATTTATACAATAACTTAGTAAGATTTTCTCGGGGAATTAAATGGTTATAGCCACAGAGAGCTTCTACTAGCTAAAGAAAATGCTTTTAAAATTTTAAGGAAATAATGGAAGTGAACACAGAATACATTTCTAAAAACAATTGCAAATAGTTTGATAATTGCTACTCATAAACTTATAAAAAATAAAAAATATACAGTTTGACACCATGAAGACATACATCATATCGCATATAAGATTTTGTGGTGTATTATTTAGTTTGCAGAGTGAATGCAATGTGGTCTATACAGTTTACCTCAAGTCTAAAGACGATCCCAGAGCTACAGAGGAGTACTTCCAAATTTTGAAACATGTGTCAACTGGGAGATTCAATCCCGCAGACCAGTGTTTTCCAATTTTTTTTTGTTTTATCATCTCGTGGCTCACTTGAGCCTGTTATTAAATTTCTACGGCACACATGATTTATAATGGTATAAAAAATAGTAGTAAAATAGTATACATTTTATAATTTATTTATTAACTGAAGCAAACTGCAACATCTAGGCTTAAATACCACAGACCCGGTGTAGCTAGCGACCAACACTGCTAGCCATCGCAACTTTTGCAGTGTGTATCGCCCTTGTGCCACACAGAATCCAATATGATAAGGGTGTGGTGTATCGCTGTTATAGGGTATAATGCGGCCAAAAAATAATACTATACTATCTATCTTATAATTCATGAAAGAAGCTTTAGTTTCATTTGTACATGTGCTATGCTTTGACCTTCCTTCACAAATAATTTTTAAAAAAATCAATAATTTTTTTTACTGACCACATAAGGTTCTCTCACGGTACACCATTAAAAAATATAGGTTATATACTCCCTAGTACACAACTAGTACAAAATGTGAGCTAGTTTTCGAACAGTTGTATTGATCAGCAATATTCGATTTTAGTTTTATAAGATGACCATTAAAAATATTGATGTGAGGTTAACATTTCTATCTCTTTTTGTGCTCTAGACACAGAATGTATATCCATATATTATCTCTTTTTGTGCTCTAGGCACAGAATGTATATCCATAAACTTATAAAAAAAATAAAAATGCAGATACAGAATGTATCTGTAATTCATATACAGAATGTATATGAATGGATAATACAGAATGTATATCCATATACATTATCAAAGAACATCAATTATTCCAAAAATATCCTTCACACAGGCAATAAAGGCTAGATTTTTACAGCAAGCAAATTGATAACTTTAGTTAAAATGGGATTTTTAGAACTGTTTGCTTTTTCATTGAAATGTGTTCCACGTAACCAAAATGACGGAGAAGAAAGCTTAGATTTTTTTTTTTTTGGACCAGCAAATATTCCGCCATACAGAGATTTATAGAGCATAAGGGTTTAGAGGACATAACAATAAATAACTGTTGATCCTTTCTTACAGTATTGCACAGCACACGTATTATTCTGTACCGTTGACTTAAGTGTGATTAACAAACACTTTTAAATTACTTTTATTTTAATATGTTAGTTGAAATTCTTTGTCCATTCTTCAAACGAAAATATGAAGTTAAGTATACAGAAATAATGATTTAAAGTTAATTAAAGTTTATTCAACTGATGGACTTGCTTCTAACTGAAAACTGAAGTTATAGCTTAAATTACATTTCCTGGAAAATATACTGATATTTCGAATTTCTGCAGGCGGTAATTTTTGGACAAAAGTTTGTTTAAAATACGATGCTTCGTAATTGGTTTCTTTACAACTTCCTTGTCTGTAAGTTTTGTAATATGATTAATAGATCACGATAATTAATAAAAACAGAGTTAACTGTAAATCAATAATTAGTATTCAAAAATATTTAATTTATAATTCTAATATATATTCTAATTCTAAGAATAATTAGTCATTCCCATTTTCGGGGTTGATATGTGAGTTTAAATTAATGCATTTTAATAACAGCCATTTACAAAAGTTTACTAGTTATCGTGAAAACTTGAAGCTGCTTCATCTGAATCGAATCTCAATTACTTGTAAATCTTTAATATTAATATACAGCGGGTTGAGAGAAGTTTAATGAGAAAACTGAAATTTAACGAATAAATTTGTTTTTACATGAATATTATAATTTCAGAATAGAAACAAATAATTGTGTTGTATTTCGTATTTCTCGGTTCATTTTATACATTCAATTCATTTTATTTGTCTGCTTCAATGCTTTTTAAAAAACTTTAATTGTCAATACAAATTTAGAATAGCAAATTTTTTTTAAAAAAATTTTCAAAATTGTTTGTGTTAATTTATTCCATAAGAAAATAATGGAGAGGGATGGGTCATCTTGCAAGAGAGAAATTTTAAAATCAAGCTTTCTCCTTCTGAGAGATAAAACAAATATGTAAATTTCAGTTTAATGTTTAATGTAATAGTTTAGAATATAAATTGCAATAATTTTACTGATTTCTATTTTCGACACTTGCAGTTAAATGAGTCAGGAATTTCAAGTATAAAAAAATTTATTTAATCCTTTTTTATTACTCACATATAGAATAGTAGTAACTATTTCTTGCAAAGTCATTTTTAAGTTAATTATAATATATCTTCATTTCATTTTAGTGTATACGAAATAGCGAATGCAACATTTCTTAGACATAAAACAGTGAAATATATGATATACTTAAATAAATTAATTTTTACCCAAGATACGCAGATATACAGTCTGAAATGACTGCAAAAACCTTGTTTCGATTTCTGCAAATGTCTGTGAAAATACTTGCATAGATAGCTCCTCATTTTATGTTTTTTTTCTGGAAAAAATCTCTTTCTTTAATTAAAAACCCAAAGGCTTACTCTATGACGAGGTCAATAGAGAAAAATCAGTATTCTAAGTATATATATATATATATATATATATATATATATATATATATATATATATATATATATATATACTATATAAAGAGAGAGAGAGAGGTACGCCATACTGACTAGACAGTAATGATTCACCAGCACTTAACACATTCTTTTGAAGAGTAAAATGATGGCTTCTCGGTGACGAAAATTAAGTAAAATTGTTGGCGATTATTGTTTCAATCTAATTAATAGATCGACATCAGGTCGAAGTGGATTGGCGTGATTCTCTCTCTGAATAATTCACTAATGCTGAAAAATCCCACAGGGACAAAGCCTCTAATTTTTCTCGGCCTAATGATGATCTATTAATAATTAGATCTAAGCACTTGCCACCATCCTTTTTATTGAATTGGCGTTATGAAGAAGTCACTGTTTAATGTTTGTGTTTCTACAAGTTTCATGTAAATGATAACATCCTTTGAAAGTATGGAATACATACAATCAGAATTGAAAAAAATATAAGGAAGAATGTAATCTAAAAACATTATTTCTCTTGAAGATCAAGACATTGAATAATTTGTATAACAGGTTTTTTTACAATTGAGACTTTTTTAAGGATGTTTCCTGATAGTCGTTATTGTCAAATTAACAAACTAATTAAAAGTGATTTTGTTAATCATACAATTAAAATGTTTGGAAAGGCATTACCTTAGAAATGTATATTGTAAATATTTTGTAATTATTCATTAAAATCAGAATTTCCTAATTTAAAAAAAATTACACAACTAATAAAATTATTTTTTACACTTATAATAGCCTGAAACATTTCTGTAATTTTCACTAATTCCCAAAATTAGGTATATAGTCATTATTTTTATTATCTTTAATGTCAAATTCCTTTGACTATATCAGATAACTAAAAGCCTTTTATAGTCAATTTAATTTCTCTTTACGTTGCCCCTATCCAGAATGCTAGACTTTTAATTTTTGTATCTAATATGTAAAATGTTACTTAAATACCAAATGAACAAACATGACTATCGCTAATCTGATTTTATTTTGCGGGCATTAAAATTATCTTTTGTATTATGTCTTTATCTATTATTAATGAATAATTTCAATTCTTACAGTCTGGGTATCTGAGTCTTCCTTCTTATCTTTGACGTGCAATGTAGTATATGCATACCAGTACAAGTAAAAATTTATTGAATAAATTATATGTTCATTGTGTCGCCTTATTCATATATTTAACGTAAAATAATCCTGTTGAATTCATTATAAGAACATGTATATTCAAAATAGAAAGTAGTTTCACCAGCTGAATACTGAATTTATTTTTGTTCCTCTACAATATTCTAAAATTCTTAATACAACTGTAAAATTATTATTTTTAATTATTTCACTTTTAGTTAGCCCTACTAAATCAGCTGTAAGACAAATTTATGTGTTTACAGATTGGGGAATCAGGATCCTTTTGATTATATTTATTATTCACTGTACTAAATTCTTATCAGCCAAAGGCGAATTTTATTGAAAAAACGAAATCTTATTTGTTTCTTATAATGGTCTTATATTTAACGTAAAATATTCCTGTTGCATTCATAGAAAAAAATGTGTGAATCAAAAACGAAAGGTATGTCACCAGCTGAAAGCTGAATTTATTTCTATAATTCTACAATATTCTTTAATTCTTAAAACACGTGTAAAAATGTTATTTTGACATTTATTCCATTCTGGAAGAAATTTAAAAATTTAGATCTCCTAAATCAGTTGTAAGACTAATTTTTATTCTTACACTCTGAGAATCTGTTTTTTTCTTAATATCTCTAACATTCACTGTGGTATATTTTTATCAACACATATCAAAATTTATTGAATAAATTATATCTTATTGATTTCACGATATTCTTATGTTTAATGTAAAATATGCTTGTTACATTCATTATAAAAATACGTGAATTCAAATAAAGGAGGTCTCCGGTAATTTACTTTTATCACTCTAAAATATTCTTTAATTCTTAAAACACATGAAAAAATGTTATTTTTACTTGTTATACCATTCTGAAATAAATTCAAAAATTTAGATCTCCTAAATCAGCTGAAAGACTAGTTTCTATTGTTACACTCTGAGAATCTGGGTCTTTTTGAATATCTCTAACATTCACTGTGGTATATTTTGACCAGCACAAATCAAAATTTATTGAATTAATTACATCTTAATTGTTTCACGATATTCTTATGTTTAATGTAAAATGGAGGTCACCAGCAGTTTATTTTTATCACTCTAAAATATTCTTTAATTCTTAAAACACATGTAAAAATGTTATTTTTACTTGTTATACCATTCTGAAATAAATTTTAAAATGTAGGACTCGTAAATCAGCTGTAAGACTAGTTTCTATTCTTGCACTCTGAGAATCAGGTTCTTTATGAATATCTCTAACATTCACTGTGGTATATTTTTACCAGCACAAATCCAAATTTATTGAATAAATTATATCTTATTGATTACACGATATTCTTATGTTTAATGCAAAATATGCTTGTTACATTCATTATAAAAATACGTGAATTCAAAAAAAGGAGGTCACCAGCAATTTATTTTTATCACTCTAAAATATTCTTAAATTCTTAAAACATCTGTAAAAATGTTTTTACTAGCTGCACCTTTCCTAAATAAATTTTTAAAGTTAGCTCAAAGCATTCATATTTACCTTCATTCAGACTCGTCAAAAACGTTGCAGTCGGACTTTGAATACACGCGAGTGCAATCCCGAAGCAAACAGAAATAAAAAGACTCCCATACTTATCTAGGAAATATTTTATGAAACCCTCTCACCGAAGTTCTCAATTTTTGCGTCGCGAATACGACCGAACATATCCTCATACACCATTCATGCATGAGCCTGTTTATTTCTGGCGATAAGAATCCACCCTCGTGCAAAGGTGAAGAAACTTATCCGGAGACGTATTAGAATGCAAACAAAACACCTTTCGAGTACTCTTAGCTCATCAATATGCATGTTTCTCTATACGTGTCTGGGGATCTCGAGCAAATAAGTCTTGAATTTTAATATTGGCGTGTTGGACTGGGAGTGAAATGTATTTCAAAGTTATGGGATTTCATCGCGAAGAAATTTCGAGAGACATATTGAAATTTATCAGTTTAGGAAGCAAGAATATTTCGCAGCATTTAATGTTGTTAATTCCAGAAAATGACATCCTCGGAAGTTTGTATTAGGATATAAAGTATTTTTTTTATTGAACGTAATGTTAGTTAGGATATTCTGTATTGAATTAGAAAGGTAAAAATTTTCATCAGTGAAGTATAATATTCATTTTAAATATTCTAGTCACTAGTTAAGTGTGAAATAACTATATTAAGTTATTAGACATGTGGATCTAAAAACAAAATTTTTTTAAAAATTCTCTTTAATCTCTGCGCTCTTTCTATACATCTATCTTATTCTTTTCTTTTTCTTGTTCTTTCCTTGTTTCTTATTTAATCAAATCTCCTTTGAACTCCTTTTCAATTTCTCGAAAAGGCCTTTTAAACACTTCAAAGTTGTTTAGCTGTGGGATGGCCAAACTCTCTGTGGGTCATTCCATTTACCATTGCTTGCAATATGGGCGATCATTTGTTCAGCTTCTCAAAATGAAAGCTTAAAATGGATCCTTTTGAATTTCGCTAATAGGGTTTCTTTTCTCTTATTTATATTAATTATTTTAAAGTTTTTCTTATACTTTCTCTCACTCGATTTAATGCGGAAATTTATTCTGCTAACTTAACAAAATTTTTATTTCAAAATTTTGCTCAAAGTTGAGTGTGCTACAAGACACAGATTAGGGAATAAAGCTTATGGGATATTAATTCATTCTTTAACCTGCATACTATTTACTTATGTCCATGTGTATGTAGGAAGCCGGAAAATACGGCGAAACGAAAATGACTATGTACTATTAAAATAACTCTACAGGGGTTAAAGGTATTTTTTTCAGAGAAACTACATAATAAGTTGTAACAAAAATAATTACAAAACTTTCAGAGATTTTTATCTTTTCTCATGAAAAAAATTGTTAGTAGTCATTTGTTTATGAACAACAGGAACTTCCATTGGGACCGAATATATTTGTAGTTTAAATGCTGTTTTTTTAATGTGCACATAAATCTGCAAATGTAAAAGTCAGACGAGGTATAACCAGGAGTTGAGTTTAATAAGTTCAAGAGGAAAATTTTTAAAATGGTGAATTTTAGTAGTTATTAAATTAAAAAAAACCTTAAATGCATTGTAACATCAACTTCCAACTTAAAACTGTCTAACATAACTGTAATCCTTCCACTGGCCTTCAAAATTCCTACTTTAATTGATGAGAATGTAATGGTGTTTAACGGAATTTCACCTCACTCATTTCCTCTAATTTTTATACATAAAACTCACTCTTCTTGCTTGCTATAGTAGATACTGCTTCAGACCCTAGTGGCCTATCTTTAGTAATAAGATATTTTAACTATAGTTAGATAAAATGGTATGATGTTAGTTGTCTTATATGTTTCATAAAAAGTCCATATACAATACATCTTAATACAGTATAAAAAATTAAATATATTATAACTTTTTCCTCCAACTAAAAATAGTCGAAATAAAATATAACTCATCACCTAGCCTTCTAGATAAGAATGTAAATGTTTTTAACTTAGTCGCTCCTTGCAAATGGCCTTTAATTTAAATTCCTTCTTTTGACTGTGTTAGATTACACTTCCTTCCCCGTATCGACTTGCTTCAAAGAATGCCTATGTCTATATTCAGCTTTCAAAATCAAACGGGATATTACACTGCTGATTTCTCCTGGAATTGTATTGTTCCGTGATTATGTATTAGACTGCAAGTTTTACGGAAGACTTTGGGCCGGGAAGACTAGTCCACATTGTAGTGAAGGCAATTAAAACTGTGAAGGAAACAGGAAATATTACCTACTTCATGTTTCGAGAAAGTTTCGAGTGCAAAGATTACCGAAGGAATTTTATCTGGAGTGACAGCCATAGGGTAGAAAACTCAACTGCCTATTACTAGATAAGAAATAATACCTAATTGAGGTTCCGAAGAACTGGAATGGAAAGTTTGTGAAGGATTTGCACTGGAAAACTGGCCAGAATATAGTGAACTTAATAAAACTGATTAGGAAATAAGATAAAAAAGTATCATGAAATCAATCACCTATTACGGTTTTACAGAACGATCCGAAAAGATAGAAGCAGGCATAGAACTTAACTAAAACTGATTAGCAAACAAAAAAAATACTTTACAAGCTTTGTGTATTGCATGGAATAAGTGGGAATTGTGTAAATGATTCCATCCAACAATTCATCTAATATGATAAATATTTTATATAATAAATATATTGAATAATATTAATAACTGACAATAGAGTCCAGTCACAAATGACGAATATGGAATGGACATATGTATTAATATGGTCCATAGACTTATGGTGCAGAGACTTATGAATCACTGAATTATGGACTTAAATTGACTCTAATGACTAATATTAAAATGCACAAATTTTTTAAAGAAGATGATTTCGATTTGAACTGTACTCTGAAAGGGATGTACAGTTCAGGATTCAATCTATATATGCATAATTAATGAAGCATAATCATGATTTATATTAGAAATCATTCTATTCCATGTGTTATAAGATCGAAAATAAAATAAAATGATGCTCGAATGGAATAAAATATACTCGCTCTTGCATGTAGCATACGAAGTGGCAAAGTAGAATCTTTCAGAAATACCTTTAATGCTTTTGGTGATACTTTAAACTTGCCAAACATTTGCTTCAAGCCAGTAGATAAAAATAATTTTCACTATTTCCATAAACCCGGGTTTATTCCTAAAATAAAAAACAATAAGTATTAACGCCATTTAAATTGTCAATTTTCATTGTTGGACGTTGCGGATATGCCCGGACTTGATGTATTCGTTTAAACTTACTATATTTACAAACTCCCGGCTTTAAACCAATTTCCTATTCACTAAGCATAATGCGAAGCATCAGCATTCCAGATTAATTATAAATTTCAAACAGAATGAAAATTTTACTTTTTAACTATCGGGTTTCTCTGAGATAATTAATGTACAGAACAAATTGTACTTAGTTTCTGATAAATTGTATTCAATATCCATTTTTTAACATTTCAAGCCAAACCTGTTCTATAATTTTATTCCATTTATCAATTTTATCATTCATGAAATAGTAATACGAGGTATCTGACTGACACACACACACACACACACACACACACATATATATATATATTAAACTAACTTAGATTAAATCAGTAGAGGAATTAGAAAATGTACAAGAAAATCAGAGATAGTTAACGAAAAGAAGCAATAGATAACGGCACCAAACGGGAGGCTCTGGATTCAAGAAACATGCCATGCTTACGCAAAGGGTATCACGTGCTCTAACTCACGATCATCTGACTGTTAATCATCGCTGACTAATAATCACGCGCTTTTGGAGTGTGAAACATATCACATTATTTTAATAGTAGACGGAGAGAAAAGACTGATGTAAAAATTGAAGGAGGTAAATATCCTTCGAGGGAATTATCGAGATAAACTTGCTGGATCTCAAGTTATCTTAATCTTGGATAATAAACTATGTTGACTATAAGTGATGTCTGCGGACTTGTGCCACGAAGAAGGAAAATTAGTATGACGACAAGCAGAGGTCAAATATATATATATATATATATATATATATATATATATATATATATATATATATATATATATATATATATATATATATATATATATATATATATATATATATATATATATATATATATATATATATATATACTGGGTGGCCATAATTAAACTGACAGTGCTCACAGTGTTCTGTAGCGCGATCTATTTGCGAGAATGACGCCACATTTTGTAGGAAGATTACACAAGACGGGGGACGAAGGATTCCGCGAAAAAATAAATTAGTTCCAAAAGTCACCTCTAGGGGAATATTTGGCGCTGTGTAATATAAAATAGAGTGTTAACAAATGCAAATCAATACGGAAATTACCTTTTATTTTACGGAAATTACCTTTGGTGAATGTAAGGGAATTTCTGTGACTGCATGTGGTGATTTGTCATCCCAAATGCGGCAGTTCTGGGTATTCACAGTTCCATGCAGGTAAAAGTGGGCCTCGTCTCCCCATAAGATTTTCCACGGCCAATCATCATCCACCTCCATTCTGGCAAGAAAGGTGAGAGCAAAAGTCAATCGCTTATCATGGTCGGGGTACAGTAACTCCTGTACACGGCTGATCTTGTACGGATAGAAGTTGATAATCTTTCGTAAGATTTTCCATACCGTACTGTAAGGCATATCCATATTCCGAGCTAATCCACGAGCGCTAGAGGTGGCAGCAATATTGTCTGGTCCTCTGTCGACAATCGCCGTGGCAACTGCTTCGATTGTATCCTGTGGTACAGGTTTTAGTCCTCTGCCTGACTGAACCTTCAGATAACCTGTTTTCTCAAACGTCGCAACCATTGCTTTTAGCCCATTAACTGACTCAGGACCGTTACTTTTACGCATTTTTTTGTGCGTTCTAAAAGCACGAAGAGCGGCTGACGCGTTGCACTGGTTGACGTAAAAGAATTTGACCAGTAACGCACGCTCGACTAAAGAAGGAGACATTGCACATAAACTTTCAATCCGATTGATTCTAAACGTAACACATTGCCTTTTAAAACCCAAGCAGCTGTCACTGTGCCAATGGATGTAACGTGAAATTTGAATAAAGAACTTCTTCTGCTCAGCGTAAGTGATATTGCAGATCACTAGACTTTATCGGTGTTTATGTAGATTTTACGCTTTTTTAAAAGTTTTGCCATATTGCACTTGAACTAAATAAGAAAATGTGCATAATAAAAGGTAATTTTATTCCGTATTAATTTGCATTTGTTAACACTCTATTTTCTATTACACAGCGCTAAATATTCCCCTAGCGGTGACATTTGGAACTAATTTATTTTTTCGCGGAATCCTTCGCCCCCCGTCTTGTTTAATCTTCCTACAAAATGTGGCGTCATTCTCGCAAATAGATCGCGCTACAGAACACTGTGAGCACTGTCAGTTTAATTATGGCCAACCGGTATATATATATATATATATATATATATATATATATATATATATATATATATATAGATATATACTCGTATATATATATCATTGATTTCTTTCAATAAGGATTAAAAATCTGTCATGCGATAAAAATTCAGTAGATGTATATTGTTTAAGTGACAGATTGTGCGCATAATTGCTAGTTGTTAATGTTATGAAAAATTTTTCCAATTTCTGAAAATTTTTTCTCACTTTTAAAGAAGGGTATCAGAATGTTCCCTCACAGAACATAAGACTAGTGCAGCATTTGAATTGTTGTCTGATGCAATTTGCTCGTTCTCCGAATAGAAGAAATGCATATTCTTTTATAGAACCAAACATTTTTGATAACAATTATTAAGAGAACTTTTAAGAAGGCTGCTGTATTTCGGCGAAAATAATAATTTTGAAATGAGATATTTAGAATATGAAAATAAGTATCCAGGTATCATTACGGGAAAATCTCCTTTCTCACCAACATTTGAATGTGTCGTCCGTTAAAAACAGATTATGTGAAATAATGATTCAATGACAATTTTAAAACAGAACGAGGATGAGAACTAGGAGGCAGCAACATTTTCTGTAGTTAGGGTAAGCCCGAAGATATAAAACTATTTTACAACAGGGTGGTTAAAGATGATTTTTAAGTATCATGAATAATATCCCTCGAAATATAATAGATAGAAGAGGCAGTTAATCAATGCAAAGTACAAAACAAATGGTTCAACATTTTCTGCATGAAGAGAAATTGTGAAAATTTTTGTTACTTTTTTTCAAGTAGGAGTTTTCTCTCATTTGTTGACGTACCAAGCACGTTCGGTTTTTTTTTCAAACAAGAATTTTTGATATAAGCAAAAACTATGTGAATATATGAATTTATCCTTGATGTTTAAAACTTTTTCTTTATAAAAAATGATAAAGTAATATATTCATACGATCAAAAGCATAGAAAAATGTGTATTGATTATTTTCATGAGCCTTGAGAGATTATGTATGAGAATATAATAAACAGAGAAAAAACTAAATTGATTTTGAATGTTCGTTGTCTTTTTCGATACTTGAAAATTACAAGAGATTTTATATTAACATTTTGTAACACTAGACAAATATACAGGGTTCAGAGTTAAAGTGAATCAAGTCCTGTTTTGGACCATTTTCCATTAACACTGCCCCAGTACTGTAAGAACACTATATTTTTGAATGCAATAGTGAACCATGTTCTTCCTATAAATTTCGATCCCAAGAATGTTAGAAGTTTTATGTACTACTGAATTACAACTGATTCCAGTTCAGAGCTATACTGGTTCTAGTCCATTTTCTCTGGGGCAAGCGCGTGATTTAGTATGTTTATTCTTTAGTTTAATTTATTTCATTGCTCTGAATTTGCCTGAACCAGTTTTGTAGAAATTCTTCATATCATTTTGGAAGTTGTTAGACAGGACATTATAGCGTGGGTTAGTGCAGTGCTCAAAGACTGAGAGATCATGTGCAAAGGATGGCAGTGGTTTAGATAAAGCAAGAGTATTTCGCTTAATGCCAACAAAAAAGAATCTACATCCTAGCCTTAACATTAAACGAATTATAATCTCTATGTTGCGAAGTGTGCTGATGACAACAGCTATTGAAAGAAAAATACTATTATCAAATGATTTCGATTAAACAAAAAATAAATATAATCTTTGTGGTACCTTTCTAGAACACTTGTACGTTGTGTTGTGAGCTTATGCACATCCTGGAAAAAACTTGAACATAAAAAGGAATTGTATTTTATATAGTGCAGAGAGAGGAATGGAAGTCCTAAAGATGACAGTAATACAGCTTCAAATGAAACTTATGTTTGCAACTTTTCATCTTCAACTATCATTGTGTTTACTAAAACTTTCAACCTCTATAGCGTGCTAGAAAATAAATATGTACTACGTTTACAATTTTAATAACCAAAGATTCTATGATTCCACTGGCTACAGGGATATCTGGGATGAGACAACGGGATTCAGTTTGTTCTGAGGATCTTATTTCTTGTGCTTGCAAGCATTTAAGAGAAAATGCATAAACTCAAAATTGATGAATTCATAACCACATTCTCCCACTCGTGTGGTTGGAATAAATAAATGTAAAAAATACCCTTCATTGCTGAAACTATGTGCTTACATAAATATTTTTAACCATACCAAACTCCCTAAGCATAAAGTTTCACAGGGAAAGTGAACAATGTACAGCTTATATTAATTTCTGTGTGGTGGCTCAATAATTGATATATTTTAGATGACATTACCTATAATGTAATTTATATATATATATATATATATATATATATATATATATATATATATATATATATGGTGGTGTATATATATATATAACTATATATATATATATATATATATATATATATATATATGTGTGTGTGTGTGTATAAATATATATATATATACACGCACACACACTGAGAGAGAGAGACAGAGAGATGAAACAGAAAACCACAATGTAACTATATACCGACACAAGTGCGTGAGAGGCTAATTAAAATAAATTTTATTAATACATCGTCTAATTTTTTAATTTTGTTTAGATTTGAGTTATAACCGCTAAATCTTGTTATACTTGTCACCGTTAATCTTCCTATTTTGGTTTTCTTTTTCACATTTTTATCTTACAAAGTCTTTTCCTTACTAAGCAATTAAAGTATTCCTTCTGAATCTTCGTAATAGTTAGAACATTTTATTTTCTTTCCAATTATATATATATATATATATATATATATATATATATATATAATTAATGCACATTATCTTGATACTTTTTTTAAATTAGTAAAAAAACCTTAACTTATGTGAAGCATATTTTAAAGAAAATTAAACTTTTTAGGAAAACCTAGTAAAAAAAATTAATGTAAGAGTAATAAATTGTATCTTTTTTGCATCTTAAAATATTTAAAATGTTTGCATGTTTATTTTTTCCGGGATTTAAATTAAACTTTCTTAACCAAATTTGTTATTTCTGGATGATAGCTTATTTCATGTTGTTTATATTATCTCTTCTTAGGAAATTACCATGTCCTATTTCCGAGTTAATTATCAGCGTAATTATATTTTGCATTTTATTTAAGAAACTTAATTTAATTTTGAATAAGAATGACCTTTTTTGCTTAGTTTTCTTTAAATTTTATTCATCGTTTACTGCATTTATCTCGGAGAAAATGTTATCATAGGTAAAATCTGTTATATCCGGTAATTTCATGCCTAAATAATGGAAAAAACTTGTAAAAATTATTTGAATTCATATGTATGTTAAATGTTTATGTATTTTATATCATAGGGAGTGATTTCGAAATTGCCTCCTTCGGTGGTAAATTAAGAAGTATTTTTTTAAAAATATATCTTCTACTCTTTATTTAAAGCAGACCGTCCATCCATTTTATATTTTTAGGGTAAAAAGTCAATCATCAAATGGTTTAAATACCACATTTTTCGACATAATTTTCGGGGCATTTTCAGTAGAAGTTGAGCAAATTCTAGTTTCAATATGTATTAAACCAATGAAATAATTTTAGAACTCTTCCTTGAAAATGAAGTTCAGGTTTGTCTAACTATAAGAATATATAAAATTTCTATGAAATCTTTCTGGTAGACTGTAATAGCATAAAGTGAACATTAGCACAAGAAAAGTTATTCCGGAAATCATATTGAGCAGACCCTTAAATAATTTTATAATAATAAACAGTTTTAATAATACGTAACCTAAAACTCTCAAATCCCTAAAATAGCATTAAGACAGAGAAAAAAAAGCGAGAAAAAGTAAGATAAACGCACAGCATATGTAAACTGTTATAAAATCTTAATATAAAATTTCTTATCACTTTCTAGTATCAGAGAGACAGCAAACATCCAAACTAAATTTTGTTTATGGCGTGTTTATTCTAATATCATAAATAATCTCACGGGCTGAAGAAAATAATCACTATAAATGTTTCTATACTTTTGATTGTATGAATCTGTTCCTTAATTATTTCGTTTTTTTATAAAGGAATGATTTTAAAATTGATGGTCAAATGCATTAAAATGTAGGCAGCTTCAAAGTATTGTACGAGACAGTATTTAAAGATTACGAGTTATAAGAAAATGTTTCGTAAGAATCGAAAGAATTTGTATACTGTTTTTTGTAAATTAAAAAAGGACCTTTACACAGGATTCGCTTATCAATTTGGTATCGATTTTATGCTTCATTTTTTCCCTAAAAATGTTATTTTCACATATTTTCTTCTCATAAATGTTGAATTACTTTTATGAAAAGCAAGTTTTTTATTAAATTAAAAAGTACAGAAAGCCCTTTCACAGATGAGGCAAAAAAGTCAAGGAGATTCATCAGAAGAATCCCATACAGGCAACTTTTAAATAATTTTGACAGTAATATTTTCTGAACTCATTTTTAAGTGGATAGTAGACTTTCAAATTACCAAAAATCTAACAAAATTTACAAATTTTGTAAAATTTATAAAATATGTTTATATTGGAATAAAATGCATTTAAAATGTGTAGTGAAAAGAAAAGGAAAACTTGATGGCTTTAGAAAAATAAGTATTAAAGATAGGTGAAAAATCATTTTTAAATGTATTTTTCTCAAAATGAGTAATTTCCAGATTTGCAAGTCTTTGAAATACTCCTTGCGTCATAATTTTTGACGAAATTTTATAAATATTACTAGAAAAGACTCCTGTAATATATCAAAATAAAGTTATGCATCTATTTTAGGTTTCTACAGCATTCAAATTATAAAAGTATAACATAAGCGTAGAAAAGTACGAAAAAATCACAAAAATTCAAATTATAAGAATAAAAATATTTCCTGAAAATTAACTATTAAGCAAAAGCCCAAAAGATTACATAACTCTTCCAAAATGTAATTATAAGCAATATAAATGCAAAAATAAGTGGGTGGGTGTTAAAAATTCGATCGCAAGGAGCAAAAAAAAAATAAATTTCAATTTAATTTTTTTTTATTATTTCAATTTTTAAAACATAATTTTTTATAATATTTATAAATTTTATTAGGTATTTATATAGCTATAATTTAATGATTATATATACAAAATTGTATATCTCTGGGATAAAAATACCAAAAATCGCTTTGTAATGTCTACCCTCCCCTTAAAGGCATCGGCCAAAGAGTGGTGATTATTTTGATGGGATTCGGACAGACATTCTTATTTGATTCGACTAATTTCCTTTGATATCATGTTTGCAATTTATACATAGTGTTTTCACCATACTGAAATGTTTTAAAGAATATGTGTAATATAATTTACATCATTTTTGATAATGCATAAGCATGTATATTCCATATAACATAAAATAACTTCTCTTAAGAAAAAAATTTTCAGAATAAAATTTAAAAATATATAACTTATTTAGAAATATCTTTGAATGTTTTTTCAAGGTCATTATTTGAATTTTTGCTTACGCATTTTTTAACATTATTAAGTATTTTACATTTGAATTTGATAGACAGCCGTGTGTTTTACTTTTAAAGAAAATTACAAAAGATAGTTTATTGTAAACATTAACAAGAACATACATTGAACTAAGGAAATAATGTTATTATTAGATGAATACATGAATAAATCAATTTCTTTAATTTGCATAGCCAAATAGATTAAATTTACAACTGTTTAAAATTTGTATCTCTTTTCATAATTCTAAATTGTTCTTATTTCCCGTAACTCCAGTTATTAAATAAACTGTATTCATGATAACAAATAAAAATTTCAGAACAAATACATTGTAATTATTAACAGTTACAAAGAGAACTCTAATGGAAATGAAATGAAATAGATTCCAATATTTAAAATACACACTAGTAAAAATACAGCTAGTATGAAGATCTTATCTGTATTAAGGAATTCATTCATATGAAAAATGAATTTTGCAGGACATAGAACGTAAGATATATTTAAAAGCATTTATAAATGTAGATTCATTGGCAAAATTCCTCCTCATGTTCTGAAAAATATAATATGAATGTAAAGACATGTTACTGAGTATAATAAGTTTTGATAATAATTTTATGTAATAACTGAAGTCCTTATTCGAATAGTGGGCCAACTCCATTCTTGGTCATTTTGAGATACAGAGCCTTAAAGTGTAATGATTGCTGAGAAATGACTGCTGAAGTCTGATTTGCAATGTCCTCTATTGGCAGCAGAAATAATCTGGAGGTGTACCAGTTAAAAAATTAGATAGAAATGACGTGTATGAAAATGGAAGTGAGGCTAACACCATTTTTTTAAAAAGTGGAGTTGGTCCATTATTCGAATAAGGCCTTCAGGTAAAATGATGAACTGTGTTTTCCTACGTGTACAATTAAATATCCACAAAATCTTCGAAAAATAAAAATTGGATGTAAAGTTAAGAAAACCATTGACAGATTTTGGGGAGTTAGCAAACTCGCAACTACTATATAGACCTTAATAATACTATTCATTTGATCTTATTTCTGGCGTTTAGCATATAGAGCAAAGCATATAGAGCAAAGTTTCAAAGTTCAATATAATTGCAAATAAATTATTGTTTAATATGCTAGAGATTACTAATTTATGTACTGTATATCTTCAATGAGGGCATCAGATGATTTGCACCTCTAAATTAATGAAAGAATTCCTCCCACGACAAAAATCTTTTACACTTGCATGAAACTGAATTTAAACTTACATTGGGAGCACTAGGTAATTTTTCACTGCATGCATGACCCATATGAAAAGGAACATCGTTTAAGTTAGGTGAGGTATCTCTAAAAGTATTGTTCACTTTAATATGTGAGGATTTTGTTTTTAGATTTCACCACTTTCGAGAGCGGAGATAGTGATGAACACCCTGCAATTAATATACAAAATACAAATATCAAATATTTCTATGCAATCACTTTCATTTCCTATAAATGTTGATTTTCTTTACCTTCATGATCCCATATAAATTAAATTGTGTTTCCCTTCATCTGATAAAAATCCCAGAGGATACTATAATCACATTTATGAATTGAATTTAGAATTTAAAGTAAAAACAATCATTATTATTCATTAAAGCTATAGGATTTAAAATTTCCAATGTCTGATTTGATGCCCAAACAGAATTTTAAATTAGGCTGAATTATATTGTTTTCAATTACACGTCCAATAATTTTTATCATAATGTATCCCATAAAAATTATATTTCCCTATCGTATTAATAAACTAACTCATGGCACAACAGTCCGAATTGCTTTTCAGCATTGTGGACCAAGGCTTTCGGTACCCATCTCCGCTTTCATGACCGTGGGCTTGGGGTACCATGCAGCATGTCTCAGTCAGGTGGTCAACCTGTCACGGGACCCCCATAGTTAGTTCTAAAACATGCTTCGTCCTCATTTTATCAACTCACTGAAAGGATGAAAGGCATAAGTCGACCTTGCCCAGTTGCAGAGTCGAACCCTGGACCTGTGGTGTGGCAGCTTGACGTTTTTAACCACTACGCTACCGGGTGTCATCGTATTAATGAACGAAAATAGAAAATATCATTCTGAATAGTTTTAGTCATCTAGTGTCTCTTAATTTAGTCTTTTGTCAATTTTCGATAATGAATTTTATGATAAATATCACTGAAAATGTGCTGAATTATTTTGTTTGAATCTGTCAATATAAATGAATTCTAGAAAGAATTATACTTTGCAAAAAACTTTTGCTTTTACCTCTCAAAATAAACTTTCATGCCTAAGAGAAAAAAAATCGAATAAAAAATAAATACAAAAGTTTTATATGTACGTATATAAAAGTTTTTCTTTTCATATAGGCATGGAAGACGCATCCAAATACTTTATAAGTCGTACGTCCAATTTCTTAATAATTTACAAGCCAGTCATGCAAATGATACTCCGCATTTCTGGAACACAGCCTCTTACATACTAAACTTAAACTTGCTCTTTCAAGTAGTACTTTTTACAAACTTTTTATGAGGATATCGTGTTTTCAACACTCCCAAATTTCCCCTCCCGGAATGATAAAATAAAACCTGAAGTGCCAAACAAGAACTGTGGCTGATTTCAAATCATGTCTTGAGCACTCAGCATCAGCGACACACGACTGTATTGGATATGCAGACCTTTCGAGAATAGCCAAGATATTTGATTTCGGATAGGATGCCATGGGATCGCATCGTAGAATGTCAATATCCCGTCAAAAAGTACTTTGTGCTCTTCGAATGTGAATATGAAACTATAGAAACGCAGACAAGATATATACCGGAGGAAATGATGTTGAACTTTAAGGAAACACGACCTGATTTGTAATATGTAAGAAAAAGAATGTAATACGAATAAATTTTAGCTCCTATTGAAACTAACAGAAATCACATTTAAATTTATATATATATATATATATATATATATATATATATATATATATATATATATATATATATATATATATATATATATATGTATAGATAGATAGATAGATAGATAAAACATATACATACTCACGTTAAGGAAATCATTCGTAAATCAAAGGCTTTTGCACTAAATAAGTTAGTTTTCATTGTTAATTTATTCAAGCAGAATAATCTTACTATTAACAGCTGAAGCTAAACAAATGTTAGTTTGTTAGTCAGGAGACACGGGGACGGGCTTATCTCGCGAACCGAGCATAGCAGGATATCGCGACTGGTACCGATATACGCGGACGGCCGAGACGCGTGCGCTAATGCTATCCTCAACTTTCAAAACTTTAAACTTTTTAAATTATTAAATTAAAACCGCCGAAATCAAAAGAAGTGGAGAGCAGAAACAGCTGACATTCCGGGTGGGCCAGCCCCTTTCCGTTTCGCAAATTTCCACTATTTTCATGCATGCAAAATTAGACTTTTCCGTCCACCAATCGACAATTTTTTTTATTTCCACGTGTTTTACATCTATTCATCTTTAAGGATATACACATTTTTATAAGGTTAAAAAAGTTTTTCATTGCAAACGAAGCTTTTTCCCCAAAGGAGTTTTCCGAATTTCACGAAATCGACAATTTTGATGGACAAATATTTCGGTTTTATGCACCTATTAATGTCTATTTTACTCAATAATAATTCGAGCAAGTTCGTGAAATTTGTTTCTAATTAATGAGCAACTGATGAGGATTCTTCGGCCACCAATTTTGAATTCATCAAAGCTGTCTATTTTTTTAAGCACTTTTCCCCCCATGAGATTTAATATTGTCACATTTCACCGAAATTATCGTGGCTCAGCTGTGTCGCTCCTGACGTCTAATCCTAAGGTTCAGGGTTCGAAATCCGTCGCCGTCGGGTGCAAGAACATCTTTTATTTTAATTTGCTCTGCATGCGAGCTGTATGCAAATTTATCTATTATTTATTACAGTTCAAAATTTGAAAACGAAAATTGTATATAATCATTTTGTTTTTTTAAAAAATACAATATATTTTTAAAAGTGATTAAACAGTTTTTAATCTTTAAGATATAAAACCATTTCATTTTAAATCAAAAAAGCAACACATCGGGTTGCCACTCAGCTAGTTTAAAAATTATTATCTGCTTTTTAAACGCACAAGTTAATTTTTTTTCGTAAACGTTTCCACGTATTAAAACTAGCATTTAAAAATTACTCATATTAAGAATTATTCGTAGAGCTATAAGATCGATAAACTTTGACAATTTAGTTATTATAAGGATATGTTTCTCCAGAAGATAACCTATGTTAGCATTTCATGAAGGAATGGTAAAAAACTTAATTCCACTAGAATGAATTCTCCTTGATATTTCGCATTGAATTTTAACCTAAACCATATACTCGCAATAGTAGATGTAAATAGTCGTAATTAGATAGATAAAGAAATATAACACGCTGTCGTAATAACATCCCTTTACAGGATTTAACGAGGATCAAATCGAACGAAGCGTGCGTATGTAGATTTGAAATAACTAAAATCTTTATTGATACCGCTTATTTAATTTTGCTTCCGTGTCAATAAAATCGTTTGTTATTATACAGTTATTAAAACAACCCATATTTAAATGTTAATCAATTTCTAACAGATATCCATAAAATCCCGATGCTGAGTAAACTGAATAATGCATGAGTATATATGGTGGATTATTTTTGACTCAAATTCACACTTTCAATATGTGCGGGGATTTCCTTCATTCCAAACAATGGCTCCTAATGGATTATTTTGTATATTATTCTCATTTATCGGAGAAAGGAAGCCTCAGTAAATTTTCAAGTGCAACATTTGTGGAGATATTGATTTAGTATTCGCTACAAATTTCGCCGAATAGACATTGAATAACTAGAAATTGTTCTGCTATTGTATTCAAAATAAATGCTTGCATTCTATAAGAGTGTTGATTCACACGCCAATAAACATTCGATCAAATAATAGTTCAGTCTATTATTCGCAAAGCGATGTATGATCCGAGTTATTACATTAAAAAAGTTCGAAAAGCGTAATGTAAACGTTATTGATGTTATAATATTAATAATGAATTCAAAGACATATTCATAAATGAAATATATATATATATATATATATATATATATATATATATATATATATATATATATATATATATATATATATATATATATATATATATAACTCGACTTCCCTGACCAGTCTATTCGGATAGCATGCCAAACTATGGCTAAGTCCTAGCAGATCTGTTTCCTCAGAAATCCCTGAGAATTCGCTGGGTTAATGAACTTAAAAAACACATTTATTCAAATAGTGTATTTACAAAATATTTTCATTAACTCGTTGAGTTTTGCACCTCCAGTGCATTCATGTCTTCCAGCCAAATCAACAATCCCACGTGTAAGGCACTCCGGCCAAAATCACCATTTTTTGACACGCGGCTCTCCGGCCCGCGAAGAACCAGCTGGTCCGCGCCAAGTCGACCTCCGTTAACTCCGAACCCCTCTCAATCTTTCTCTCTCTCTCTCTGGCCAGCAGAGCCGATAGTCCAGTCCAAACCGGTTCTCCTTCGTCTGCATATCTGGGAAAAAAGCCCCATGCCCAAAAATCACGTGTACTCTAGTCCTCGTTGTTCGTCTGTTTACTGTTCGTAGACAGCGGCACGCCTCTTGATCGATTGAATTGATTGCACGCGCGTCAAGTCGCATCTAGTAAATGCTCATTCAAAGCTGTAAAGAAACTTCATACTGGAAAAATAAATCGTTATTCACCGTCTTTTGGCAAACAACACACAACACTGCTTCCTCTGTACAATATTTCACATATAAAACCGAGGGTTAAGTAGAAAGTCCGCCGACATCAATATATATATATAAAATATACTATAGAAGATATAAAAATATACAAATTTTATCTATTTTATATAAAAATATTCATTTTGATGACCTTTGCGGTACTTGAAAATATTTCAGCAGAGCAATAAAATTTTATTTTCTTCGTTCTAATTTAAAAAGGCAACTTTTGCCGGCTATAACAAATCTCTATGTAAAAAAAGTTTTTTTGTCCGTTCCACCCCACTGTACAATTGTGAAAAAATAATCGGTCTCCAATCCTTTATTTAAAGATGTCTTTCACAGCAATCGTCGCATTAGCTTTGACCTCTTCTACACTTGAATATCGGTTCCTTTTCAAAACTTTTTTTTTTTTGTCTCGGGAAAAAAAAAAGAATTCCCGAGGTTCAAGAGCGGATGAGTATGAAGGATGTCTCGAGACAGTTCTAGTATCTTTAGGTAGATATTCAGCTGCAATTGCAGATCGATGTGTTGGGGCATTATGAAGGAATACTTTCCAGTTCTTTTCCTCTCCCCAATTCTGGTCTCTTCCTCTTGGTGGCCTCTCTGAGATGCCCTTATATTGCTTTTACATTATGTTATGTACTGTACGCCCGTCAGGTATAATCTCAAAGTAAATTACACTTCTGTGATCAAAAAACAATTCCCCCATGACCGTATCTTTGGATTTGTCTATTCGAATTTTTGATCATTAGAACTCTGCATTATCCTTCAGTGAAGCGCGGCCATCTTTAAATCGCTTAAAACATTCAAAACTAATCCTTGATAACGCTTTATGACCGTAAGCTTTGTTTAAAGTTTCTACAGTATATGATACATTTTTTTCCATTAAAAAAACGGAATTTTATGGATAACCTCTTATCAAATTGTGACATTTTCTCAAAACCCGCTGTTTTGATTTTGCTTGATGTATAAATCGATCGATTTTAGGTTGTTCAAATAAGCAACAAGAATGCTATCTAGCGAAAAATATTAATACTATTATGAGGCTTAATGATACATGTTGATTTTAAAGTTTATTTCACGTTTTATAATTTTAAATTAATTGCAACTGGAACTTTTTATATTACTTTGTGTATATATATATATATATATATATATATATATATATATATAAAGCACTTCTGCTAGAGGAGTGTTACATCTCAAAAGAGCCATATTTCCAGGAAGAGCTAAATAAGATATATGTCGAAATACATTTCTTGTTTTATGAACGCCTATGATAATTTTGGAAAAATTATTGTTCGAATCGCTTCAGAAGGCAAAACTATATACTATTAAAGTTGTTTTCAATTTTTAAACCATTATTTTGAAATTTAATTATAAGATATAACCCTCTTCTAGTAACCTCATTTTATCAGCATGCACTGAAAATCTTGAGGGAATACTGTCATATCTCTATGCTAATGCACAATCTATCTAAACTTTTCCCAGTAGAAAGAGAAAACCTTGATAAGATGAACAGCAGGTTAGAAAAAAATGCAAATTCATTTTCGAAATAAAATTTAATGAACATTTTATGACAGAAACATTTTAATCCAACATTAGGCATTGACAAAAGTCTTATTTTCATTCTTCGCGCATGAGCAATTTTCTCCTCGTAGTTGTGGAACAGGATAATAAGCGCCACCTACGAGACTGCGTTGGTACTAGGCTTATAACACTATTCGAGAAGGAGAACCACTTCTTATAGAGCATTGTAGTGCAATTATCTAAAAATCGAAAATTTCGGCGATTTAACAGTCTTCTAGCAGAGGTGCATTGTGTGTGTATATATGTAGGATTTATACGAAATCTCTTCTTATGCCCTAGTAATTTTCTCTGTTGCTATGCGTAGCAAGAGACGCACCAAACCCTTCTTCCTGCGACATTCTCGAGGGGACAGTCGAGGGTTGAATGACCCCGGCTTGTAGGCAATTCGAAGCGTGGGGTTAAAAATACACTGTGCACGTTGGAGAGAAGGGGGACAGACCTCGATTGGGGAGGTTGTGTTTTGCTATTCCGTGCGTAGGCACGAGGGATTTGTGTATTTGATGGGAGCGAGAAGGCTGCCCGATCTTTTGTAATTCTGAGGGGAAGCTAGCATTGCGCTGGGCTATCCCTTAATTATTGTCCCACAGATTCTCGATTGGGTTCAAGTCCGGGGAATTTGCTGGCCAAGGGTGCACGGTAAACTCATCCTGGTGCTCATCGAACCACGCACGTACACTGCGAGCTTTATGACACGTCGCATTGTCCTGCTGGTAGATGCCATCATCCTGAGGAAAAACAATTCGCATGTAGGGGTGAACATGGTCCGCAAGGATAGATGCATACATGTGTTGATCCGTCGTGCCTTCCACAATGATGAGTGAACCCAGAGAATACCACGAAAACATTCCCCAGACCATAATGCTCCCTCCTCCAGCTTGGACCCTTCCGGCAATTATTGCAGGGTGTTTGCTTTCAGGCATGTCACGCCGTATACGCTAACGTGCATCTGTCCGATGGAGCATAAAACGTGATTCATCGGAAAAAGCAAACTGTCTCCACTCAGTGGAAATCCAGTTGCGATAGTGGTGTGCAAATTCCAGCCTTCGTCGCCGATGAACAGCAGTCAGCATAGGTGCAATAACCAGGCGTCTTCTGAGGAGGCACATACGCAGCAACGTTCGCTGAACCGTCGTTGTGGAGACAAAGTTGGTAACCCCTTGGTTCATCTGGACGGTCAGTTTCTCAACGGTTGCACGTCTATTCGTCCGAACGCATGTCAGCAGCCGTCGTTCACCTCTGCCATCTATGGCCCGTGGTGCACCCCATTTTCCACATCGCTGATTTTGGATAGTGCCATTTTGTCATGCACGGTATACATTTACCACGGAGGCCCGCGAACAGTTTACAGAATAAGCCGTTTCGGAAATGCTTCCACCCTTGGCCCGAAAGCCAATGACCATGCCCTTCTGGACGTTGCGGATAAATCGCTCCGTTTCTGCAGGACTGCAAGAACTGAAATGTTACCCGAATGCTTGCAACACACTTTATATATCCAACAAATTTTCTGATGACACGTGCGTTCTGCGAATGGTTATTTAACGTTGCAACAAAAGTAGGCGGTGGTCACAATAATATGACTGGACTGTGTATATATATATATATATATATATATATATATATATATATATATATATATATATATATATATATATATATATATATATATATATGTGTGTGTGTGTGTGTGTGTGTGTGTGTGTGTGTGTGTATGGATGGGTGGCGGGGTGTATAGAAATAAGAAAAAAAATATGATGTTTAAAGAGAGAAACCTCCAAAAGTACAATGTTCAATGCATATGTAATAAGGTATCAACGCTATATATTTAATTATAGGATATCTGCAATAAATTGCAGATAAAATGGTATTTCAGCTTGCCAATGGTATGTCCACAAATGGCGCACCCAGGGGGGGGGCCCAGGGGGCCCTTCCCCCCAAAGATGTAGAAATATTGATTTTGCATTAGAAATATTTTTATTTGTCCATCTCGGCCTCCCCCCCATGTATTATAAATATTTTTATCCATTCATCTCGGCCCCCAAGAAAAAATAATGGCTGCGCCACTGATGTCCACCAAGAAGTATATTAAGGCTTATTCAATATGACGGTTCCTTTATAGTTCATTTCTATTTTTCATTTTTATCGCGTTCTTTTTGAGTTAAAATAATGCAAATTTATCGGATGAAGGGAGTCAAAGCTATGTCATTTGTATCCAAGAATAACGTACTGAGAGTAATCCTGGTGAATACCGAAATAACTATAAAAGTAGCCCAGAAATGTTCTCATACACCAGCTTCTTATGACCTGTTGTATTTGTCACGTGGAAGCATAAATCTTCTGTTTTCGAAGTAAATATTTTGAGCCTGCTGTGTACTAACCTTAGTGGATTCGCTCTCCTCAATGTTAAACTATGGAGAAAATGTGTCCAAAGATTGCCTACTTGGATTCAAAGATTTTCTTAAAACTGTACTACTTAATACGGAAAGAAATTTTACACCTCTCGGCATTTTTCGATATAAAAAATGCAAATAAAATTTAAAAATTTAAATTATTCTGCTTAAAAATCTGCTATAGCGTGTTTTAAACGGTCACAAATTCCTTTGGTAGACTTATAAAATGTAAAATTCCTTTGGTAAATTTATAAAATGAATCCAGTAGCAAGGTGCAGAAAAGTTTGAAAATATCATTTTTATTGGACTATAAGAATTTATGACGCTGTAAATAGTAGACCCATTTTCTCATAGGTTAACATTCAGGTGAGCGAAACCAATAGGGTTAGTACCCTGAAGCCTTCAATGTATCCCGACGTTGTACCGAAAATATCATTTCCTTTGACTAACAAATGCTGACCCTTACAGCCGACGACTTATTTCAAGCATTTATAGCATGAATGTGATGCATTGTAGAAGTGTATGTTGGAAATTTCTTCAAGTGCGAGACCATCCAGTCGTTTTTATATGAATGTACGTGGTGATTTTATCCCCGATTCACTTTCTCAGAGTAGGAGAAAACCCAGTTTACATAAATATATATTTTCTAACATTTATTGAGTTATTTGTTAACAATATACTGAGCGATTTACGTAATTTAATTTTAGATTTATTGTTTATTTATACTATATTAAATACGTTATAACTCTGCGTAGAATTATGCAAGATTTTATATTTCTTATTAAATGGGTTGAACTAGACATATATGTCATTGAATCTGATACAGATTAAATTCAGATTTAAAAACTAGTAACAAACATCACACTGAAACTTTCATCAGATAATTTTAAAATCAAATGACTTAACATGTCATATTTGTCTCTTTAACAAGATTTCAGCAGTGTCAAATGTTCGATTTATTGCAGTGGAGAATGCTATCTGTTATCAGAACACAGTCGCGTTATTGATCGGCTACATTGAAGTTGATTAAAACAATATGTAGGATATCCAATTTTTCATGCTTTGGCATTGTTCTGACTCGGTAAATATGTTTCCCTACTTGAGCTACAGACGTTAAACGGGAAAACAGAGATTAATTGTGTATTTTAATTAAAAAGTTCCTTGATATTTCTTCATTTTCTGGTAATCAAACATCAGCGCGAATTTGTATGACAAGCTTTCATTTTATTGAAATTCAATTCATTCCAAATAATGGAATGATAGAATAAAAGATGTGATATCATGGGTATTGCACCTGTTTTACTTTTTATGTTTTTCGCGCCAAGCATTCTGATTGATTTTATCGCAATAAAAGTTAAGAAAGATCTGGTTGGTTATATAAGCATGTAGTCTTTCAAAATATAAAAAAACAATTACGGCGAATATATTTTGCGTTAAAAGTAGCTATCGTTTGAGTTTACGATTATTACAAAACTCTAGAATAAATCTTATTACTACGAAAATGTCCCAAGATTGAAAACTATAATGTAAAATATTATTTATTTTCTAACCACGCGAAAATGTTGCACATATTGTTACAATAAACCCAGCCCACGATTTACGCGATCGATTTACGCGACAGATTTCCTTAGATTCAATTTACGCGGTTTCGCGTTATAGCGAAACCGCGTAAATTGAATCTAAGGAAATAACATAAAACTGTGAAGTTTTAAAAAAATTACTGAATATCGATTTTTTAAATACCTTCAAAAAGTAATCCGAAAGCACGGAGTACCTTATCGGCTTATAATTTTCTTTTGTTTTTTAGCTATTTTTTATTCATTAATATTTTCAACGCTGTTTATTTTTTTTAAACCGCGTAAAACGGGTATCGCGCAAATCAAGGAATGGGTTTATTCGATATTCCTAAAAAAATTACAGGTAGCGTCTTCTAACGAAACTACCGTAGGTTATTAACCTAGGATTACTTATCGTTGATTACCTCTTTTGTATGTATATACGTATGCATGTGTTATGTATATATGTATCTACCTATATATCTAACTATCTCTCTCTCTCTCTAACTGTTGACTGCTTGTCCACGCGATACAGACTGTGTTTGGCGCGTTGTCAAAGTTATAACTCGAGAGGTACGGACGAACGGTTTTAGCGTCTGAAATGTTGGTTTCCGGAGGGCCGGTATGGAGAAACGTAATCCTGCGTTAAGAAACACAATATAGGTATACGTGTCTGTATGAATTCGAGAACATCAAAACTATTATTTCCTCTGCAGTGATATTTATATATTTTACAATGCGTCAAACGATGATAACATTAATTTAGTTGATTATATTCAATTACAATTCTTCCCCTGGACAATAGTGAATTTCCTTCAATAATATTGAAAGAAAATTCTTCTATACCTAACAACATTCTAATACAGAAATTTTGTTTATAAGATTATTATTTTCTAAATATATTTCAAGAATTATAGTATACAGTAAACCAGTAGGTTTGAGAATAACTGAAGTAAATCACAAAAACAGTTTTCTAGAATGCGCAAATCTTGCATCAGCTTTTGAATTTGTAAGCTATATAATAGGCTTGAATTTAATAAAATGTCTTAAAAAAGAATTTTACTCACAATATTGGTGATAAAATATGCTATTTTTATTAATACGACCTAAAATCTAAAAATTAGAAATAAATAAATTATCATATACTATATATATATATATATATATATATATATATATATATATATATATATATATATTTTAAAAATAAATATTTTTGAGAAATAAAACTCTAAAGCCATATAGTAAATGAAACTAATGCAGCTTATAGCAATAAACAGTAGGTTTATTTAATCTTTGAAGCTGCAGTACTTTATGAAGAGAATACCCTATATAATCTGTATATTTATGATAGTTCAACGTGTATTGCCTAAATGAGAAGTTTACAAATAAGCTAAATGGCAACAATGAAGTTGCAAATAATGTTGCTCAACAGTGGCTACTGTCACTTCTCGGCTTGACACTGTTGTGTTTTGGAGTATAACAAATGATATATCATACAGTTGTCGACAAATTTGGTACTTCAGACATTATATAGTCTTTGGAATATGAGAATTGTTCACAATGACAATCACACATTATTCTCCTCAGCCTGGAGTTAATTAATTAGTTCGAAACATATTGCCCTCAATTTGTTTATAGTGTAGATTTGCGTGTTCCTTTTTTTCGTTTTCATTAAGTTTACTGTATGACATTATATAAAATCTACGTTGCAAAGGTAACGATTTTATTGTTGCTGTAAAACAAATTAGCAAATGAATTTTATTAGCATTTATTCGTTTACACTGCATTATTTAAGAATCACCAGGGATAAATTACTGCAATACTTACAACAATAACTTTATAATAATCCCTGTAAGTGAATTAACAATAAAAATCATCAGGTATAGGATTAACCCATATTGGATTGCATCTATTAAATATTTCTGAAAATATTTAAACCTTTGTCTGTATCATTAATATGTAGCTACTAAGCATATAAAACCAAAATTTCGAAAAAGTGTTTTTAATATTTTATGTAATTAGCTGTCCTATAAACAGGATAACGGTCAAAAGCACTGCTAGTATTATAAATATATCACATTACAGAAGGATGTATTATGAGTGAAATTTGGGAAAACAGTCAATGCAAAGTTCAACATTGCATTTTAAAGAAACTGTTGTTGGTTTTCTCTTCCAGTTTAATTGGCAACTTCTCTGTCGTCCTTCAAGGTTTTTTACCAATATGTGGGCATTGTTGAGATTGGGGAGCTCTTTGTCATTTTGAATCAGACCGCGTTGTCTGATGTTGTTTCTCGGGATTGTTTCACCCAAATAACTAATTGTAACTCATTCTTCGGAACTCAAAGAGGTACTGTGCTTCATCAGGCCAAAACAGTTTTGAAATTTTCCTAGATGCGAAAAGTGCCGTTTCAAAGCAGCTTATGTAAAGTTTCCAGTACCAATTGGATGGAAGCACAATATGTTTCAACATGACCGTCAAATAACTCCACTCCATTTTTGTATTTATTGTAGGATGTGACACAAAATGGAATATCAATTTACTTTTTACCCCCTTAATACCTAAACTCGATGAAGTTTTGCATTTTTCCCTACAGAAAGTAAACTTTCTACAACACGTTGGTTCTTGTTTTACCCACTGTGGTTTTTTGCTGGAAGATGGCATTCCTCATGATCATTTGCTAAAACTTAAAATTTTTCCAGCGATATCTTGAATTTAAAGCCCGTGAAAATTTACTGGCATTTCCCATTTTGTAGCAGAGTCGCCTATATCTTCCTCATCCGTAACGGAATCTGGATTAGGAGGAAAAATAACCATTTCAGATTCATCAATTTCCTGATCACTTAGGTCTAATTAGCCCTCGTGTAGCAAAAATTGACCGTACTGCTCCACACCAAGCCAAACCAAACCAAACCTGATCACTTAAATAATTCATATATTTCAGAGCCTCTCGGGCTGTTAAAAATTTCCGCGCCATGTTAGAAATACAAATTACTCTAAGTAAAGTATTGAAATTCTTAGCAGAAAAAATATAGCTGCAATAAGCACTGGAAAAATTTCTTCAAAGTCAGAACCAGTTTATATTGCAATCCCCTATTTTCACAAATAGAATGGTTCTGTACTGTCATCTGGCTATGCCCAGCTGTTTGAGTAGATATTTCAGCAAGAGATAATAAATGAATATGAGCTAAGAATGCAATTTGAATTCGGAGAAAAATACGTGGAGATTGGATCGTCGTCCTAATAACCTAGTAAATACAGACAAAATACATGAGTATGTGGAGCTGCGGTTTTGATATTTATCCAAATTAGTTAACGCCGCTTATTCAAATTCACTCCTTCTAATTAGCGATGACGTCACTTGACACATCCGACGTCGCGGCATGCAGAAAAGCACTCAACTGTAATATAAACAAGCAACCGCAGTCCACAGCAGCTCAGCCACTTCCCGTCTTTTTTTTATTACCCGAAATAGTAAAATGAACTTTAGTACCAAAATGCTCATTTATAAATCTTTCTTAAGACCCTTACTTACGAATGCTGGACCAGTTTGGTCATATGCAGAGGATAACATTAAAATTCTGGCTGTTGCTCAAAACATGACTATTCGGCAAATCACTAACTCCCCATGGTATTTTCGCAATGTTGACATTTAAAGGGAGATAAATCTCCCCACTATTCAAACTTATCTTCAAAATCTTGCTATTAACTTCCATAAAGATTTACCAAATGATCTCATTAAAAATCTTGCCGATTACGACCCTGCTGACCCAGCTAACAAGAAACGGCCCTGTGCCATTCTTGTTCGTAACTTTTAATTGTTTATCCTGTTCTTTGTTCGCTCAGTCACTTTTTCCCCCATGTTTTAGCTTTACTTGTACTATCGAAGCTTTTAGTTTTCCCCACTTTCTATTTTCCTCCCTACTTTCGTTTTTTTATTGATCACTGAAGTTTTATGCATTGCTATATCGTCCTACATGGAGTGACCGGCCCATGTACTGTAGTTACCACTACTCTTCCTGAAGCTCCTAAAGCCCGCCTTTTTCACACCTTGTTAGTGCCGGCAGTTTTCTTGGCTGCATGTTTAGCCAGTTAGCATAAGTTTTTATTATGTTATAATTCCTTTAACGAGTAGTTAAAATGTAATTTTTGTTTTTTTATTTTTAATCTTGTAAAAAATAAACAAGATGGAGTCAGATTAGTTGTTTTTCTTCAATACTAGAATACTTACAAGCATAGTATCAATGACCACTTCAGAACGGGGACTACAAGTAAAATATTTTTAAGGACAAATTTTGAGTTGCACTAATATTACTGTTTCTGTAGTAGAAATATCCTCTACGATGTTTCCCATAAAATAAATTAATAAGTCTAAAATTACAAACTAAAAAATGACAATTTTTAAGGTTTTTTAAATACATGCTTTTAATTAAATTTAATCTGGTTGTCTGTTTTTTTAGTTACACTTCTGCCTGTTTTAAAGATGTAATGGTAAAATTCAGCTAGGAAATATTCATTATTTTTTATTAAAATGAAGTTTTATTAGCTCTCTTATTTATAGGCCGGTGATCTAATATGGGTTAAATAAGTAAATGTAACGCAATCTAAGCGAAACGGAAAGTTATTCAGATGTAATTTCAGCTTAGTAGAAACCAAGAATAAAGGCCTTTATTGAAAAAGGTAGCATTTAAAACTGTTAAAAACTGTCCCAAGTAAAAAAAATTGCATTTTATATACGCTCTTTTTTTTGTTCATTTTAGCATATCGCTCACTCGTTTCAACAACGTCATATCTAAAAAAAAAGATTTTTCAGGAGAGCGATTTGAAAGTTTAAAAGTACATTGAAATGTATTCAAAATAAATTTTAATTCTGCTCTATAGTGGCTAAATATTGAGCGGTGAGATAGGACGATTTAGCAGGGATATATTGCTCTTTCAGGGCATTCTGAAAACAAGCAAAACTAAAAATTGCCGATTTTTGAGATATAATGTTGTTGAAAGGAGTGAGCGATATGTATATCTCATAAGTTTCTATGTGTTACCCTTGTTTTAAGAGGAGAGGATGAACTTCTGATAAGTGTTTATAAATCTTACTACACCGTGTAGTGAATTGGGACAAGATATGAAAAAAATACAACAAAAAAAAATTTAAGAATGCGAGAAAAGCCTTTGTCTACCTACAAATGCTATATTTATTTTATTCAGAATTTTTAAAAGTGGTTTATTCAGATTTCGTATTTTCATAAAAACTACTCTAAGACTATTTATGTTGAGAATTATCAGTGAAAGTCTTCATGCACGCGTTTCAAGTACATTTTTTTCAAATAATGAAAGAAATATTAAAGAATATGCTGATTAAACTAGTATATTTCGTTTTACCTGTAACTCATACATAAACTTGAATACATCTATGGTGCCCGGAATAAAGGGCTTAAGTCAAAATCAGTGATTTAAATATACCAAGTTATTGGCTTTTATACCAATCGTAGAAATATAATTTCGACTTGAGTCTTTTGTACAAAGAAATGTACTTTTGCATACAAAATTGATAGACTTAAGCTTTTTATACAAGTCAAAGGTTTTTTTTTTTTTTTATCAATACTAACAAATATCTAAAAATTATTTTTTTTACTTAAGCCCTTTATACCGGGCACCATAGATATGATTTTGTACTTTAATACAAACTATTATTCATTTCTGAAATAAATATTAAAGGACATCAGGAAAATTGACTCATTTAATATCGTTTATAAATAGAACATTTTTAAATAAACCGGTACACTTTATAGAAATATTTGTCTCAGAACAGCTCTTCATTAAGTATTAGATAACTTTTATGAATATTTTGAAAGTCATGAAGAGATAACCGTGCCTTGACTTTGTAGAAGAAAATAAATATTTATGCTGTAAGAATTTTACACGGTAGCATTTATTTTCAATTTCAACACGCGCCATTAAATTACTCCATGTCTAGGCCGGATATGAGCACGTTAAATCAGTTGTCCTTAAAGTCTCTCTATGAGGTCAGAGAGAGTCGGAGAGGGTACGATCCCCCCCCTCCAAGATGTCACCCCTGGGGTTGCTCGGTCAAAATTGAGACGGCGCCTGGCTAAATCGAACTCTGACCCAGGTGGTGCCTAAATTTGCTCACTCTTACAAATTATCTCAAAACATTAGCCCCCAATTTCTTTGATAACATGGATAATGAACTTCTATTGGAAATCTTCGATTAAAACCCTGCCGCAACCAAAAATACTAAATGGCCTCGTACCATCCTTTTTCGTTAATTTCTGTGTTGTGTTCTTAAAAAAATAGAAATAAAAAATTATGAATAAATAAAAATAAATAAATAAATAAATATTAAAACATTGATACGTGCTTGCACGGTAAAAAACATCTACAAAAGTTTTAAATGGATACGTAACTTTGCTACGGTGAAAAATAATGTGTGTCTTGTGTTCTTAAACTTCCTAATAGCCCCTATCCCTAACCTTTCTCTTAGTAAAATGACAGAAGCCCCTGTGATCATTTCAGTTATGTTAAAGCTCGTTGATTGAATGATCACCCTCTATCCTCAAATCACTTTCATTCTTACTTCTTTCTCATCTTATGACCATTAGCATTCGTCATTTCCCTACATCACTAGCAAAATCGACACCCGATGGCGTGGGCCAGATGAAGTCGAGCACTGCTCATCATGTTAAGGTCATTCATGTTGAGGGCCGCATCCCTCTGCCTGATAGACTATGTGGACCTGTTCTGGAATAGATTCCGGTCAGAGGCATTAGATACAACAACAACAACAAATCAGTTCATTTTCATATGCAACCAAATTACGTCTCCTTCTGCTAAATACTTCATACATTCTCAAGTATAATAAGAGATGCCACTACTGAAATTCATGCGTATATATGGCGTACATTCATGCGTATATTCATGCGTATATACAACTAGTGCGTATATACAACTAGTGTGTATAAAACCCTGAAACTCTGAAATGCATTACACAGCATTTAGAGAGTTTGCAAGTGGGCTTGAAAAACTATTTCCCTGATTTAACCAAAAATATTGAATCGATAATATATCTGTTTAACATTAACACAACATCCATGCCAGAAGATTTGTCGCATGCAGAAGAAGAGCAATTGTTGAAATTGGCTTCAGACGGATTCTTGAAAAATAAACATAAGGAGTGTACTTTAACATCATTCTGGTTACAAATTAAACTTGTGTATTCAGTTTTAACAGAAAAAGTTCTAAAATACATCTTGCCTTTTCCAACTTTATATTTATGTGAAGTTGCTTTTTCAGCATTTGTAGACATTTAAGTCGAAAAAAAGGAACAGACTATTGGACGTAGAACCACATCTCAGATTAAAATTAACAACCAGGGAACTAAATTACGACTATCTGTTATCTCAGCACAAACAATTTCAAACTTCTCATTGATCCAAATAAACGCTATTTATAATATAACTTTTATTTGTATTTTATTATGAATAATTTTATTTCTCTTTTCTAATTATTTTGTGCATGTCACAAAAAAAAGAAAAAACATACATTTTGATTGTTATTAAAATACATCCATTTTGTTTGTATAGGGGTACTCAGCGTTACGAAAAGTATAGAAGGGGTACACATATGTCATAAGTTTGGAAAACACTGATATCGATGATAATAATTTAGTCTATAGTGTGATCTTGTTCATTAAGAAAAACTGATATCTTAACTGAATGATATTTTGTTCCATCTATCTTCTCTGTTTGTAGAATCCTATGAAGAATATAATCATAAATTTTTGACTGTTGTAGGTGCTTAATAGTGTGCAGAATAAAATATTTACAAGCATTTGCAATATTAGTTTTGCAAATGCCCGTCTCACACACTAAAACGAAAATTCCTGTGTAAACGCATATCTAAAATAAATGACTGCACCTGAGCCAGAGCTACAAATGCTTATTTTATAATCTGATTACAAGTGCGGGGCGTCGAGAAAAAGACTAATAGCTTAGCTAAACTATTTTAGTTTATGCTGCTGTAATTCCCTGTCTGAATTTTCTACTGCTGTTAGTCGTTTTAAAATATTAAAGGTGACTATTCGGAGTAAAAACAGATGTTTAAATGAGTGTTTAAAGCATACGTTAAAATACTTAATGTGAAAATTTTATTCCTGTATAAAAGGCAGAAATACTTCGTGATAGGATTTCGTAAATCTAATTATATAATAATAAAGTTATATTCATTATCAATAGCGAAACATTGTAAGTAAATGAAAAAAACAGAATTATAAATGAATCTAAGGAAGTAAAAGTGCTTGGAAAATCACCTTTTTCAGCGCAGAGTAAAAAATTGTTGTAGCATTCTTCTATTTATAAAGTAATATAGTGGTATTCATTATAAATACAAAAGCATTGTCAGTAAATAATAGAAAAAAATTATAAAAGAATCCAACACAGTCAAATTGCCTGAAAAATGACTCCTTTGAGTGCAGAGTTACATGTCTTATAGCATTCTTCTAAGTATAAAAGTAATAAAGTGATATTCATTATCAATACAGAAGCATTGTAAGTAAATAAATAAAAAAAATGAATGAAAAAAGAACTTGAGGAAGTAAGTGCTTAGAAAATCCCCTTTTAGAGTGTAGAGTAAAAGTGTTTTATAGCATTCTTTAAATTATCTGTATATTTAAGTTTTTAAGCCGATTTTTTTTTGGCAGTACGTGAGAGAAAACTTCTACACCAATTTACTTCATTTTGAGGGTTCGCGGTAGCCCGGTTGGCAAGAGCAGAGGGCCAGTGATCTGAACGTCCCTGGTTCGAGGCTCGTCGCTGCAAATCTACCGCCGTGTTCACTAATGGTGGCTGGGGCACGTAAAATAGGGCGTGGCTACAATGTCCTTCATGTTCTCAAATTTACCTCTGGAGGTGCGGGGTCAAGTGTTCCGGTCTCGTCACTTGGCTCGGTTCAAAATTACGGGACCGGTCATTTAGCCAAGTCGGACTCCGACCCTTGAGGTGCTATTAAAAACCGGAGCCGCACCTTCATCGCCCATAGCCTTCGGGACTTGACCTGATGTTACATGTCGGTCAAGGGGCATCAGCTACAACAACAACAACTTCATTTTGATCTGAAATGAAAGATTTTGATCTAAAGATGTGTCAAATTTGGATTCTGTAAGCGCAATTTCTATTAATTAGAAATAATTTACAATTAAAAATTGCTTTATTCGCATGTTCATTGACATGCGCATAAAGCACACGTTTAAGTCTGGCTTTAGATACGCAGTAAACCGGAGGCCGAATAAAAACATCAATTTGTTTCTGCGTATTATTATGATTTTCAACATTTGGAAATGATGTGTTGAGTTTAATTTGTGTATTAGTACATTTATTTACTATTCAGCGGTTCTGTTTTGACGGGTACGAACTAGTACAGTAATAAAGTTATATTCATTTTCAATACCAAAGCGTCGTAAGAAAATAATTAAAATAATTGTAAATGAACTAGCTGAATACCCGTGATTCGTTACGGAGTACATTCAAATTAAATACAGGGTAAATGTATGCAATTAATGCCAATATATATATATATATATATATATATATATATATATATATACACTGTTCAAAACAATTAGGGGGACAAATGGTTTAAATGAAATTACGCTAATACTTAACACCGATATGTAACATAAAATAAATCATCCATAATTTAAAGCTTAGCACAGAAGAAGCTTAGAAACAGAAGAAGAAAACTTCATATGCAAATCAAAGATCATGACGTCAAAAACCATAAGAACATAAGGATGGAACTCGGGATGTTGCAGAAACGTCTATTTCACTGCCTTAACTGTGAAATTTGATTGCTCAGTTATTCTTTTAGAGAAAAGGTGACTTGAAAATGTCTCAACAACGTGATTTACCGGAATCCATGGCATGGCGTGTTATAGGCAGACTTGAATCCGGTCAAACACAACGTAGTGTCGCGGGCACTGTTGGAGCCGCCAGAAGTGTCGTTGCAAGGCTGTGGAATCGTTTCCAAGAAACAGGGAATGTTAGACGTCGACCAGGGCAAGGTCGGCCACGCGCCACTACAGCAACTGATGACCAGTATATACTGTTAACAGCTCGTCGAAACAGAACAGACAATGCTACTCAGCTGCAAAGACAGTTGCTCTTGGGAAAAGGAAGAAGGGAGTCCAGCCAAACTGTACGTAATAGGCTTCATCAGGGAGGTCTCTATGCACGTAGGCCAATGGTCTGCATTCCGTTGACCTCACGCCACCGTCCGGCCCGAAGAAGATGGGCTGCTGAACATCGAGA